>JAXCMG010000015.1:5639300-5650409 GCA_034642415.1 Podarcis siculus
TTATTTGTACGCCGCCTTTCCATGGTTAAAACAGTACTCGAGGCGGCTCACGACACGACAAGATTTACACAATTACCAGCATAACAAAAGTCATAAGCAATGAATAGAGCACATCAAAAGGCGCACAACCAAATGGAAAACCAATTTCCGCATCAATCATAAAATGTAAAACTAAAAATCCAGCATTATTGTCAATCGCAATTTAAAGTGACATTGATTAAAAAAAATAAAAGCAGTATTTAAAAAGGAGTCCTCCCTGTTGAGCAGCAGCAGCAGGTGCCCTTACAGGGAATGGAGAAGCCTGGCTCCCTCCAGCTGTGGGATGCAGAGCAGAGGCATCGCAGCTATTGGATTCATGGACAGACCTCTCCTCCTTCCGGAATTTGCCTAGCCTCCATTTGAAGCCAGGTCAATGGCTGTCACTGCCTCCTGTGGCAGTGAGTTTCATAGATGATATGTGGTGCATGAAGAAGGACCAAATCTACAGATATAGGGCAGCATGCAATTTTGGGGGAGCAGCAACAGCTTCATAGGATGTCAATTGGAGTTCCAATATCATCATTATTATTTCATTAATTAAATGTCTATGCCACCCTTCATCTGAAGATCACAGGGCTGTTTACAATATAAAAGCACAAAAATAAATACCATAGTAACAAACAAAAACCAATACCCCCCCCCACGCTTTAAAAGACCATACTTTGTTTAGTTAGCCAAAGGCCTGGGAGAAGAGGAATGTCTTCGACTGGGGCCTAAAGATATGTAACGAAGGCACCAGACAGGCTTCCCTAGGGAGAGCATTCCACAAGCGGGGAGCCACCGCAGAAAAGGCCCGTTCTTGTGTTGCCCCCCTCTGGACCTCTCATGGAGGAGGCACACAAAGAAGGACCTCAGATGATATTTGCAGGGTCCAGGTCACTTCAGGTGGGGAGAGGCAGACCACGGGGTTTGGTGGTGCTGGGCCATTTAAGGCATTACAAGTTAAAACCAGCCCAGAAACTTACTGGCATAAAGATTCTTGTGTTGATTGCAATTAATCCAGAATGCGGCAGCCACACTGGTGACTGGGAGCAACCGCTAAGACCACATAACACCGGTCCTGAAAGACCTACACTGGCTCCCAGTATGTTTCCAGGCACAATTCAAGGTGTTGGTGCTGACCTTGAAACCCCTAAACGGCCTCGGCCCAGTATACCTGAAGGAGTGTCTCCACCCCCATCGCTCAGCCCGGACACTGAGGTCCAGCTTCAAGGGCCTTCTGGCGGTTCCCTCCCTGCAAGAACTGAGGATACAGGGAACCAGGCAAGGGGCCTTCTCAGTGGTGGCGCCCTCCCTGTGGAACGCCCTCCCATCAGATGTCAAAGAAATAAGCAACTATCTGACTTTTAAAAGGCATCTGAAAGCAGTTTTCAATGATTAATGCTGTATTGTGTTTTTAATATTCAGTTGGAAGCTGTCCAGAGTGGCTGGGGAAACCCAGCCAGATGGGCGGGGTAGAAATAATAAATTATGATGATGATGATGATGATGATGATGAGACAGGGAGAAATACTTTTCTCTCTCCGCCTTCCCCATCCATCATTTTATACAGTTCTGTCATGTCACCACTTGCCTCTTCTCCCCTTGGGCGTTTTCGGTGCCCTTTTCCTGAACCTTTCCCCGCTTTGCCCCCGTCTTCTCTCTGGTCCAGGCACGCGAGTTCTGCCCCGGGGTGAACGACCAGCCGTACGTGTGCGAGACGGGTCACTGCTGCGGGGAGACCGGCTGCTGCATCTACTACTACGAGCTCTGGTGTGAGTAGCAGGGAAGGAGGAAGAGGCCTCTGTGTCACAGCAACGTGGGAAGCTGCCTTGCGTTGAGTCGGATCCATTGACCCATCTAGCTCAGGAAATCCAACACTGATTGGCAGCAACGCCCAAGATTTGAGGCAGGGAGGCTGTCCCGGTCTGACATTGGGAATTGAGCAGGGGGCCCTCTTGCTAGGAAAACCAGATGCTCAGCCACTGAACTGTGGTTTTCCTCAAAGAAAATTCTAGTCCATAAAAGGGTGTATTTAACAGAAACCTTGGAAAGTGCCTTATGCCAAGTGAGAGCCATTGCGCAGCTCAGTATTGCTTGTGTACTATTTCTTTAGCGCCTCTGCCTTGACGTCCCTGTGGGCCTCCCCAAGGTGCTCTTCAGGCAAACAAGCTCCCCAAGGGGCCGGCATACAATCCGAACAAGGCAGCCTCTTCCCCCACAGGCTGACTGCCTTTCTTTTAAATAAACATGCACACAGGAAAGGAGCCAGGGAGGAAACAAGAATCAAAACTCAGCAAATCAACAGCTTTCTGTGTTGACTGGCAGCTGTGGCTCTTAACCTTAAAATAAAGCAGGATTCTAGTCCCCATGTTTCTGAACGGGCTGTATTGAACAGCTACCTTCTCTTGAGAGAGCGAGCCTTGGTACGTGCAGCTCAGAATTGTCTACACACTGACAGGCAGCAGCAGCAGCAGCAGCAGCAGCTGCAGCAGCTGTCTCTCCCCAAACTACCTAGGAGAGGAGGGCCAGAGCGGCCTGTTTCCTCCATAGCTGACCTTCCTCCTTTTCGCCCCTTCCCTGGCAGGGTTCTGGCTCCTGTGGACTGTCCTGATCCTCTTCAGCTGCTGCTGCGCCTACAGGCACCGCCGGGCCAAACTGCGTCTCCAGCAGCAGCAGCGGCAGCGGGAGATCAACCTCATTGCCTACCACGGTGCCTGCAACTATCCCCCGTCCATGATGGATCTCAGTGAGTAGTGCCTTTTCTCTTGGGCTCTGCCTCGCCCGGCCCCTGTGGGGGCAGTGGGTGAGGCAGTGCCACGGGGCTGGGAGGGAGGGAGGAGAGCAAGAACTTAGGGCTGCAGGGGCCATTGGCACCTTGAGCCAATATCCCCAGAGTTCTCAGGTCCTGCAGCCAGAGCCTGTTTCTCAAATGAGTCTCTGGGACTGGCTGGCAGGCCTCTGGGCCACCCCTTTGCCTGCTGATTAAAGGCAGTTGGGAGACAGAGGAGATCAGGGGAAGGAAGGCCCCCTCTCTGAGGAAAAAGGGGTATAAGGAGAACCAGTAGCAATAATAAATATTAAAAGTGATAAATGGGGAATAGACAGGAATGGGATAAGAGAGGAAGGTTGTTATAGGAGGAAAAAAAACAAATACAGTGGTACTTCGGGTTACATACGCTTCAGGTTACAGACTCCGCTAACCCAGAAGTAGTACCTCGGGTTAAGAACTTTGCTTCGGGATGAGAACAGAAATTGTGCTCCAGCGGCAGCGGGAGGCCCCATTAGCTAAATTGGTGCTTCAGGTTAAGAACAGTTTCAGGTTAAGAACAGACCTCCAGAACGAATTAAGTACTTAACCCAAGGTACCACTGTATCAGAGGACAAAGGGTGAAAGAAACTAGCAGGGATTTGTGAGGGGCAGAGGTACAAGTTGAATGCTGCCTCACCTGCCACCATTTTGGAACCGTTTCTGGCCCTTCCCCGTCCTATTGTGACTGGTGGGCCTCAGACATTTAAAGCCGACAGCTAAGGCTTGTGAACTAGGGGATTGGAGGAGATTGGGTCAACTAGGCCAGAACATCTAGTTCTGGATGTTTTTTGCTGAAATCATAACCAGCCGGTGCTGTTTTAAGGAGAAGCATTGAGGGTAACCTTCAGAGCCAGCAGTTGAGCCCCATGTTGGTGCCCCTCCATTTATGTGAAGGCGGCAACTTTTTTGTCAGTTTCAGAACTTGGCACACACCCCTTAGACTGCAGAACTTTTACTGAACTACAACTCCCATCATCCCTGACTATTGGCCATGCTGGCTGGGGCTGATGGGGGTTGGAGGCCAGCAACATTCAGCAGCCTACAGGCCAGCGACCCCTAATCTACGCTCACTGTCAGGGCCTCTCCAGGTCTTCTACAACCCAGCGGTGCCAGTGATCAAGCCCAGAAACTTGCTTTGCCACTTAATAATAATAATTTATTATTTGTACCCTGCCCATCTGGCTGGGTTTCCCCAGCCACTCTGGGCGGCTCCCAACAGATTGAAAACAGAATAAAATATTGAACATTAAAAACTTCCCTAAACAGGGCTGCCTTCAGATGTCTTCTAAATGTCTGGCAGTTGTTTATCTCTTTGACATCTGACGGGAGGGTGTTCCACAGGGTGGGTACCACTACTGAGAAGGCCCTCTGCCTGGTTCCCTGTAGTTTTGCTTCTCGCAGTGAGGGAACAGCCAGAAGGCCCTCAGAACTGGACCTCAGTGTTCAGGCAGAATGATGGGGGTGGAGATGCTCCTTCAGGTATACTGGACCGAGGCCATTTAGGGCTTTAAAGGTCAGCACTAACACTTTGATTTGTGCTCGGAAACGTACTGGGAGCCAATGAATCTCTTTCAAGACCGGTGTTATGTGGTCTCGGTGGCCGCTCCCAGTCCCCAGTCTAGCTGCCGCATTCTGGATTAATTGCAGTTTCCGGGTCACCTTCAAAGGTAGCCCCACATAGAGCGCATTGCATTAGTCCAAGCGGGAGATAACCAGAGCATGCACCACTCTGGCCAGACAGTCTGCGGGCAGATTGGGTCTCATCCTGTATCCCAGATGGAGCTGATAAACAGCTGCCCTGGAGCAGAATTGACCTGCACCTCCACGGGCACCTGTGAGTCTAAAATGACTCCCAGGCTGCGCCACCCCTTCCTGCTGATCCAGCTCTCAGAAGTCTGTCTGCTTCTGCGGCCCTGGGTGATGCTGAGCTGGTCTCTCTGCCCTCCTCCCCGCCTTCTCCTTCTGCAGGGATGCTGGCTTCCTTCAAGCTGCCTGCCTACGAAGAGGTGGCCCATCGCCCGACCACCCCGCCACCCCCCTACAGTGCCATCCTGGGAGGCTCGGCCAGCCGCCTGGGCTCCAGCACGCTGACTCTGACGGGCAGCTCGGAGAACTATACCAGCTGCTCTTGTGAGTCCAGCTGCCTGACGTCGCCCAGCAGCACCTCTCTGTCGGCCACGGAGGCCAGCACCCCCAGCGAGGGCGAGGCGGATGCCGACGGGGCCGGCGGGGGCAGCAGCAGCCCGGGCGGCAGTTGGGAGCTGGCGGGCAAGCTGGCGCCCTGCCCCGCGCCCCCCAAGCACGCCCTCTTCTCCTCCAGCGTGGAGCTCTTCGAAGGCGACTCCCGGCGAGTCTCGGACAGCGACGAAGGGCCCGACGACGAGGGCGAGCACTTCCGCCACCGCCGGCTGACGGGCGACTCGGGGATCGAGGTGGGGCGCGGGCAGGACGAGGAAGAGGCCGCTGGCGAGGACAGCGAGGAGGAGGCGGCCCACCTGCTGGCCAAAGGGGTCCCCTGCTCTCCCCCGGGCAGCGAGGCCCAGAGCCTGTGTGCGGGGCAGGCGGATGGCGACCCCGAAGAACTGGCCGCCTCCTCGCCTACGTTGCCTGTCTGAGGGGCACCTGCCCTGCTTGGCTGACTTCCCCTCCCTGCTTTTCGGGGACGGCCCTTTCCTGACCCCCGGGACTCCGCCGCTGCCGCCCTCCTGGCGCCTGGCAGCAGGAGGCGGGCAGGAAGGGCTTCTGCGCCCTGCAGTTCACTGTGGAGAATTACCGCCTTAGCACCAACACTGCCCTCTGCCCATAGCCAGATCTCACGCTCTGTTTCTTGTGTCCCTGCCTAGGCAGTCCGTAGTGCGCCTCCCCCAGCTCTCTTCCAGCTTTGTGACCAAAGGTCTGCTCCCCCTCTTGCCCTCTGGGTTGGGTGCTTCCGTAGGAGCCTTCTGTGGACTTGTACAGTGCCCTGTCTCTTGGGGGTGGGTGGGCCTGGACTACCTGCCGGACCCCGACTACCGTAGCAGTTGTGTGCGTGTGTGTGTGTCTCCCGCTGCGCTCCGTAACCTTTGGTGACAAGGTGCAGCTCTTCCTCTGGGTGGGGGCTGCCTCCTTCCTTCCCTCCCCCTGGGGGTTTGCACTGGGTTTGGGGTTTGCTGGTTGCATGGATGAAACGGTTCTTGCCGACACCTGCTCCTTGCTCCAACCAAGCTGGGCTGGGAGTGGGGAGCTGGCCTTCCCTGGGCAGGCTGCTCGAAGCAGCTTGTTGGGTCCTTACCATACCAGTGCCTGGTAGCCTTGGGAGTGGAGGCGCTTCTCCCCGTGTGCTGGGCGGGGGGGGGCAGCAGCGCGTGCTTATTATTAAAGAGATGTGGACACCCCTGGCTCAGAGGCTCTTGTTTGGAGTGTGTGTTGCGGGGCTGTCTGTGTGGCAGCTCTCCTTTGTGGAAACCTGCGTGCTGCGGCAGCTCCATCTTATAAGTTCAGCCCCCTTTTAGAGTTACAAGTGTGGGCTGGGATAAGCAATTTCCCCCCTCTTTCCATAGGTCAGGAGATGCGTAACTGGGGCAGGGAAGGGGGTCTTGGCTCATTGTGGCCCATCCTCCTGTCTCAGTAAAGGTGCCCTGTAATCCAAATCCAGTGACTTTTTCTTTTTTTAGTCTCTGATGAAGGCACACATTCTTTCTGAATTTACCTCCCTGGCATTTGATAATTTAATTGGGGTTTTGTTCTTAGAAGGAGTGCCGTAGTGGCTCCCATTTTTTTAACTGCCATCTTTCTATTTGGATGAGAGCAGCCAGCACAAACACCAAAGGGTCTGCGCCCCCCCTTTTGTGTAATCTAAACACAGCCCCCTTAAGATTTGCAGCATTCCTGTATCCTGACTTATCCACCTGTCTGAGCTTCAGTGCCCAGGACTGGACCTGTCATTCCCAGCTGAGATCTGAGCATGTCTTGGAAGCAAACTTAACTGCTTGCTCTTTAGAGCTGTAGCACTGTACTTGATTTCTCCCCCTGAAGCGCACATGCTTAGCTTATACCTCCATTTCTTCAGTAAGAATCACACCAGTGTGCTCAAAACATCAGACACACCTCTTGCAACCACTCCTTAAGGCTGGATAGCTCAGCTGGCTAGAGCATGGTTCTGCTAACGCCAAGGTTGCAGGTTCAATCCCTACATGGGACAGTTGCATAGTCCTGCTTTGCAGGGGTTGGACTAGATGATCCTTAGGGTCTCTTCCAATTTTTATGCTTCTGTGAAGTAGTTTTCTTCTGTCTGTTGCCCTCCATATTCTGCTGGCCCCCAGCCAGCTCCCATTATCCCAAACTTTTAAATCATTCATTCATTTGTGTAGCCTGACTTTCAGCTAAGGAATTCACAGAGTGTGACTGAGAATCTACAAGTTGTTACTCTTGCAAAACTCCTTTCGAACTAGAGCTGATTTTTTATTTTTAAAATCCAAATCTTGTGTTTGGGGGCAGAGTTTGCAGCTGGACTTCAGCCCTGGGCTTGTGGGTTGCAATGAAATAATAATAAATAAATAGTGGGAGCAGTACAAATGACTCGTTCCGGAAAGCAATGGGAATCCTTAGCATGATTTCTTGCCCAGTGAGGAAGTCATGCAATATCCAGGCTACATAGTGAAGCAACTGAGCCAGTCTCTATAAGGAGGCCAATGTGGTTAGAGAATCAGCAGACAGTAAAATGAATGGGGGGCTGCATTTATGCATTGCTCCCTAACTAGGGCAGGGGCCACTCGTTGGGTGGGGGGTTACAATGGAGACGGGGCAAACTTTCACGATACCAGTTTGTTCACAAATCCACCTCATATGGCGGCCTGTGGACTCGAAACCCAGAGGTCCAAGAGCTGAGGAATCTGCCTGAACACCAAGTTCACACTTGCAGGGGGCCACACTTGTCTCCTGTGAATGGGGGGGGGGCTCTTTGGTAATCTGGCCGGGACGGGGAATGGTCGGCTGTAGCACCCTGTGCCAAAACAGTTTTCTTGCAAGTGGCAACCCAGATTTCCATGCAACTGCTAACGGAGGGCAGCACTGAGGAGACAAGGAGTACAGCTGAAACGGTGCCACAGCCCATCTAGACCAGCCTCCTGTTCTTGCAGTGGCCAGCCGGGGGGGAACCAGGATCCAAGCACAAGAGCCCTCTCCCATCCACCTGTTGCTGCTGAAGGGGCCTGCAGCCCAGGAAAGGTGGTGGCATGATGAAGTTGTTAAGTATTTTGGGTGCCTTGAGATGGCCTGGCGAGAGATCCTGTGGTCCAGGGGCAGAGCAGCCTCCTTGGGGGCAGGACGTTCAAGCTCCATGGAAAAAACTCTGGTAGCAGATGATGTTGGGGTGGGGGGGATTTCCGCCTCTGGAGTTTTCCATATCTCCCAGCAACCAGTCAGGCACGATCCTGTGGCGCTCAGCTCACTCTGTCCCCTGGGGTTGGGATTTGGAGGCAGGGCTGGGCTGGTGGGTTCCCTCCCTCCTGTGGGCAGATGGTGCCATTTTGCCCACCTAAGTATTGGCACTGGGATGGAATTCAGGCGAGGCTGATGGCCCGTGTGGCTACATCTACATGCATGCATATATCTCTGTTTGCCTGGCCACAGCAGCTCAGTTGCTTAGAGTCTGGTGCTGACAACGCCAAGGTTGCAGGTTGCCCCAGTTGGGGCAGCTGCATATTCCTGCGTTGCATTGGGGTTGGGCTAGATGATCCTCAAAGTCCCTTCTACAACTCTTATTATTCTTTGAGTGTGGAGAAACACGCTGTGGCCCTGAAGCAGCTGATCCCAGTTCACATCAGCTTATAGCACCATAAAACCATTAATCCCCAAGGCTTCAAAAAGTTGTTAACTGGCAGCACATTTGTAGCTGCACTCCCCAAATCGTAAGCAGCAGGGGACCAGTCAAAACCCTCCCTCCCAGGAGCTAAAAACATGTAAAGGCTTTGAGGGTTTTTCAAAACAATAAAGTGGCATATAAATTTTGCAAAACAACAATAAATAAAATCCCAAGTGCAGATTCACCAGCAGCCCCAGGGAGCCGCTCTGAGCGCACAAACCCCTTTCATGTTGCCTTCGCTTCTGACTCCAAGGCATCTCCCCTCCCCGCCCCGAACTCCAGAGGCGGCAGCGCATGGGAATGCCAAAGGAGCCCTTGGAGGCTTCTTCCCACAGCCCAGCTCCTTTCCCGCAAGAGGCCACTGGCACGTCCAGCTTCACAGCTTTATTTCGCTAGAAAATTAGAAGTCAGATCCTGGAGGGAGAGCAGTTGAGGCCAGCTGCCCAGGATTCAAAACACCTGAGGGGAGGAGGCGGGCACCGCGCCCGCCAAGAGCATGGCAGACGCAGCCTGGCACTTTTGGAAGCTCAGTACTCCTCGGCCATCATGAGCACCACCAGGGCCGACCAGCCCGTGAAGGGGTAGCACCCTTGGCCCTTGCCCGTGCTGTCGTGATACTGCTCCCACACGTAGCCGCTCTCCAGGTACTGCCGGTAGACGTTGCCCACGACGTTGGCGCGCAGCTCCCGATACAGGGCGGCCGCCTGCTCCCGGAAGGGCCCCTCCAGCCGGCCGTAGTGCTGCAGAGCCCGCACGGCCAGGAAGTTGATGTTGACCCACACCGGGCCCCTCCAGTACGGGGGGTCGTGCTCCGTGTTGTGCTTGAGGTAGAAGGGGCTGGAGCGCGACAGAGAGCGCAGCCCAAAGGGCGTCCACAGCTTCCTCTCGCTGCGCAGGTCGGTCAGCAGGCTGCCCAGGCGCGGCGAGTTGGGGCGCAGCAGCTGCAGCAGCAGCGGGAAGAGGCTCACGTAGCCAAAAGCGCCCCCCACAAACTGCAGCCGGGGCGGCTTCCGCACCACCCGCAGCAGGCGTGGCGTGGGCATCGGCTGCCCCGGAGGAGGCGGGCGCAGCTTCTCGCGCTCCAGGGACGCCGCCTGCGTGTGGTTGCCGTAGTCGGCAAAGGTGCCCAGCGCCTCTGCCCAGTGGTGCTGGTCCAGCAGCTGCCCGTCCGACAGCGCCTCCGCCATGCGCCGGTACTCCTCGGCCGGCTCCCCCAGCCGCGTGGCCACCTCCGCCATGACGCCCGAGGCCACGGCCATCCAGCAGCGCAGGTCCAGGTGGCGCTCGTCCTCCGAGGGGTGCGAGGCCCTCGGGTAGTCGTCCAGGCCGGAGGTGAGCGTCTTGGGGTTCAGGAACGCCTGGGTGTCCTGGTCGCGGCCGCGCCAGCGGAAAGTGAAGGGCAGGGGCCCGGCTTGCGTGCTGTTGTACCAGTCGTACCAGCTCTGCAGCCGCGGGTACAGGCGCCGCAGGTAGTCCGTATCCAGAGCTTCCTGCGCCAACAGTTGCCGCAGCGCCAGGAAGAGCGTTGGGGGGTTTCCGGCACTGCTGTGCTGCACGACGAACTCCGTGGGCACCTTGGCACGGGCCTCGGCGCCCAGGATCTGCTCCCGCGGGATCCAGCCTTCGGCGTTCATGAGGTCCAGCCAGTGCGCCAGCACATCTCGGCCGAGCGCCGCGTCCCAGCGGGCCAGCAGCAGCTGGTGGAAGCCCTCGTCCCACAGGAAGCCCCGTGGGAAGAAGGAGCGCGAGGGCACGGCCGTGAAGAGCGGCGCCTCCGGGTAGGGCTGGGGGAGCTCAGCGTAGGGTGACTGCACCAGCGAGCGGCCGTGGAAGTAGCCCATGCCGCCCAGCATGTTGCTGAGGGCGGCCCGCGCAAAGCTCTGCTCCGGCGGGGAGAAGCCCTTGCGCGCCAGGCCAAAGGCCTCCTCGAAGCGCCGCTCAAAGGCCGCCGTGTGCCGGCCCAGCTCCTGCGACAGAGCCTCGCCCGCCAGACGCCCCGCACGGCCGCCCGCGCTGCCCGACTCAAAGAGCACCTCCAGGCGGCAGGGCAGGGACACCGTCACCTGGTGCACCAGCAGCTGGCTGTGAGGGGGCGCCCGCTCCCCGGCCGGGGAGTGAGAGGCATCCACCCCAAAGTAGCGGCGCTTGGGGGCTCCTGGGGGGGCGAAGGTGAAGCGTGGGGTCAGGCTGGCTTTCACTACGTCGCTCAGGCGGTCCAGCCCTTCGGCCTTCGCCTGCAGGTGGTTGTAACTGGAGAGGGAGAAAGGGAGCGAGAATCAGCGCCAAGGACTACGGCTCTTCCTCCACGGCCAGAGACAGCTATCTATCTATCTATCTATCTATCTATCTATCTATCTATCTATCTATCTATCTATCATCTATCCATCCCTTATCTATCTATCTATCTATCTATCTATCTATCTATCTATCTATCTAT
>JAXCMG010000015.1:5650419-5668613 GCA_034642415.1 Podarcis siculus
ATCTATCTATCTATCTATCTATCTATCTATCTATCTATCTATCTATCATCTATCTATCTATCATCTATCTATCATCTATTCATCCCTTATCTATCTATCTATCTATCTATCATCTATCTATCTATCTATCCATCCACCCATTATCTATCTATCTATCTATCATCTATCTATCTATCTATCCATCCACCCATTATCTATCTATCTATCTATCTATCTATCTATCTATCTATCTCTATCTGTCTATAAGACACCCTCTTGTATAAGACCCCCCTATTTTTGGATACTCCGGTTTAAGAAAATGGGGGGAGACGGCCCCGTGTATAAGATGCCCCCTAATTTTTGACATTTTTTTTTTTAGGGGAAAAACCTAGTCTTATACACGGAAAAATGCGGTAATTAAAGCAAAAGCGAAACTAAACATAACCCTCCTTCCCACAAACAGAGCTAAAAGGCTGTAGAATATGATTCGTTAATTTTAATATTTTAATATTAATTTTAGAACTGCATTGATCATAATTTGGTACCTTAATGATTGAACAGTATGCAAGTTAAATTGGCCAACTGGAATGTATACTATACCCGTACACAATATCTTGTAAACTGCCCCAAGATCTTTAGCTGATGGGTGGTATATAAATCAGATTATCAGCCAAGGGTCTGGTTGAAGAGGAACGCTTAGCCTGGCACTAAAGATGTATGGTGAAGGCCCCAGGTGAGCCTCCCTGGAGACAGCATCCCACAAATGGGGAGCCACTGCAGAAAAGGCCCCGTTCTCATGTTGCCACCCTCGGGACCTCTCGTCTGGAGCAGTGCTTCCGAATGCCAGCTGCCGGAAACTGCAGGAGGGCAGAGTTGATTCTGTGCCCAGATCCTGCCTGTGTGTTTCCTGTAATGGGTATCTGGCTGGCCACTCTGAGAGCAGCATGCAGGGCCATGGGCCTGATCCATCCGCCTCGGCTTGGGTTCTTAAGGGAGACACAATCACATCCCCACCCCCTAGGATTGAAAAATGTGGCATTTCTGCCCTGCCGGGTACCTGGCGTAGAGAGGTGCTGTGCCCGCCTCGTTGGTGGGCGGCTGGAAGGTGATGGTGAAGTGGCCCAGCTCCTCTGTGGTGCCCGTCAGGGATGCCAAGCGGCCGGTCTTCTGTTCCACCACAGGCTGCAGAGACCCCTGCCCATCCGTCGCCACGTAGAAGAGCAGAGAGATGAAGGGGGCCGGGGGACCAGTTCTCTGCGGACAGGAAAGCACCATCAGGAAGCTGCAAGACTCCTCTCCCTGCCTTGTGGCCCTTGTATTTACGGGACCGCCTCTCCTGGTCTGCCCCGCAGAGGACCTTAAGGTCCATGAATAACCATAGTTTAGAGGTCCCGGGCCCCAAGGAAGTCAGACTATCCTCCACCAGGGCCTTCTCAGTGATGGCTCCAACCTGGTGGACTGCTCTGTCCCAAAAGACTAGGGCCATTCACTAGGGACCTACACTGGCTCCCAGTACATTTCCGAGCACAATTCAAAGTGTTGGTGCTGACCTTTAAAGCCCTAAATGGCCTCAGCCCAGTATACCTGAAGGAGCATCTCCACCCCCATCATTCTGCCCAGACACTGAGGTCCAGCTCTGAGGGCCTTCTGGCGGTTCCCTCGCTGCGAGAAGCCCAGTTACAGGGAACCAGGCAGAGGGCCTTCTCGGTGGTGGCACCCACCCTGTGGAACGTCCTCCCATCAGATGTCAAAGAGAAGAACAACTACCAGACTTAGAAGACATCTGAAGGCAGCCCTGTTTAGGGAAGCTTTTAATGTTTAACAGACCACTGTATTTTAATACTTTGTTGGATACCGCCCAGAGTGGCTGGGGAAACCCAGCCAGATGGGTGGGGTATAAATAATATATTATTATTATTATTATTATTACTACTTCAGGATTTAACTTCCTTCCGCAGGGCCTGTAAGACAGAGCTATTCCGCCTGGCCTTTAATTTGAATTCAGCTTGATCTTTTATTTCCCTTCTCTTCTCTAATGCTTATTAGATGGATTTCCCCTAAATTGATTCCTGAACTTTGAATTTTATTGTTATTCGTGTTTTTATGCTGTATTTTATGCTGCTTTTACAGTTAAGTGTTTTAAATTGGTTGTTAGCCACCCTGAGCCCGGTTTTTGAACCAGGAAGGGAGGGGTATAGGTAAAAATTTATTATTATTATTTATTATTGAGTGCAAGGGTGAGCTCTGTCATGGATGCACTGCAGGGGGGTTGGACTAGAGGACCTTCGGTACCCCCTTCAACTCTACCACTCTAGGATTCTGTCTGCCTGGGCTCCTGTCTGCTTCTAAGTCTGAGAGCCCCGCTCTGGGTGAGACTTGAGGGTCGAAGCCTCGGGAAACGGATCTGAGACAGGCCTTTGCATCCTGGCTGAGCATCTTGGGGCAGTTGGGGGCCGGTTAGCCCCATGCATTCTATTTTTTTTATTGGTTTTCCAAAAATTTTAAACAAACAAACAAACAAACATAAATCTTAACTGTACTTAATCCAATCTTCATGACATTGTTAGGTGACTTCCTCTAATCCCTCTGACTGAGTTTCAGTATACCGTATTTTTTGCTCTATAAGACTCATTTTTTCCCTCCTAAAAAGTAAGGGGAAATGTCTGTGCATCTTATGGAGCAAAAGCAGGCTGCGCAGCTATCCCAGAAGTCAGAACAACAAGAGGGATTGCTGCTTTCACTGCGCAGCGATCCCTCTTGCTATTCTGGCTTCTGAGATTCAGAATTTTTTTTTTTCTTGTTTTCCTCCAAAAAGTAGGTGCCTCTTGTGGTCCGGTGCGTCTTATAGAATGAAAAATACGGTATAGCTTTGTAACAGTTTTTCAAAACCCAATTTCTCATAAAATTAACTTAATCACTTAACATCGTTCTTTCTTTTCATTTTCTTTCTTTTCATTTTAATGTTAAACATTCTCTAACATCACATATTTAAATCCTAAACCTATCTGATATTTGCAAATTCTCCCAATTAAGTTATCTTAACATATTTAACTAAATAGTCTTTGAATTTCATCCATTCCTTCTGGTACTCCTCCTCCTTCTGGTGGCGGACTCTTCCAGTCAGGTCAGCTAGCTCCGAAAAGTCCATCATCTTCGTAGCCCCCTGCATTCTAAACTTGGGAGAAACTTGGCTCCCTTCCGCCACTAAGACAGAGTTTGGGGCCTCGGCTGCCGTCTCGAGGTCACGGGATAAGATAAGAGGCAGAAGGAGAACGATGCGGTGGATTATCTTCATGTCCTCAAGGACTGTGCGTGTTTTGGAACAAACAAGGCAAGGAAACCAGAGGCTTCCTTGTGCTTAAAATTAAATTGCGCTGCGTAGCCCCCCCCCCCCCCTGCTGAGGTCTGGTGGCAGGCGGGTGCCAGGGCTGCCGTCTGAAGGCCTGCGAAGGAGCCAGCAGCCCAAGCCATGGAGCAGAGGGCTAGCAGTGGCCATGAGCCACAACGGCTGCATTCTGCTTCCATGGTCGGAGGCAGCAAAGCTCGGCTCTTCGGCTCAGATCCTGCTTGCGAGTTTCCCGCAGGCCACTGGCCTGATCCTGCAGGCTCTTCTTAAGTGCAAGCACGCCTGGGCCTGGTAACAGCTGGGCAGGAGCCCCCCTGCACCCCCTCCAGCTCCACAAAGGGCCATTGGTGCATACCTACGGGAGCGCCTCTCCTGGTATGCCCCGCGGAGGACCTTAAGGTCCACAAATGACGACATTTTGGAGGTCCCAAGCCTCAAGGGGGTTAGATTGGTCTCAACTAGGCAGGGCCTTTTCAGTACTGGCCCCGACTTGGTGGAACGCTCAGTCGCAAGAGACCAGGGCCCTGCGGGACTTGACATCTTTTTGCAGGGCCTGCAAGACAGAGCTGTTCCGCCTGGCCTTTGGTTTGGACTCAGTCTGACCCTTGTGTTTCCCTCCCCTTATGGTTTTGATCTATGGGCTACTTTTAAAATGAGGCTGCATCTTAAATTGCATTTTAACCTGTATTTTAAATTGGGGTTTTTGTTTTTTCCCTATTATATTTTTATTGTAATTTTACTGGTGTTAGCCGCCCTGAGCCCGGCTCTGGCTGGGGTATAAATAATAATAATAATAATTATTATTATTCCTTAAGAGATGCCCGTCTCTCCCGCTGGCTCTTCCCCACTCACCTCGGGCCGCACGGTGACCCTCCAGCTCCAGTCTCCCCCGTGCTGACCCCCAGGCCGCTTCACAAACTCCGTCTGCAGGCTGAGGCCCACGTCCTGGATCTCCTGCACCCCAAAATTGACGCCGTCGTGAAGCAGCCAGCCGTAGCGCGGGAGGCCGTCGCTTTGCTCGCAGGTGTGGCGCAGCCGGACGTCCCCCTCCAGCTGGTGCATCCACATGAGGCCTGCAGGAAGAGCCGCAGAATGGCAGTGGGAAGGGCCCTCCAGAGTCATCTAGTCCAACCCCCTGCAATGCGGAGAGCGAGGGCAAGAGCCACTCTGCCGGGGACAGCAAGGGCCCAGACCCCGTTGCCTCCTCGTCTCTTGGCCACGCTCCACGAGGACAGAGGCCGGGACGGCAGCCTCGCAAGCCCAGTCTGTGCCTGACTTGAGAAGGAAGCTTCACAACAGGAAGACTTAACGGAACTATTGGAAACTCAAGGCAGCAGAGATATGAGGTGATCAGAGCCCCCCCAAACTCGAAGCATGGGAAGTCCCAATAAAAATTTATAATTTGGCAGAATATTTGGACTATATGATATGTATTTGGAATATTTAATGTGATCTGATTGGATTGTTAAAATGGAAAAATTAATAAAAAATTATTTAAAAGAATAAATAAATCTGTGCCCGACTTGCAGAATTCGCTGGCTCCCTTCTTTCCTCTTGGAGCACGGATGACGCCCAGATTTTGGGAGAGGGTTGGGCAATTGCAGAGCTGGGAGGAACCCTTACACAAAGATCAGAACGATTGGGCCACAGATTCCAAAACCATAGCTGTCAACTTTTCCCTTTTCTTGCAAGGAATCCTATTCGGAATAAGGGGATTTCCCTTAAAAAAAGGGAAACGTTGACAGCTATGTCCAAAACAGCTGCCAAGGAACAGCTGTTGGGAAAAAGAACCTCCCCGGTCCCAGCAGCCTGTGACAAGTGCCAGCTCCTCACGAGTCGCATCCTGAGTCCACCCATCCCAGTGCGCTCTCCTTTGCTGGGTGAGTGGGGGGCAACGGGGAGTGTCTTTCCAGCAGCAGCTACCTGGGGTCTGTTTTGCGCTGGATGTGGGCTGAAAGCGCACCTTCTCTGCAGGCTCTGACACCTGTCCAAATCGGACTTTACCCCAACGCTTCCATCTTGAGACAATTGGATGCCAACAGGAGCTTCCTAAAGGCTCCAGACTCTGTGCCACCTGCCTTGTGCCACCTGCCACGTAGACCTGGGCCAAAGGTGCCGGTGGCGCCGGGTGCATGTGCAAGGCCTGCCCTCTTGCCTAGCTGTCAACCTTTCCCTTTTCTTGTGCAGAATCCTATTCGGAATAAGGGGGTTTCCCTTTTAAAAAGGGGAACGTTGGCAGCTGTGCCCTCTGGGCACCCCAAGCGCCGAGTTGGACGGGGCCCCCGGGGGTCATCCAGCCCGACCCTGCGCGGCGCTTCTTCTCCCCCTCTCACCTGCGACGGGCGAGCGGGGGCTGCGCGCCTTCATGCCGAAGTAGACCTGCGGCCGGTAGGAGCCCCAGAAGCGGCGGGGCTCGGCCTCGGGGCCGCTGCTGTTGGCGTCGAGGATGCGCGGCGCCGGGTGCAGGGAGAGGACGCGGGCCGCCCGCCAGCGCCGAGCCCCGACGCCGTAGCCCACGGCCGCCAAGCCCAGCGCCAGCGAGCCCAGCGCCAGCACAGCCACCAGCCGGGAGCGGGAAACCCCGGGCTGGCCCGGAGCCCCGACGGCGCCCCCGCCGCGCCCCTTCCTCGTCCCGATCGCCGCCCCCGCTGCCCTGGGGGGTCCCTTCTCCGCCGGGCGCCGCCCCGCCTCGGGTCCCGGTCGCCGCCGCTCGCGGGCCATCCTCCGCCGCACCTGCAGCCCCGACGGGCCGGGAGAGGGGAAAGAGGCGCTGGGTTGGTCGGGCGGGCAGGAGATCGGGGGCCGATCGGGGTCTCCCCCGGCCCCCGACGGGCAGGATCCTGCCCGGGATCCCCCTCCCCAGAAGCGCCGTCGGGGGGCGGCAGCGCTGCCTCGCTCACCCTTCCGGATCGGCTCCACGCGGCTCCCCGACGCGGGCAGAACTACCTTTCCCGGCAGGCCCCGCGGCGCCCCAACCCCGGTGCACTCTGGGAGATGTAGTCCCTGCCCTTTCCCCGCCTGCCACCACGCTTGGCACCCCGGAAGTGCTCGGGGTTCCCCCCCCCCGTCGGGGCTGGCAAAGGGTGCCGTGGCGCCTGGCGAGAGGTTGGCATCCCGCGCATGCGCCTCCGCTGCAGGGATTGCGCAAAAGGGGGGCGGTGTTGCCATCGAGCAGGGAGGGAGCATCTGCAATGGGGCGCCGCCTCCATCCAGGGCCGGATTGACGCATAAGCTCAACCAGCTCTGGCCTAGGGCCCCCCTTTATTTTGGGGGCCCCCAAAAAAATCAAAGGAAAAATCACTGGATGTACATTTCCAAAATATAAGATAAAAAACAGCTAAAATAAAACCTACATACAGTTAGAGCTTAACAATTTCACTATATATATACTTGTATTTTGTATTAATGTACATAATAATATTGTATTTCACTATTAATGTCCTTCTTCATTGTATTTCAGTTCAACAATGACTTTGATAAAATACATATTTTGGTTATGTGCAAATGGCTTGCGATACCTATTGGGTCCATCAATGACCATCTAGCACCTATTCAACACAAAAAACAGGGACCCTGGACCAGAGCACGCCAGGCCCTCCTGTCTTCCTCTGCCTCCCCCAGTTTGGTCAAACTCATGCTGGCAGCTTCGAGGACACACCCTGGGGTTGGCTGGACACTAACCACTGCACCACACTGTCCCTGGGGGGCAAGAGGCGGCTGGCCTGGAAGGGTCCCTCCTCGGACCTGATCCAGCTGCAGCCATCCTAGCGGAGCCAAGAGAACAGGGTCTGTCGCATGGGGAGGACCCCTCAAATACTGCCCCCCAAGAGACAGGGGTCCCTCTTCTAGGTCCCTCAAATACTGCCCCCCGGTCAGAAGTGGGACCTGGAAAAGGCCGAGAGCCGCCACAGGGGTTTCAAGGCTGGCAAAATGGGTCCCTCAGCCCGGTCCCTGTTAGTCCCCGCAAATGTGTGGGGCAGCCCTTCCATGTCCCCCGAAGTCCACAGGCATCATTAAAAATCCAGGGTTGCCTAGTGGGTAGAGTGTCACCCCGAGAGAGTGCAGGCTTCAAATCCCAGCCAGGCTATATTTTTATATTTCTTGCATTTATATCTCACCTTTCCCCCAAGGAGCTCCACGTGGCAAACATAGTTCTCCCCATTTTTTTGTCCCAACGACCCTGTGAGGCCGGCTGGGCTGAGTGTGAGTGACGGGCGCAAGGGTTTGTGGGGAGCTTTGTGGCTGCTGGGGAGTTGAACCCATGTCTCCCTCAGGTCCCAGGCCAACCCTCTGACCCAGGGGCTAGCAAACCTTTTCAGCAGGGGGCCGGTCCACTGTCCCTCAGACCTTGTGGGGGGCCAGACTATATTTTAGGGGGGTGAAATGAATGAATTCCTATGCCCCACAAATAACCCAGAGATGCATTTTAAATAAAAGGAGACATTCTACTCATGTAAAAACACACTGATTCCCAGACAGTCCGTGGGCCGGATTGAGAAGGCAATTGGGCCAGATCCGGCCCCCGGGCCTTAGGTTGCCTACCCATGCTCTGACCACTACACCCCACTGCCTCCCATGAAGCTTTTCAGCCTTGCCCGCCTCACAGGGTTGTTGTGCGGATTAAAGGAGGAAAAGAGAAGAACTGCATGCACCACCCTCAGCTCCTTGGAGGGAAAACAAAAGGTGGGAGATAATGCAACATAAAGGAAATTCTCCAGCTGATTTGAGGAATGGGTCCCTGAGCTTCTCTGACCCTTTTGCCACCTGACACAGGACCACGCGAGAAGCAAGTCGCCCTTCTTGGTTCTCAGAAGATGCTGAAGCTCAGCTCTCCATGTGGCTGAGACCCTCCCTGCCCACAGACTGTCTTGCCAGAGTGGTGCATGCTCTGGTTATCTCCTGCTTGGACTACTGCCATGCGCTCTGTGTGGGGCTACCTTTGAAGGTGACCCAGGAACTACAACTAATCCAGAATGCGGCAGCCAGACTGGTGACTGGGAGTGGCTTCCGGGACCATATAACACCGGTCTTGAAAGACCTACATTGGATCCCAGTACATTTCTGAGCACAATTCAAAGTGTTGGTGCTGACCTTTAAAGCCCTAAACAGCCTTGGTCCAGTATACCTGAAGGAGCGTCTCCACCCCCATCATTCTGCCCGGACACTGAGGTCCAGCTCCAAGGGCCTTCTGGCGGTTCCCTCACTGCGAGAAGCCAAGTTACAGGGAACCAGGAAGAGGGCCTTCTCGGTGGTGGCACCTGCCCTGTGGAATGCCCTCCCACCACATGTCAAGGAAATAAACAACTCTCTGACTTTTAGAAGATACCTGAACGCAGTCCTGTTTGGGGAAGTTTTTAATGTTCAATGTTTTATCGTGTTTTTAATATTTTGCTGGAAGCCGCCCAGAGTGGCTGGAGAAACTCAGCTGGATGGGTGGGGTATAAATAGTACATTATTAATAAAAAAAATCCTTTCCAGTAGCACCTTATAGACCATCTAAGTATGTTCTGGTATACGCTTTTGTGTGCAGGCACACTTCTTCAGATACCTTTTTTAAAAAAAAAAATCGACTGCATCAGACTGCTACCTGCCATTTTGCCCCCTTTTGTCCCTGCCCCCAACCAGTCACAGGAAGAGACGGGCACAGCCAGCTCCTTTGGATAAGTTTTTATTTTTAGATTTTCCACGTGCCACCCGTTCCCCCCACCGTGCAAGGACATCAGGCCCCTCCCCGTCTCCACCCACCACCTTATCTTCCAGCCGTGCTCACGAGATGCTGTTTTGTCTCTGCCCTCTCCGCCACCCGAGAGAGCTGCTTCCCCCGACCTTGAGATCTTCCTTCCCCCCCCCAGCCTTAAGGAGCAAGGATAGGGCTCCCCCCCACGCAGAAATTAGGGGACTGCGGAGGGGGCTTTGGGGGAGGTATTTGTGCCCTTTTGGGACACAGCAAGGGGCTAGACCTGTTGGAGGAAGCCTGGGTCCCTAGGGAGCCCTATAGGGCCAGGAATGCCAAGGCGGCCGCCATCCTCCCTGGACCAGGGCCCCAGGCTCCCCTCTGCTTCCTGAGATGCGTTTGTGGGGGGCTGGAGATGGGGGGCAAGACCCGGATGGGGTGCCCTGCGGGAGGGCAAGCTCCCTCATTTGACCCCCTCGCCAGGCTGACCCAGATGTGGCGGCTGAAGCTCCCTTTCCTTCCCAGGTCGGTTCTGGTGGGGGGGGCGAGGGGTGTCTGGCGCAGCCTCCTGGCCTCTCCCTTGAAGCTGGCAGGCCCTGCTGGGCTGGGGGGGCATCGCAGGGGGCAGAGGCCAGGGCTGGAAGCGTCAAGCTAGGGCTTGATTTGGCCGCCGTCCCCCTCGCTGACAAAGCGCTTCCGGCCCCTAAGGAAAGAAGGAGAGAGTGAGTTGGGGGGGGGAGAGAGTGACAACACAACACACACAAAGCCTTTGGATCTTTGCTGCCCCATTCCCAGGCCCCCCACCCCAAAACCCACTCCCGTTCCAGTCTGGCAAAGACCCGTAGCCCCGTAATGGCTGCAGCCACCCTGCCAGACACACACAGAGAAACTAGCTAGCTGCGATTCCGGGGGGGTTGGACTAGAGGACCTTTAGGGGACCCCCTCCAATGCCACGATTTTCATCTTCTGACCCTTGAAAGAAGAGCAAAGAAGAGCTTTGGGACTGAAGAGGCCTAGCAAACTGCTCTCTCTCCGGTTCAGACGAACAAAGGACCCTCCCAGAAATTGGGGCGGAATGGAGGGGGCTCCAGCGCCCGTCAGATGCAAGGAGCGCATAAGGAAAGCCGGACGGATCAGGCCAGTGGCCCACCCAGTCCAGGCCCCTGCTCTCACTGGTGCACATTTGCCTGCAGGAAAGCAGCCCGCAGGATCTGAGCTGTTTTGGGAGAGAGGCCGCAAGACCCTGTCCGGAGGGTGGAGAGGAATTATTATTATACGCACTCCTCCCAGAGTCTTGCTGGTCAAGCCTCGTGTGTATTCTATTAATCAGAGTCCAATCCTTCCTTGCTTTGGGGACGCTACACAGAGGGCAGGAAGGGCGGAGCATGGCCTACCGCGCAGGGCAGGCGTCTCTCAGCTGCTTGGTGATGACGCCCTCCTCAAAGCAGAGGTCCACCAGCCGCTCCAGGATGCTGTGCGCCAGCGGGACGTCCAGGCTGATGTCTCCCAGCTCATCGTACACCCGCTGGAAGCCCTGGGGGGGGGGGGGGGAAGCAGGGGGGGTCAGCGCAGGGGGGGGCTGAGGGTGGACCCCCCAGAGCAGCACGGCTGCCTCCCTGCCGGACTCCGTTAGCACAATATGATTATGATAATTATTATTAATTACATAGAACATAACCAAAACAAAAAACTATATAAACAGACCATTTGACATTACATACCCATTAATCTCATTGTGCTTTTTACACCTTACCAGTCTATACGCACTTCATTTTTATTATTCTTTTTGGTTAATTATCAGGAGAAATTTTGACTTTCGAATTTCCTTAAACTTCCAGATTCAATCCAAATCGGTCGGGAGTTTTGTGTTCGTACCATCCTTTTAAATATATTCTTTGAAAGTTAGCCAATCTTTACTCAATTTCTGGTTAAAAAGGTAAAGGTACCCCTGCCCGTACGGGCCAGTCTTGACAGACTCTGGGGTTGGTGCGCCCATCTCACTCTATAGGCCGGGGGCCAGCGCTGTCCGGAGACACTTCCGGGTCACGTGGCCAGCGTGACATCGCTGCTCTGGCGAGCCAGCGCCGCACACGGAAACGCCGTTTACCTTCCCGCTAGAAAGCGGTCCCTATTTATCTACTTGCACCCGGGGGTGCTTTCGAACTGCTAGGTTGGCAGGCGCTGGGACCGAGCAACGGGAGCGCACCCCGCCGCGGGGATTCGAACCACCGACCTTTCGATCGGCAAGCCCTAGGCGCTGAGGCTTTTACCCACAGCGCCACCCGCGTCCCTAATTTCTGGTTAGAATTTCCTATTATTATTATTACTATTATTAATAATTCAATTGGTACAGCACCCAATACCCGCTGATCTCAGGGCGCTGCCCACCATAAAACCCCCATTCTCTGGCCCCTCTGGGCCTGCCTTGCAGAACTCCGGGCGGCAGCCCCGCTGTGCCCATCCCAGGGGGCGGCCCTCACCCGGTTCATCTGGTCCAGCGTCACCAGGCCCGTCTCCCACAGCACCTTCAGCAGCCGCACCATCATGGCCACGGCCGTGTCGCCCGTGGACTCCAGCACCATCACCACCGCCTGGGGAAGAAGGCCAGGAAAGGGCTCAGGGGGGACCGGGAGAGGCCCAGCTCCAGAAACCATGCCCAGCGGCCAAGAGCTGCCAAGCCCCTGGAGGCGGGCACTGCCCGTCCCCAGGCAGCACCCAAGGGCCCCGAAGGATGCCCTGCGCTACCTCGTAGACGAGTTCGTGGTGGAAGTGAGGCACCTCCAGCTGGCGAAGGCAGTGCTCGGCCTCAGAGACTTCGCCCGAAAGGAGGTATTCGCGGAGCAAGAGGTTCATCTGGAGCGAAAGAAACATGGCAAACACACATAAAGACTTTTTTAAAAGATTGGGAACCTTTTAGGATGTATATACAGAAGCAATGCATTGAAATGAACTCACTGGGAGGATTTGAGTAATACACTTGCAATGGACAAAAATTAAGAAGAGATTAAGAAGACAATGTTAATTTTAGCATATAAGGGATATAAAATTATAAGCAGAACAAACAAGTATGTTACAAACCAGAAAAGGAAGTTGGGAGATAACTGAAGTTGTAAAATGTAATTTGAATTTTTGAATTTGTTAAAATTTGTTGGAAAATCATAATAATAATAATAATAATAATAATAATAGTAATAATAGTAATAATGGAAGAGCGGAGAGGGAGCACTGAGCCCCAAAACAGCTCAGGACAGCTCTCCCCCCCCCAGCCAAGCCTAGAAAGGCAGGCTGCTGTTGTGGGGCATCAGCACCCCCCAGGTTTTGCAAGGAATTCTGCCGCCCCCCAAGAAGGAAACGCCTTGGCGTTTTAATTTGGGTCCAGGCAGGACGCAGCACCTCTCCAGACCCCCACCAAGGCAAAATTCCAGCCCCTTATCTGCAAACACGCCCCCCCCAGCCGTGCACAACAGCAGCTGCTGTGTGTCTCCCCAGACAGTGACTGGCAGAACTGGGGAGGGTTCAAGGCCAGGAGATGAAAGCTTCATTTGCAAGCATCGCTGCTCCGTGGGGCTGGTCCCGGAAAGGGCAGCCATGCAAAGTGGGGCCCATGGAAGGCAAGACTCAGCTCCGCAACTGGGGAGCTCAGAGGGGATGCATCCTGCCCAGATGCTCCACCTTTGAGCCCCTGGAAGACTTGCGCAGTGGTACCTTGGTTTGCATACGCCTTGGATTACAAAAACGTCAAACCCAGAAATGCGTGTCCCGGTTTGCAACCTTTTTTTGGATGACAACCCATTTTGTGGGGGGGGGGGTTACGAACAAATCGTTTTTTGGAGGCCCCATTGGCGAAAGTGCACCTTGGGTCACAACCTGCTTTGGTTTACAAACAGACCCCTGGAACGGATTATGGTTGTAAACCAGGCACCCCCCACCTTCGGCCCTCCAGAAGTTTTGGACTACAGTTCCCATCATCCCTGACCACTGGTCCTGTTAGCTAGGGATCCTGGGAGTTGTAGGCCAAAACATCTGGAGGGCCGAAGGTGGGGGATGCCCGTTATATACCGTTATAAGTTTGTTCTGGTATGAGCTTTTCTGTGTTTTGCTTATTGTTAACCTTTCTCTTATCCCTGCGTCGTTCTTATTCTGCATATCGATATTTCTATTCTGAAACAATGTTTCTTTATATACAGTATTCTCTTAGGCAACTCCATTCTTTCTTTGTTTTTTGTTTTGATTTTCCTCGTATTGCAGTTAATTTTGTCAAATTTTGGAATTTGGCAAAAATCTGAGGGTACATATTCCCCTTTCCAATTTTTTGCAATCCATGTTCTGGCAGCTGCTGTTGCCTATAAGAATATATTTATCCTATTCTTGGGGATGGTCTTCTGTTATCAAACCCAAAAGATATGCTTCTGGTTTCTTCTTAACTGACATTTCAAATATCTTTAATTCTTTAAAAATATTTGAAAGATATTCAGAAAGATATTTGAAAGATATTCAGAAAGATATTTGAAAGATATTCAGAAAGATACCGGTATTTAAATATATCTTTAAAGATATTCTCTTTAATTCTTCACGTATATTGTTCCAAAGCTGTTTTAAGTTTTTACACCCCCACCAAATACAGTGCATTTCGGCATTTTCTCAAGCTGGCCGCAAACCATTTCGCCGCCTCACCTCCTTGATGAGATGCTTGACGGGCCTCTGTCCGCCCCCCACACCCCAGACGTTGTCCAGGCGGTTGACATCCCGCTTGATGCGCAAAAGGATGGCCGCGCGGTCCAGAGCAGCCCTGGAAAGGGAGAAGGGTTTTGCAGGGTTGGGAGGGACACCCAGGAGCAACCTGGACCCATGCGCTGCGGAGAAGGCGGCAGCCAGACATCAGGGAAGAGGGGCAGCGGGGAGGGCGAGAGGGTCCGGGGCGCCTTACCCATAGAGGCTGGTGGCGCAGGGTGCCAAGTTTTGGGAAGAATGGACAAAATTTAATGATTATTTAGCTAAATTTGTTAAGTTAAACTAGTTGGAAATAGCTTGCAGGCAACAGATTGGCTTAGGAATTTATATAAGTTAAGTGATGTTTAACATGTACAATTTTGAATTGAAAAGATATAAGGATGTTAATGGACTAAGTTAAGTTTATAAGAATCAGGATTTGGAAAGCCATTATAAGGATATGCATGGAAATTCAACCAAGGGGAAGCGAGGAAGTCACCTAACAATGTTCATAAGTGTAATTCTAATAAGGTTATGATTTTTGTTTTGTGTGTTTTGTTTGTTTATAACTTTGTGAAAATTAATTTAAAAAATTTGACAAAAAATTTGGAGGGTGCCAGGTGTAGGAGTGCAAATATCCAGAGTGTGGGGTCAGGTGGGATTACTATGAGGAATTATAAAATATGCATCAAGCCATTGTGTCTGCCATGAAAGCATTGGGTTGACTGGGTTCGATTCATTGACAGTAATTTCTGATCAAATCCCACAAGCCTCTGCATTTCTGGCCATGTTCTCTACTGTCCATTTTCTACGCCTGACAGGCACCTATAAGCATTCTCAACACAGGCCAGTTTCTGCATCAGGCATCCAGGGTCCTAAAGATGGTAGACAGCTTTGATGTAGCTGTTGTTAGTTTTGTTAATCTTAAGGGCCAGGGAGAGAGTTCATAAGGAGATGGTAAATCCTGCCTCTCCTGTTTATGACCTCCGGAGTTTCCTAAAAGCATTCCTCTTCGCTTCCTCTTTTATTTACAGTGGTACCTCTAGATACAAACGGGATCCGTTCTGGAGCCCCGTTCGCATCTAGAAGCAAACGTAACCAGCAACGGCACGTCTGCGCACGCGCGTGTCACTTTTTGCTGCTTCTGCGCATGCACGTGACGTCATTTTGAGCATCTGCGCATGTGCAAGTGGCAAGACCCAGAAGTAATGCACTCAGTTACTTTCAGGTTGCTGTGGAGCGCAACTCAAACACACTCAACCTGAAGCGCATTCAACCCGAGGTATGCCTGTACTCTGAATTACATATGCATGCTCAAGTAGGAAATTAGCTTTTGTAGTTTTAACTTTTAACTTTGTCCCACGTGGGGGTTTTGAAATGCTCAGTGGAAATCTGATTGGTTCTTACAAACACTGTGTAAAAAGTTCTTTTGTGAATAAAACAACCTGGGCCAGAGAGTGGAGGAATTATTATTATTATACGCACTCCTCCCAGAGTCTTGCTGGTCCAGCCTCTGTGTGTATTCTTATTAATCAGAGTTCAATCCTTCCTTTGCTTTGGGAACGCCTCACCAGGGAAGAGGTGGAGGCTGGACGTGGCACCTCCTGGCATCAGCTCGCCACCCTCGCCTGCCTCCGCCATGCCACGCCAAAGCAGCACCGCGCCCAGAGCCTCCGTGTGCCATGGCAACAGCGGCACGAAGCCGCCAGCTGAGCCGAGAGGCGCCACATCCAGCCTCCGCCTCTTCCCCGCCGGAGGAGCCGCCCTCCAGCCACTGCCCGCCTCCTCCAGCAGCGCCGTCCTCCCTAAAATACTCTGGGAAATGGGGGGTGGGGTGGCGGAGGGAGCTTTGCACCACAGCGCCGGATATGCCCTGAGTGTTGAGAATTCTGTTCCACCTTAAGGAACAGACACGGGAATGTTGTGTGTCGCATGTCTGCAACATACACCAGCATCGCACGCTGGGAGCTTCCATTTGTGTACAGCTTTCTGTTTTGCTTTGAACACAAAGGAGATCAGACGTGTTTCCTTTTGTCCTGATCTACACTGAATAGAAGCTGCTTCTAAATATGCTCACACAGCCTCTGTTTGCGCACCGTTTTCTCTGCTGAATAGCGTGCTCCGTTGTCTAAAGCCTGGGCCACTGATTTATGCTGCACCAAGGCCCGGAGTTTGCCCAGCACGCCGGCCTGCCAACTGCCTCCACTTCCTTGGGTGCATGCCAACACTGAGTGGGTCACACCTGGGGGCGGGGGAGGGCCCCCATCCGCCCTCCCCCCGTGAGCCCGGCCCCCTCACCTAGCGTGCTCGCAGTCCACGCGCCCCTTGTAGCGCTCCAGGAAGTCCAGGGGCAGCGCATGGTCTGCCACGGCCCGCGCAATGAACTGGCCCAGCATCTGCAAAGACGGACACAGGGGGCGGAGGGGTCACACGTCCGTCCGTCTGCCCCCCGTTCCCCCCAACCCAGCCTCCCCTCGCAGGGCTCGGCCTGCCCCCCACCTGCGGGGCCTCGGGGGTGTCCAGGATGAGGTCAGGGAGGTCGCTCAGCGTCCGGTCAAAGGCGGCCGCGATGTCCTCGGGGCTCATCACCTTCCCCACCAGGTCGGAGAGCAGGCGGGAGGTCAGCTCCCGGTGGCTGGCCTTGCCCTCCAGAGACAGCGCCACGGCCAGGGAGGGCACAGACGCCTTGTGCCCGCCCAGGTTCAGCTCGCGGAGCAGCTCCTGAAATAATAAGAAGAAGAACAATAATTTTATTATTAGCACCCCACCCATCTCACTGGGGTACCCGGCCGCTCTGAGCAAGACAGGCAAGGAAGTTTTGAGGAGGCAGGATCTGTCCGCAGCTGTACTGCCCCGGGGGCAGGACACAAGGCTGCATTTAAAATTGCATTTAAAATTGGGTTTTTTCTTTTCTCCCCATCCCCCTCTCTTTTCCCCCTATTATGTTTTTACTGTGATTTTATTGGTGTTAGCTGCCCTGAGCCCAGCTCTGGCCGGGGAATAAATAAAATTTATTATTATGACTTATTATTATTATTGTTATTATTATTAGGAGAGCCCACTGGATCAGGCCAATGGTGCACCCAGCCTGGCATCCTTCTCTCCCAGTAGCCAACCAGATGCCCATTATGGGAACCCCACAAGCAGGATTTGAGCACATGAGCAACCTCTGCCCTCCTGCCGTCTCCGACAAGTGATATTCGGAACCACAACTGCCTCCTTCCAGAGCAGAGCCATCCTGGCTAGTAGCCACCACAACTTGCTAGTCCTTGCTAGTCCATGGTGGAGGCCCCATGATGGAGACACCTTCACTGCCCTTCCAGTGGGGAAGACTTGAAGGAGCGTCTCCACCCCCATCACTCAGCCCGGACACTGAGGTCAATTGCCGAGGGTCTTCTGGGGGTTCCCTTGCTGCGAGAAGCGAGGTTACAGGGAACCAGGCAGAAGGCCTTCTCGGTGGTGGCACCCATCCTGTGGAACACCCTCCCATCAGATGTCAAGGAAATAAAGAACTATCTGACTTTTAGAAGACATCTGAAGGCAGCCCTGTTTAGGGAAGCTTTTAATGACTGATGTTTTAATGTATTTTTAATCTCTTGTTGGAAGCTGCCCAGAGTGGCTGGGGAAACCCAGCCAGATGGGTGGGGTAGAAATAATAAATTATTATTATATTATTCAGTGGGGCATTCAAGAAGAAGAAGAAGAAGAAGAGTTTGGATTTGATATCCCACCTTTCACTCCCCTTCAGGAGTCTCAAAGCGGCTCACAATCTCCTTTCCCTTCCTGCCCCACAACAAACACTCTGTGAGGTGAGTGGGGCTGAGAGACTTCAGAGAAGTGTGACTGGCCCAAGGTCACCCAGCAGCTGCATGTGGAGGAGCGGAGACGCGAACCCGGTTCCCCAGATTACGTGACTACCGCTCTTAACCACTATACCACACTGGCTCCTATTCAGGTTGGCAGAAAAGGCTGGTGGCTTCCTTTGCAAATGAGACTCCCTTCTGCCCGGCACAGACAAGAATTTGGCAAGCAGCTCTTCTCACCCCCATAGAATCACAGAACTGTAGTTGGAAGGGACCCCATAGGGCCATCTAGTCCAACCCCCTGCGGTGCAGGAATCACCCCTGGCAACCTTTTAAAGAAATTCCAACGAACCACAGAATTGTCGGCTCGGAAGGGACAACTTCCATCCTCTCTGAAATTTGCTGTCACCTGAGCTTCAGGGTGAGACAGAAGAGGGAGCCCAGCCGCTTAAGGACCAAAGGGGACCTGGGATCGATCCGCTGACCGTCAATATTGCAATTCTCATTACTGCCGGCGGATTCCTCAAGACCCACTCTGGAGGGTCTCATCACACTGTTTATTTCAAGAACCGACTGGCCCAGGAGAAGGGGAGCAGAGCCCCTGCCCTGGCCAGACTTCCCCAGCTGCCATTCCAAAGAAGAAGAAGAAGAAGAAGAAGAAGAAGAAGAAGAAGAAGAAGAA
>JAXCMG010000015.1:5668623-5690217 GCA_034642415.1 Podarcis siculus
AAGAAGAAGAAGAAGAAGAAGAAGAAGAAGAAGAAGAAGAAGAAGAACGTGCTAACACGAGTAAAATCACAGTAAAAACATAAAATGCAATTTAAAATGCAGCCTCATTTTAAAGTAGCCGATAAATCAAACAAAGGCCCCCTTGACCTCACAAATGCCCCCCTCCCTCCCCAGTCAGAGCTCAGATCCAGCGTCCGATTCTGAACGAGGAAGAAGTGACCCTGTCCCTGGATCCGTTCTTTCGCCTCGGAGAGAATGGCCTCCCCTTCGCAGGAGGTTTTTAAGCAGAGGCCGGAGGGCTGCCAGCCTGGGATTCTTTAGCTGCGACGCCTGCACTGCAAGGGGTGGGGCTGGATGAGTCCTGGGGGTCCCAGACTGACTCTACAATTCTGGGATTCCTCTTCCATGACATCCCTCCCTCCCTTCCCCCCAGAGAGCCAACTCTGGCTTGCAGCAGCATTCCCCGGCGGCCCAGGGGGCAAACATCTGAGGGGCCCCCCACTCCCGGCCTGGGCTGCCCACCCAGAATCCTGCTTCCGGCCCGGGAATACGCACCACCACCTCCAGAGTGTCTCCGTGCTCAAAGTATTCCTTCATCATGGGCTGCACGGCCTTCTCCAGCTCCTCCTCTTCCAGCTCGGGCACCACCGTGGCGTAGACCGTGTCCCCCTGGGGAGAGGCCAGGCGGCACAGAGGGAGGGGTCAGGCTTGCCAAACCCCACAACCCCTCGCCAGGGAGGACCCTGCCCCTTTCTCCAGCAGGGTCCTGCTGGGCACCCAGAGAAGACTCCCAGAAAGGGGGCAGAGAGCCCAGCCGGAGCAACGTCAAGCCTTCTGGAACCTGTGGCCCATGAACCCCACAGGGCATAGTCCCCAGAAGGTGTGGGCTGCACCACTGCTGTGGGGATCATGGCAGGAGACCCCCCCCCCAAGGGGCAGAGGGACCCTCCAGTTAAAGGACCCTCGTTTCAGCTTTGCCTGGGGCCAGGTGGGGAGTGCCAGGGGCTCAAGAGGAAATTGGCGGCTGGCTTGCCCTCCTGCCCCCGGCTCGGGTCCCAGGCCTGCACTGAAGGGAGGGTGCCTGTGCCCCCACCCTGGCCTGGGGGCTGCTGCCATGCCTGCAGCCCCAGAATACCCCCTGCCAATCGGCACCCCCCTCCCAGACCCACTGCAACAGCTGCACCTGGCATACGAATCCGTGCCCGCTGCCTGGCCATGGGGCTGGGGTCCTTCACCCTGCGTTCGATGATTCAAGTTCTATGCCGCCAAGGGGTCTCTATGCCCCCTTGCAGGCTGTGGGGCAGGAGGGACAAGGTCTCCCATGGCAATGGGGCACGTGGCTCCCCTCCCGGGGTGGGGAGAAAGGACAGCTGCCTGGGAAGACCACCCCCCAAGCCCCCCTCCTCTGGCCCAGGGTACCTGCGCCACTTCGTCGTAGTTGGGGTCTCGGGCGTCCGGCTCCTGGTAGCTGTAGACCACCCCGGGGGCCCCCCACACGCCCTTGCCCCCTGCGCCACCTAGACAGAGAGAGAGAGAGGTGGGCTGAGCGCTGTCACCCAAACAACACCCCCCAAGACGGCTGCAGCCACTCCGGCCGTTGGCAGAGCCTGCAGCGGGCACAAGGAGGCCGGGGGTGAGCGTTGCTACCTTTCTTGGGCAGCCCCCGGCCCTTGCCCATGCGGGATTTGCGGTCGTGGCTCTTCCCCTTGGGGCTGCTGGGGTCGGGGAGGGGCTCCCCCCCTTCGGAGAGGGACTCTCGGTTGGAGTCGCGGGAGGACGTCCTGCGCAGGCGGCGCTTGGCCTTGGCCTTCAGCCGGGCCTCGTGCAGAGCCTTCTCCTGCAGGGTCCACGCCCGGGGCTCCTCGTCGCCCCCGTCCAGCAGCTCCCCCGCCAGGTCCTCGTCCTCATAGTCCGCCTGGTCTGCCCCCCGGGGGGGGGGGGGGGGGGGGGGAGAAGGCAGGCTGAGAACCACAGGAGAGCCTTGCAGGATCAGGCCCAAGGGGGGCCCAGCCTCCTGGTACCCGGCCAGGTGCCCTAGAGGCAAGGAGCCCCCCCCCCAAGAATGCCCAAAGGGGATCTGGGTCTGTGCCAAAAGCTTCTCCCCTGACCCACGCTGCCCCCCAAGTCCAGGCGCTCCTGCAGCTGCTGCTCAAAGCCACGTCCAGCAGTTACAACGCCACCTGCCCCAGAGATATTCGCTGGGATTAAAAATGTGTTCCTGGGGCTGAGCCTGGTTTCAAGGGGTCCTGGGCCCCCCACATCCATCCGAAAGCCCCAGGGCAGGGCGCCTGTTTGCACCCCAGCTGTGCCCGGGGCTGCCTCCTGCTCAGAGGTGAATGCATGTCAATTGATTGATTGTGATTTTATCTAAACTGTGTTACTTTTGTTGTTAGCCGCTCTGAGCCCGGCTTTGGCTGGGGAGGGTGGGATATAAATAAAGTTTTTACTATTATTATTATTATTATTGGGCCCCGACTGTCCAAAGGGAGGGAGCAGCCAGAGATGGGGAGGGGGGCATGTGCATGGCACCTCCGACAGACTTTGCAGCACCAGGTCAAGGGGGTCTCCTTTGCCCAGCCCCCCTTAGGATGCCCATCTCTCAATTACTCACCTTTTTGCTCCCCTGCTCCAACTTTGGTCTATTATCTTTGCTGTTGTTCTTACTAACTGCATGGCTATCCCGCCTTTCCCCCGAGGAGCCCAAGGGGGCCTGGTGGTTCTCCTCCTTTTCCCCTCCCCACAACCCTGTGAGGTTGGCAAGGCTGGCACCCAGCGAGTGTCATGGCCCAGGGGGGACTGGAACCCAGCTCTTTCCAGGAAAGTCCCCCTTTACGCACTTTCCTCAGGCGCCCTCGCCGCCAGCCAGACCCCAGGCGGCGGCGGCGAGATTCCCCCCCCCCCCCCGGGCCCCGACGGGCGGACGCGGGTCTCGCCCCCCCCCTCGGCCCGGGGCACTGCGCCAGGGCGAGGGCAGGGCGAGCCCGGGCAGAGAAGCCTCCCGAGGCCGCCAGGGGCGGGGCAGCTGGCACCCGACGGCTGTCCAGGATCACGGAGCCCCCCGGGGCCGGGGTGGAGGGCGCCTGGGCACCGGGGGTCCTTTGGGGTTGCAGGAGGGGGCGCCCCGTCGCCCGCCCGTCCCCCCGACACGTGTCCCGCCCCCCGACGCGTATCTGGCCCCCCACCCCTGGCGCGGGAACCCTCCGGAGCGGCGTCGGGGAGGGGTCGCATGGGTACCATGGGTCCTTGGGGCTCGTAGGAAGATGCGCCCCGTCGCCCGCCCGTCCCCCCGACACGTGTCCCGCCCCCGAGGCGTGTCTCGCCCCCTCAACCCGTGTCTGGCCCCCCACCCCTGGCGCAGGGACCCTCCGGAGCGGCGTCGGGGAGGGGTCGCTTGGGCACCATGGGTCCTTTGGGCTCGTAGGAAGATGCGCCCCGTCGACACGCGTCCCGCCCCCCGACACGTGTCTGGCCCCCCCGCTGGCCGCCGGGACCCTCCGGGGGGGGGGCCGGGGGGGGGGGCCCCGGGGCCCCAGGGCTCTTTTGGGCTGGCAGGAGGGTGCGCCCCCCGACACGTGTCCCGCCCCCCGACGCGTGTCTGGCCCCCACCCCTGGCGCAGGGACCCTCCGGGGGGGGCGCGCTACTTGCCAGCAGGGAGGGGGCGCGGTCGGCCCTGAGGAGCTCCGCCGAGCCGGCTGCGAGGGCCGAGGCGGCGGACATGGGGGCGAGCGCGGCGGCGGCGGAGGCAGGAGGCGGCCCCGTCGAGCAGCCCGTCGGCGCGGCGTGGCGTTGCGGGGGCTCCTGGCTGGCTGACTCGGCGCGGCTGCGGAGGAAGTGAGCGGGGCGGACGGGGCGGACGGGGCCGGGCCTGATGGGACTCGTAGTCCCCGCTCGCCCCGCCCCGGAGGCAGGACCGGCAGAGGCGGCGCCGGGAAGGGGAGCCGCCCCGTCGGCTGCCGGGCTGCGCGGCGAGGGAAGGCGGCGAGAGGGAGCCGGGGCTGGACGGCAGGGGCTCCGAGGACCCAGAAGGCGAGCTTGGCAGGCCAGCCTCTCAATGGGCGGCGAAATGGAACCTGCAGGCTCAGAGGCAGCGGACCTTTCAATGTCAGGGGCAGCAGGAAAAGGCTGCCATAATAATAATATTTATATTTATATCCCAGCCACTCTGGGCGGCTTCCAACAAAATATTAAAATACAGTAATGCACCAAACATTAAAAGCTTCCCTATACAGGGCTGCCTTCAGATGTCGTCTAAAAGTCTGGTAGTTGTTCTTCTCTTTGACATCTGGTGGGAGGGTGTTCCACAGGGCGGGCGCCACTACCGAGAAGGCCCTCTGCCTGGTTCCCTGTAACCTCACTTCTTGCAGGGAGGGAACCACCAGAAGGCCCTTGGAGCTGGACCTCCGTGTCCGGGCTGGACGATGGGGGTGGAGACGCTCCTTCAGATATACTGGACCGAGGCCATTTAGGGCTTTCAAGGTCAGCACCAACACTTTGAATTGTGCTCGGAAACGTACTGGGAGCCAATGTAGGTCTTTCAAGACCAGTGTTATGTGGTATCATCCTTGCTTTCTTCCTTGTCTTTTAAGTTTTATCGAGAGCAGCAGTGAATGCACTTTTCAGGTTTCTTTGCAAATGCCTTGGGCCCCCCTCGCCCAGCATCCCAGTCCCCCCACATCCAACCAGAAGCCTGTCCCCGATGCGGCTGCACAACAGGCATTCAGGGGCAGCCCTCCTGGCTGGTAGCTGTCGGCAGCCGTGCCCCCCTTGGATTTGCCTGATCCTCTGGAGACAACCTTCCTCTGCCCCGGCTGCAAGGAAACATGTCTCTCCCCTATTGGTCTCTATAGCCATAGCAGGCGCTGCAACCTTCCTAGCGATGGACTTCACACACCCCAGGCCCCCTTCTCCAGTCTCCAGAAACAGACAGATGCCAGCCAGTTGGTGGCCATCCCGGCATGCTGTGGCAGGGAGTTCCATAGTTTAACTACATGCTGCTGCGTGAAGTCTGTCCTTTCACCCATCCTGAATCTCCCAACGGCCCATCTGTCTTCTGAAATGCACTGCTGCATAGGCAGGCCCCCTCCCCAGCTAAACATGCCCCCCTCCTCCTTTCCGGTGCTACTGGCCCCCTTCATCACTCTCCTGTGACCTCTTTCCACATTGGGCTCCCTACTCCAGGTGAGGCATGGCTAGAGGGAGGGAGCCACACGGCCACTGGGCCACTTTCAACTTGGCAGGGGAGCGAGGGGTGGGGCCTGGCTGCGCTCAGCTTTTGTTGCCCTGCGGGTGTTGTCAGAATGCACGGATGTTGTGACTTGTCAGGATTCGCTCTCAAAATGCAGGCAAGCTGCTCTCTGGGACAGGATTTTACTCCCAGGGACCTCGGGGTTCTCCCGCTCGCTCCTCAGCCCGACTTCTGCCAAGCCAGGGACTTTGCAGCCAAACATCAGGATGCCAAGAAAGCTAAGAAGCTGCCGGGTCGACTGCTGGCCCATCTGAGCTCAGCTCTGCCTGCACTGACTGGCAGCGGCTGCCCAGGGTTTCAGGCAGGGGGTCTTTCCGAGCCCGCCCCCCATGCAGATGCCCTTGGGGGCTGAGCTTGGGGCTGGCTAGAGCCTAGCCCTTCCCCCCAGGGGGAGGCGCCTGGAGGCAGAGGAAAGTGGGTCACGCAGATTCTTACGGATTTATCCCTGAATCAACAGAAGCGCTGAGTGGCTGCAACGTCAGGAGTCTTTAATGTGGAAAACAGGTGATCTGAGAGATTGCGTGTGCTTCTCCAACTTCCTTGTGACCCTGAGCGCAACGGGGCGGCCTGGGAGCGCTGGAGCGCCTTCTGGGATTTCAGGCCCTGCCGCCCAAAAAGCTGCTTTCTCTTCCTCCAGCAGGAGCCAAAATGTCTAGGGCCAGAGAGTTCCTGCAGGGAAGCAGGCAAGGCCTGGTGGGGGGCATTCGAGGCTCCCCCCCCCTCGTGCACTAGCCCCCCTGGGGAGAGTGTCACGCCACGGCTGCCGCTGCGCAGGGCTGGGGGGCGTGAGGCACGAGCGGCAGGAGCCCTGAGGAGTTCGTGGTGTGAGTGGCGGCTTGTCCTGTCAAGGTCGGAGCTGCGCCCCCCCCGGCCCAGTCAAGGCTCAGAGGTCCTGTTCATGCAGGGCAGGGCGGGGACTTTCCAGCGGCGGCCCCCGTGCAGCCGCAGCGCCAGCCACTCCTGCTGCATGGGGCTGAGGTAGGTCTCGGGGCTGCAGCCGCCCCCTTGCATGCGGCTCAGCAGGTCGCCTGCCTGGCTCTCCAGCACGGCCCTCGCCTGCGTGGGCAGCCCTTCCAGGCTCTCCAGGCTGTTCAGGCTGCCTGGGCCACCGTCCTGCGTGCGAATCCCGTCGTGGGAGCCTGGGGGGGAGAAAGAAGAGCGGCTGAGGAAGGAGACGGGGCCTGCCAGCGGCAGCTCCACCTGGAGACCCTCCCTCCCGTACCACTGAGATATGGCCCTTCTCTACTGAAACGTCCCAATCCGCGGCTGCTCAGTGGCAAGGAAAAGGCCCCTCTGCGGGCTCAGAGGCACTCTTTCCTTCGGAACCTCTCCGTATGCTCCAGGACCGAGTCTCTGCAGCAGTTTAGGACAGAACCCCCTTCCCACCCGGATCTCTTCCCAAGTCCGCCGGTCCTCTGTGGAGGGGATCTGGTCAGAGAGCCACTTTGCAACGGCCTGGCAGGATAGGAGTAAGCAGAGTACCTTCCGACAGCAGCCAACGTGAGGCCCCAGTTGGCGCAGGGCACAGAGGTGGCAACAGTGGCTTCTGCGGCGGCACTGATATCGCCCTTTCAGAGCGCTCCAAGTGCCTCACTTGCATTCCCCAAGAACAACCCTCTCCAACAAGCCAGTCTCCTGTGGGGGCAGCTGAGGCGCCATTTGGCCTCCTGGGTCTCCTTCGGACTCTGCAGACGCACCAGCTCTGCTGGCGGCTCCGAGGTAGACTGCCACTGAGCGCAGAGGCTCCACTTCCAGCTTCCATGACCCTGGCCTTGAGGGGCAGAGGTTTCCCCCAGCCATGGATGGGAGAGGGATGCACCTTCCTCACCCGTAGACCCCCTGGGTTGTTGGAAGGGACCCTCCAGGGCGCCCCCACCCAGACCCCCCCCCCAGGCCCACTCACAGCACTTGTGGAAGGCATCCCAGGTGTGTGAGGGCAAGGAGGTCTTGGGGGGCTGCTGCAGGAGGCAGGCGATGGCGTTGTCCACTTGCTGGAAGACGCGGAGGGAGAGCACCAGCTGCTTGATCTCTGGAGACAGACCATAATCCTCCGACTGCAGCAGCTCACGCACCAGGTCAAAGTCCTGCTTCAGCTGGAGGGCGCCCTGGAGGCTGGGGGGGGGGCAGAAGGCAAGGCTGGCTGTCAGAGGGGAGAAAGGGCAGCCCTTGGGCAGCAGGGCCAGACCCCTCTCCCTCCCGGTCAAATGCTCACCTGAACTTGATCTTCTGGGCCAGGATGTGGTCCATCCAGGCTTCCAAGAAGGCCGTCGTCACCTGGCTGAGCGCTGGTCCCTGGGCATCTTGAGGCAGGAGCTGGATGCCCAGCAAGACCTGGCCCAGGACGCTCTGGGCAGCAGCCGAGGCGTATTCGCTGGGGGAGGGCGGCAGCTCTGCGAGGGCAACGGGAGGACTTAAGGGGGGAAGCCCGGCAGGATCAGACCCAAGCAAGGCCTGCTGACTAGGCCAGGAGCTCCTGGGCCCACAGGGCCAACCAGATGCCCCAGTGGGGAGCCCACAAATGGAACAAGGGCAGCGGGAGCAGAACTGGACTGGTAGCCAGGAGGGTGCTGCTCTGTGCCCTGCAGGCCTACCTGTTCGGAGGGTGAGGCGCCAGTGCTTGCCCAGGGGCATGGTTTGGCTAAAGATCTCCGCCGACATGCGCTTGCAGTCCAAGGAAAACAGCGTCAGCACTTGGTTTGCAAACAGCTGTGCAACAGAGGAGGAAAGGGGCCATGGGACGGGTGGGAAACAAGCCACCCAGTTGCTCTATGCAATTTCTCCTGCGCAAGCCCCACTGAGGAGGTTGGAGGGCTGCCAGGGGGCAAGCAGAGGGCCTCTCTACGAAGCTGGGGAAGGCCCAGCCTGCTGTATTTCAGGCACCAGAGCTCAAAGCCAGCGTCAAGGTCAGCCAGGATCCTGGAGGCTGCTGGGAGGAGAGTGGGGCAAGGCAGGCTGGGACCCCCGGCACTTACTTGGACACTGGAAGCTGTGGAGTGGATCTGCTGGCTCAGCTCCTGCTCCTGGCCAGAGAGGAGGGGGCTCTGCTGCTTCCTGCCCTCAGGAAAAGCCGTGCTCACCAGTGCGGACATCCTGGTGGCCTCTGCCTTCAGCAGCTGTAGAAAGGAGTCAGGCGGCCTTAGAGGAGCTTGTTCTGGTGCAATCCTCTCTCTGCACTGGCCAGGACTTTCCCCTCTTTCTCTGGCCAAGAGAGACGCACGTGATGCCCACAGCTGGACTGTGGGCTAAGCGGACGGCTTTGGGGATGGATCCTTGGCATTTTGCTCTCCTGCAGCGCCTGGCTGACCTCAGGAAGGAACCCCCTCCCCGCCCACCACTCATGGTTCTACTTGCCTGCAAGTCCCCCTGGGTCACAAGGAGGAACTGGTTGAGGGACCAGGAAGCCAAGTACTGGTAGGCCTTGCTCATGACCCAGTAGCAGGAGGAGTGAGCGGTGGCCAGCGAGAGGGACAGCAGCCGCAGGTGGAGGCCGGATGGGACAAGGCTGCCGGCTGCAAGGGGGAAAGGGCGTCAGTGGAGGTGGAGGAGGGAGTCGGGGCCCAGCTGCCCCTCCAGCCTGCCCCACAGAATGCAGCTCCCACTCACCTGTGCTCTCCGTGGGCTGGGAGTCCAGGCACTGCAGGCTGAAGGCCAAGGGCAGGTAGAGGCCCTGCAAGAGCTGAGCTGTCTGGCTGCAGGTCACCTCTGCGCTCTGGGCAGGCTTGGCCAAGCATTTGTCGGTGAGGCTGGAGCCCAGAGCCTGGCAGAAACCTGGGATGGAAAGGGAACAAGGTCGGATGGGGTCACTGAGCAGGCACTCCACAGGGCAGGACTGAGGAGCTGCCTCCCAGCTGAAGTAATAACTTCACCCATGGCTCCTCTAACTGTACTATTTGGGAGGTTACAGAAATTGTACTAACAGATGATCTGGAATCAATGCAACATCTCTCAAATACTGCCAGAGTTATCATTTGTCAGAATTGAAGGGGGCGTGGATGAGAGCACCACCCAAGAGAGAATGGAAAACTAAACTCTGGGCACGGTACGTGTGATGGAGCTTACGAAGACGGTGAGAACCAGAGAGGGCAGGCAACCCAATGTCTTCATTGAGAGACGGAGCCTTTTCATTACATACGGGAGGAATAAGGTACAGGAGAATGCAAACCCATTTCTGTTACTTGAAACTTTGTGATATTATGATGTTCAACTTTGTTACGGAAATTGGTTGCTATCTGTTTGGCTCTAGATATCCCCCTTCTACTCTACTCTTATTTCATTTTATTTGACATTTTATAATTTATTATTTTTTTGTTGCATTTTTTAAATGTATGTATTTAAAAACAAAAAACCCCCATCTCTTCTATGATGAAACAGATTCCCTCAGAAATGGGCGGGCTCTCCTTCCTGGGGGGCTTTCATACAGAGGTTGGGTGGCCATCAGTCACCGATGCTTTAGTTCAGATTCCTGCATTGCAGGGGGCTGGACTAAATGACCCTCGGGAGTCCCTCCCAACTCTCTATCTCCTGCCCCAAGGCCGGCCCTTCACTCAGCACTTGCCCCACAGCCCCCACCCCTGCCAACAGTGACTGCCCTACCTTGGTCCCAGTATTGGAGGACATCCCGCGTAAGCAGGTGGAGCGCCAAGGCCTTCAGTTCCTCCGCGCTCTCCTGAGGCACACAGGCTGCAGAGACACAGAGGGAGCGAGAGAGCATGAGCCCCACGGCGACAAGACTGCCTGTTCCCCCCCCAGAGTGGCAGGCAGGGACCCCCAGCCCAATTCCAGGGGGCTGTGGATCCCGAGATGGAAGGGGAGTCTCCCAGAGGCAATACCAAGGTGTTTAGGGGCTGAGAAAAGAAAATCCAAGCGGCCCCTCACAGGGCATATTCCACCAGACACAGGAAGGAACTGGTCTGGGAAATTTCCCCTTGGGCTGCAGGTGCCCATTTCTCCTTTGACCTCCCAAACTGCAGCCCCAGGTGGGTGTGGGCCTTGCCTGTCCTTTCGGGACTCAAGAGGGCACCAGCACCCCGGAAGCAGAAGTGCAGGAGCCCTGCCTGGTCCTCTGCCTCCCCCGCCAAACTGGCAGGGCAGCCCTTTTTGTGGGGCAGGGAAATTGCTGGCGAGTCAGACTACAGACGGGCAAGACTCACGCAGTCCGCGAGGGGCACCATCAAGGCCTGGGGAAAGTGATGGGAAGGCAAAGACCCCTCGGAGGCAGGAAGGGAGGCAGGGGGCTGGAGTGCCATCCCGACATGTCCCCTTGGCATTGTCTCAACCCCACCGTCAGCCACGAACCTGCACTTAAGAACCTCAGAAGAGCCTTCTGGATGTGGCCAAGGGGGGCCTATCTAGCCCAGCATCCTGCCCCCCCCCCCGTGGCCAGCCAGATACCCACAACAGGAGCTGAGTGGCAAGAGTCCTCTCCCCTCCTGTGGTTTTCAGAAACTGGTATTCAGAACGCTGCTGCCTCCAACTGTGAGGCACAACATAACCATCTTGGCAAGTAGCCACTGAGAGCCCTCTCCTCCTTCTAAAGACATCCAAGTTGGCGGCCCTCCCTGCCTGCTGTGGCAGGGAGTTCCGCAGTTTGACTTACCCTGTGCCAGACCACGGCTCAGCCGCCGGGCCAAAGCAGCCGCTGCCCCCGGCTGGAAGTGCGCCAGGGGCGGGTGGAGCTCCAGCTGGTGGGCCAAGGAAGAGGCAGCCGCTCTCCACATCAGCGGGCAGTACTGGGCATAGAGCGCTGCAGCCGCCTCTGTGAAGGAGGTGTCCAGCCAACGCACAGATTTCCAGCTGGGCAGCGAGGCAGAGTCCGGCCCCTGAGGCAGGTCAGCCGGCTCCAAGCGTTCGAGGGGCTTCTCCTGCTTGGGCCGGTTCAGGACGTGATGCCACAGGCTGTCCGTGGAAGCCACCAGCTCCCCCAGGACAACAAGAAGGCCCTCTTCCTCCTCGTGGCACAAGGCCTGCAGCTCCACCGAGAGGCTGGGAAGACCCTCGCCTGCCGGAGAGGCCTGGGAGGCCCGTTCCAGGAGCCCAGGCTTGGTGTCCCCACCCCAAGGCGCAGGCTCCAGACCGCCCCCTTGGAAGAGCAGCGGGTGCAGCCTCTGGGCGGCCCGCTTGCCCCTCTCTGCTGCCAAGATGCCCAAGACCCTCTCCAGGGGGAAGGCTGGGGAACTGCTTGCTGTTCTCTGCAGGCCTGGCTTCCTGGCCTGCTGCTCCAGGAAGGCCTGCTGCAGCACCTGGTCGTTCACCACCTGGTTGTAGATCTCCAGCCCCTGGAACAAGTCGGACAGCGGGGCAGCGGGCACAGGGAGGGCGTGGGCCAAGCTGCGCAGCAAGGCCTCGATGTGGCGCTCCAGGAGGCAGACAGCGTGCAGGGCCAGCAAGCAGAGGGTCCGCCTCATGTGCTGGACCACCTCGTGGCGCTGCAGCAGCATGTGCCGCAGCCAGGGGTCGCTGCGGATACGCCGCTGCAGCCCCTCCCAGTGCGTGGCGTGGGTGCGCATCTCCTCGCACAGCCCCCGCAGCTGGCGGCCCCAGGTGGCGTCCGGCTGGCTGGCCAGGGGCGGCAGGCAGCGCTCGGTGGCCATCAGGTGCTGGACGAAGCCCGAAGCTGCCTTGAGGCGGCGGCTGAAGTGGCGGGAGAGGCGGAGGTGGTGGCGGTGCTGCAGCAGAGCGTGGAGAGTGGCACAATGGCGAGCCACGCTGCTCCGGGCCGCGTGGTAAGTGAAGGCGCCCCGGGCCGTGTCCGGGAGGGCTGGGCGCACGTGGGCCTGGAAGGTCTCCGTGCGGGGGTTCTCCATCACGCACAGGCAGCGGCTGAGCCCCAGGAAGCTGCGCTCCACCTGGGCCAGGCGGGCCAGGCCTCCGGGAGAGTCCTCCTCCTCACTGTCGTAAGTGCTCTCGCTGGGCCGCGGGGGCAGCAGGCGCCACAGGCTGGGGTTGACGCAGTGGCGCAGGAGAGCCTCCGCCTTCTGGAAGGACTTGGCCAGCGGCGTCAGCGCTCTGGAGCCTGCAAAGAGACAGGAGTCTGATGCCAAGCCTTTGCTGCAGGGCTGCTTCAGCAGGCTGGCATCACCTGGGCAGCCACAGCCATGCGCTTCCCCTCCGTCCTGCCAAGGTCTGCCAGGAGGTCAGTCACCTCTGCTGCCCCTGCTGGGACCTGGTCTGCCTGAGGCAGGCTGCTAATTCCAAGGATTAAGTTGGCCTGCCTGGAGCAGCCGAGCAGCAGGAAGAAAGGGCAAATGCAATTAAGGGATCTCCCAGAAGCAGGAGGGGGGCAGCTGGTTCCTCCCCCCCCCACCCACCCCCCGCTTTCCAGAAGGGCTTCTGTGACAAGGACATTCCAGTGCAAAACCACCCGTCACTTTCCTTACAGTCAAGCGAGGGTGGAAGCACGACTGGGAGCGCTCCAGTCCTCCTGAACGGAGCTTCCTTTGGGTACCATCTCTGCTATGTGCAGTGGGCAGAGCAAGAAACAAATGGAAGCCTCTGGCAGGAACCAGAGGCCCCTACCTACCTGTGTCAGCTGTCTCCAGGTGTTCCCCTCCATCAGCTGGCAAGACCTTCCTGGGCCCCACCAGGGAGCTGAGCGGTGGCAAGATGCCCCCCGAGGCCTGCGATACACGGGACATGAGGAGCAGGAAGATGGCGTTCAAGCCCACAGCCTCAGCCTCAATCACCTGTGGAAAGACAGAAGGGTCAGCACTGAAACTGCACCCACCCACGTCTCTTCAGAGAGGCAGCCTCACTGCACCCTGACCCCCCCCCAACTTTGGGCAATGTCTCTGGAAACCTTGCATGCTTCCTAGGACCAGAATCTGGGACCAGCCACGCTGGGTGAGTCTGCGCACCAGTGGCCGGAGCAGCTAGAGAGGGGCCTTTTCAGAACAGAGGGGTTTCACTGGCTGCCATTTGCTTCCAGACTTTGGCTCTGGGAATCTTCCAGAGTGGGTGCAGCCCTTAAGAGCTCAGCCACAGGATCAGGCCAAAGGGTGCCCATCTCGTGCAGCAAGCTGCTCTCAAAGTGGCAAGACGGAGGCTCCTTCCTGCCAGTCCCAGCAACGGGGGTTCAGAGGCATCCTGCCTCCCACAGCATAGGCGGAGCCTGGCCATTGTGGCTGGTGGTCACTGACAGCTTTATCCTCGGCTACCAAAATGGGTAGCTAGCACTAAATCTTGCTGTTGCAAATTCCAACTGAGGGCAAATGGTCCTTAAGAGTTGTTCGGAAGCAATTCCACTTAATGGGATCTCGAAGAGCTCGAGTGTTCATTTTGGCCTTGGTTTCCTTCCTTGAAGCCTGCGTTGAGGTATAATCTTGACAGCCACCGTCACTTGCCTACTAGCACTCCAACTGAAGAACAGCCTCAACCAAAGGTGTCAAGGGCTTTGAAGACACTCGAACTCAGGACAAAAGGGAGAAACGAGCTAAGAGAAAGGCACGTTTGGCAAATCCACACCGTGGTCAACTCCCGCCCAGAAACCAATGTCCCCACTGTGGAAGGATGTGTGGGTCCAGAATTGGCCTCCACAGTCACTTACGGACTGACTGTTAAGACCCTGTTCATGGAAGACAATCTTACTTGGCTACGAGGGACCGCCAAAGAAGAAGAGGAGGAGTTTTAACTCTGGACAGTGTGGAGAAGTCTGTCTTGAACCTTCCAACATTCAGTTTCTTTGGCTGGCCCTCCTTTCTAGCATAATTTTATACACCTTTATCACGTATTTGTTTGCAAAATGCTGCAACCTTTATTCACAGTGAAATCGCTCCACCCCCCTGATCATTTTGGTTGCATTTTTCTGAAACTTTCCCAGCTTGAGAACAGCCTTTTGGAGGTGAGGCGACCAGAACAGGTTGAACAACTGATTTGTATAAATGACATTACAGTATTGGCAACTTTATTTGCAATCCCTTTCCTAATGATGCCTGGCATGGAATTTGCCCTTTGTGTAGTTGCCACACGCTGGCTCAACATCTTCCCTGAGCTGCCCACTGTAACCTCAAGGTCGCGGCCAGTCACCACCACTTCAGACCCCACAAGCACATCTGTGAAACTGGGATGTCAAAGCCTCACTGGATTAGTGACCTGGCTGTTGTTGTTTAGTTGTTTAGTCGTGTCTGACTCTTCATGACCCCCTGGACCAGAGCAGGCCAGGCCCTCCTGTCTTCCGCTGCCTCCCGCAGTTTGGTCAGACTCATGCTGGAAGCTTCGAGAACACTGTCCCACCATCTCGTCCTCTGTCGTCCCCTTCTCCTTGTGTCCTCCATCTTTCCCAACATCAGGGTCTTTTCCAGGGAGTCTTCTCTTCTCATGAGGTGGCCAAAGTCTTGGAGCCTCAGCTTCAGGATCTGTCCTTCCAGGGAGCACTCAGGGCTGATTTCCTTCAGAATGGAGAGGTTGGATCTTCTTGCAGTCCATGGGACTCTCAAGAGTCTCCTCCAGCACCAGAATTCAAAAACATCCATTCTTCAACGATCAGCCTTCTTGATGGTCCAGCTCTCACTTCCATACATCACTACTGGGAAAACCAGAGCTTGAACTATACGGACCTTTGTCGGCATGGTGATGTCTCTGCTTTTTAAGATTCTGTCTAGGTTTGTCATTGCTTTTCTCCCAAGAAGCAGGCATCTTTTAATTTCGTGGCTGCTGTCACCATCTGCAGTGATCATGGAGCCCAAGAAAGTAAAATCTCTCACTGCCTCCATTTCTTCCCCTTCTATTTGCCAGGAGGTGATGGGACCAGTGGCCATGATCTTCGTTTTTTGGATGTTGAGCTTCAAACCATATTTTGTGCTCTCCTCTTTCCCCCTCATTAAAAGGTTCTTTTTTATCTTCTATTTTGGAAATGTACGTTCAGTGTTTTTTCCCCCTTTAATTTTTTTGGGGGCCCCCCAAAATTTAAAGGGGGGCCCTAAGCCAATAAAGCCAATGACACCCTGTCCTGTCCTCTTCCCAAGCCATCTCGCTTGGCGGCTCTTGCTGCCTCTTGTGGCGGGGAGTTCCGCAGGTTAACCCCGCGCTGCCCTGATGCCGCCCCCGCCCCCCTCGGGCCCGCTTCTCCCTCCAGAGGAGGCTCCGCCCCGCGCCAGGGCTCGCAAGGCCCAGAGGAGCCCGCGACCCGTGACACGCAAGTTTGTCTGCGTTCACACGTGCAAGCCAGCCCAACGGGCGAGGCCGGCTCTCGTCGTCGCCCCGGCCCCCGCAGCGGCCCCCTGCCCGCCTCCACGGCCCCCTCCGCTCCCTACCGGCCTGCCTCCCTCCGAGAAGCCGCCTCCCTCGCCGCCGCCGCCGTTGGAGCCGCTGCCTGGGCGCCGGGCAACCGAGCGGCCCTGAGGGAACCGAGCGGCGGGCCAATGGGAGCGCGCGCAGGAGTCACGTGGAAGGGGACCCGCTCGCCCCCGAGCCCTGCCGTTCCCCGAGGCGCCTGCAGGGGGCGCAGCGCGAAAGGGAGGCCTGGTCCACCCAAGAGCAGACGGCGGGGGGGCGAGAAGGGACGGATTGTACCATGGCAGGCGGGGGGGGGACAGGGATGCCCAGAAGATGCTGCTGGTCCCAAGAAGATGCTTCTTTTCCCCCATGCTTTCGGGGGGGGGGGGGGGAGCATGCAGAGGCAGCAGAGTGTGGAGCAGCAGCGAAGAGGCCCGGGTTCAAAAAACCCTGAGCCTCCCTTAGGCTTGCCTGCCTCACAGGGTTGTTGTGAGCAGGGCGGGATTTAGGCATAGCTGTCAACTTTTCCCTTTTCTCGCAAGGAATCCTGTTCGGAATAAAGGAATTTCCCTTTAAAAAAGGGAAACGTTGACAGCTGTGGACGGCTACTGAAGGTATCGGGGCCCTTTCTATGTCCAGCTGTCCTTCGTCAACAACAAATTGTTGCTGTTTTTTGTGTTGAATAGATGCTCTATGGTAATTGATGGACCTCATAGGTATCGCAAGCCATTTGCACATGTTGCCCTGCAACCAGTCCAAGGCAGAATGTTGTTATCATTTAGTCGTGTCCGCCTCTTCGTGACCCCCTGGACCAGAGCATGCCAAGCACTTCTGTCTTCCACTGCCTCCCGCAGTTTGGTCAAACTCATGCTGGTAGCTTCCAGAACACCGTCCCACCATCTCGTCCTCTGTCACCCCCTTCTCCTTGTGCCCTCCATCTTTCCCAACATCAGGGTCTTTTCCAGGGAGTCTTCTCTTCTCATGAGGTGGCCAAAGTCTTGGAGCCTCAGCTTCAGGATCTGTCCTTCCAAAGAGCACTCAGGGCTGATTTCCTTCAGAATGGAGAGGTTGGATCTTCTTGCAGTCCATGGGACTCTCCAGAGTCTCCTCCAGCACCAGAATTCAAAAGCATCCATTCTTCGGCCATCAGCCTTCTTGATGGTCCAGCTCTCACTTCCATCAACTACTGGGAAAACCAGAGCTTTAACTATATGGACATTATGCAGAATGTCGGCACCCTATATATACAAAGGAGCAAACCAGTGATATTTTAGGGAGCAGGCTAGGGCCATGACTTACATCACAGGAGCCCTAAGAGATTGGGGCTCTAAGCTATAGCTTGTTTAGCTTATATGTAATTCCGGTACATATAATGGCAGACCAGGACTGGGCCCAAGGAGAGTGGCCAGGAAGGGCACAGCTAGGGCTTTGGGACCTGTGTGCTGATCCTGACACTCTCACTATGGAGAGCCATAGTGCCGCTTGCCTTCTCAATCCAGCCCGCAGACGGTCCGGGAATCAGCATGTTTTTACATGAGTAGAATGTGTGCTTTTATTTAAAATGCATCTCTGAATTATTTGTGGGGCATAGGAATTCATTCTTTTTTTTCTTTTTCCTTTTCCTTCAAAATATAGTCTGGCCTTGTAAATCAAGAAAATCTTTAATAAGACATTAAAATATATATATAGTCCGGCCCACCACATGGTCTGAGGGACGGTGGAAGGGCCCATGGCTGAAAATGGTTGCTGACCCCTGTCTTAAGGGGTATGTGTGTGAGCCTGTGACCTGGATTCAGGAACTGAGTATTTACCATCACAAAGGAATTGCCAGGCTGCCCAAATAATGTAATCGGTGATCATTCTCAGGTACCTTGGCAGGCAGGTTTTCTGCTGTAGACTGCCTCTTCTGTGATGTATGTATGATGTATTGGGGGGGTGGTCTTGGGCTGCAGGGTGGCAATTTTTAAAGTCTATATAAGGCCTTGCACACCATTGTTCTGGGTCCCTCCTGCGTGTGGCTGTGAGCACCCTGTTGCAACAGTTTAATAAAGACCAGGCTTACTAGCTGCTTTGCTTCTCAACATTCTCTGCTTAGCCTCTGTTATTTTCTCCTACCAATAGGGAACCCACGTAAGGACTCTATATGGGCTCTTGGGTACCCCATAAGGGAAAAGGAGCAGTTTTATCTTATAACAGGGTTAAGTCAGGACCCGACCTGCCCTGCCCGCCTTGCGTGTCTCTGCTTCTAACCCTCTCGTTTTACGCCTCTTTCCTTCACGAAGTGCATAATCCTCATTAACCACCAAATCCCCAGAAAGGCAGGCCCCAGCCGTGACTGAAGCACATTGCTCCAACCGGGGACGTGAGCTCCCACAGAAAAGCCCAGGGTTCCCCCCCAAAACCGGCCAGTTACTTCCAACCAGCCTTGGCACCTTTTGGGCCCGGAGGGGCTCTGCCACCCCCTTTGCTTTGCTGGGGATCCGTGATTCTGCACTTGGGGTGCAAATCCTAGCAAGAGCAGCACCAGCACCCCACCTTTAATAATGCTTTAAGGTTGTAATAATAAAATTTAAGGTCTTATATATATAATAAATGTTCATAAGTGTACCAACCAAGCACATACATAGATCAGCACAGGAAGACCACCATGAAACCATTTTGACTCCCGAACTGACCAAATATTTTCTCTGCAAGGAGGGAGGGGGTGATGAGGAATTGGGAAATCACCATCTCAAAGGAATGGGCAGACTACCAGGAAAGGCAATCAGATAAGGCATTATCAGATAACCTGCCAGACAGGAAAAACAACATTCAAATTTCTGTTGTAGACCAACTTTTCTGTGATGTAGGTATGATGTATGGAGGGGTGGTCTTGAGCGCCAGGGCAGGGAATTTAAAATTTCTATATAAGGGCAGGCACACCTTTGTTCGGGGCCCTCCTCCTTTCCTGCTTGTAAGGGGAGTACCCTGTTGCAACAGATCAATAAAGATCAGGCTTACGAGCTGCTTTGCTTCTCAATATTCTCTGGTTGGCCTCTGTTATTTTCTCCTACCAATAGGGAACCCATGTTAGGACTCTAGACGGGCTCTTGGGTACCCCATAAGGGGAAAAGGGCAGGTTTTGTTTACAACAAGGCTCAAGAGAGCCCCTTGCAGAGCCTGAGTTTCCCCCCTCCTGCTCTGTGCCTCTCTGCCTCGCTTGCCTGCCTGCCTCTGCCAGCCTTTCCCTCTGTCCTTAGAATCATCGTGCTGGAAGAGACCTAAAGGCTCATCTAGACCAACCCCCTGCAACACAGGAACCACAGCCCACCATAACTAATCATCATAATAATTTTATTATTGACACCCTGCCCATCTGACTGGGTTGCCCCAGCCGCTCTGTGCAGCTTCCAACGTGGTAAAAACACAGCAAACGTCAAACGTTAAAAACTTCCCTACGCAGGGCTGCCGTCAAATGCCTTCAGAAAGTTGTGTGGTGGTTTTATCTGCTTGACATCTGAGCTGCATGTGTTGCCGGGGTTTCTGTTTATGCGCAGCCCAGATTGCCATCACTAGGCACAGAGGCTAGCCTCTGAGCGCAAACGCGCTTGGGACCTGATCCCGCCCTTCTCTTTACTGCAACACGTTCCCTTCCGTCTGTGCGATCACAGCTTCCCGCAGCCAGAGCAGAGTCCATGTCCTCCTGGTCTGCCAGCCCCACCTTTCTCACCTGGGACCACCACCCTGAAGGGAGAGATTTCCTCCTGAACTCTGCATCCCTCACCTCCAGCCTCCCAGGGACCACTGCAGGCCTTACCTCCATGGCGGGCTCCTGGCGGCTCCTGGCCAAGGCATCCTCTTCCTCATCCTCCATGGTGGCCGGGACAAGTGTGACAAGAAGGAAATGAGCTTATGGACTTCCCGGCTGGTGGTGGCCTTAATCCAGGATGGACAACACTCATTGGCTTAGGGATTTCAGTCCACTCCTGGAGGAAGGGGGGAGAGGAGGTCCACCTCCCAGCCCTTTCCCAGGACAGCCGTCCTGGAATGCCACTTAGAACCACAGAATGGGAGGATTGGAAGGGACCCAACGGGTCATCTAGTCCAACCCCTGCAGCGCAGGAAACCTAGCCCCACAGTTTAACGGGCCGTGGTTTTCGATTTGCATTTCTGTTCTGGCTAACTGCAAGGCTTTCTTTTAGGCTCTTCCCAGAGCAGGATTCAGAGCCTGGCTGCTGCTGGATCAAGCCAAAGGGGGCTCATCTAGTCCAGCACCCTTTTCTCAAACAGATGCCCCCAAGGGAGCCCACAAACAGGACCTGGGTGCAGCAGCAACTCTCCCCACAGTAACTGGTGTTCAGAGGCGTCGTGCGCCAGATCCCAGTCCCTGAACTGCCTTTGAACAACGGAGGCAGAGAGCACTGATAAGCGGTGAAGCTCAAGGACTCCTAGACAAAATAAAAACTGGCAAATTGCCAGGTCTGGATGGAATCCACCGTAGAGTTCCCAAACATCTTGAAGGTGAAATTGCTGGTCTTCTAATGAAAGGACTGGAAAGTAGCCAATGTAACACCAGTTTTTAAAATGGGATGGGGGGACCTGGGAATTGCAGGCTGCTTAGCTTAATTTCAGTCTTGGAAAAACAGGCAGAAAGTCTTGCTGAAGATAAAATAAGCAAGCAGATAGAAGAACAAGCCCTACTGTGAAGCAGAGCTAGCATGGCTTCTGCAAAGGCAAGTCCTGTCTCATGAACCTTTCACTGAGAGTGTCAGAAAGCATAGAGATAGAGGTGATCTGGTTAACATGGTGTGTACTTAAGACTTCCAAAAACTTTTTGACCAGAGTTTCCCTCCTCAGTCCTGCTGAACTTGCAAGGGCCAGGAGGCCAACTTGGACACCTGAGTATACAAAAAAGGCAAACAAAACAAACTGCATTTTTACAATCATTTTTGGACCTTCCTGCTGAGTGAAAAGCATAGAATACTATTGAGAAAATGTTTCTCCCAAAGTGCTAAAATGCCACAAGTAATTTCGTAAGAGAATGCAACATGTGTTATTTTTATGTGATATCCTATGTCCAGCTATGTGCACAGCTACACTTGCAAATAGCCTTAAGAGGCCTGACATGCAAGTCTCTTCAGATTTACACAAAGGCATCCATTTACAACATACTAGGTTATTATTTGTGGGCAAACAATTTAATTAAAATTATAGCCCCAGAGGGGCGATTGTTATAGGAATTCTAAGGTCAAACACACATGCATACAAGGCAAACACACATACATAATTATATTGTCTGAAACAGTAGAGGAGAGCAATCCTGAAGCCATTTTGACTCTCCCAAATTGACCTCAAATATTTCTCTGCAAGGAGGAAGGAAATGGGAAAAGCTTTCCAATTGTCTTTGGATTGTAGGGGCTTGCACCTCTCTACAAATACAGTCTGGCAGGTATCTGTTAAGCTGAACACACTCTCACTATGCATAAGAGATTTAGGAACTAAGTATTGACCGTCTCCAAGGAATGGCCAGGCTACCCAGAAAATGCAGTCAAGTAAGGCATTATCAGGTATCCTGGAGACAGGAGAGAAGCAACACACTCAAATTTCTGCTGGGGACCACCTCTTTCTGTGATGTATGTATGTTGTTTTGGGGGGGTGGTCTTGAGCTACAGGGGAGGCAATTTCAAAAGTACGTAGGGCCCAGAACTGTTGCAACAATCCCCGCCCCACTCACCCCACGCAGGGAGGAAGGAGGAACCCAGAACATTGGTGTGCAAGCTCTTATATAGACTTTTTAAATTGCCACCCTGTAGCTCAGGACCACTAGGGACGCGGGTGGCGCTGTGGGTTAAAGCCTCAGTGCCTAGGACTTGCCGATCGAAAGGTCGGCGGTTCGAATCCCCGCGGTGGGGTGCGCTCCCGTCGCTCGGTCCCAGCGCCTGCCAACCTAGCAGTTCGAAAGCACCCTCGGGTGCAAGTAGATAAATAGGGACCGCTTACTAGCGGGAAGGTAAACGGCGTTCCGTGTGCTGCTCTGGCTCGCCAGATGCAGCTTGTCACGCTGGCCACGTGACCCGGAAGTGTCTCCGGACAGCGCTGGCCCCCGGCCTATAGAGTGAGATGGGCGCACCAACCCCAGAGTCTGTCAAGACTGGCCCGT
>JAXCMG010000015.1:5691482-5720293 GCA_034642415.1 Podarcis siculus
CTGCCTGCAGCTGTAAAAGCCAAGGTGGGAGAAGGGAGACAGCCTCTTTTTCTCAGTGTCTGCCTGCTCTATGGCTCTCCCTTACACACATGTAAGTGGCTCTTACTCTGCTTTCTTTACAATGAGCTGGAAGGAGGGACAAAGAGGGCATCCCCTTCCATCCCTCCCCCAGCACCTCACCGGTAAATTCAAACAAAGCAGCTTACAAGGCTCGTGTCCCTGCATCTCCTCCTCTTTTTGCTTCGGTTCGAGGCAAGGCAGCTGCACAAATGTGAGTTCCCCCTCTCTCTTCCTTTCCTCCCTCCCTCCCTCCCTCCCTCCCTCCCTCCCTCCTTCCCTCTTCCAGCTTCAAAAAATATTGGGGAGACAGCCAGGTAAGCCCCACTCACATACCACAATGGGGGATGGGGGATGACTCCCTCAAATATTTAATGGGGGGGTGAAGGCACCTAGGCCCTTAGGAGTTAGCTGCTTTGCCTAGGACAAATGTGAGCTCCCCCCCTCTTCCTTCATCACTGTATTGGAGATACCATACATTACTGACAGTTCCTTCATTCACGTGGTTACAAAGCACGGATCCACATGGATCCTCAGGATTTTTGCATTGGGCTACCCCAAACTCATCGTTAGATCACATGTCTGTGGCCACAGCATGAACCACAAAAATCATACATCCACTGTTTTGTTTAGAATATTTTTTTTCTTGTTTTCCTCCTCTAAAAACTATGTGCGTGTTATGGTTGGGAGCGTGTTATAGAGCGAAAAATACGGTACATGTGATTACATTGTCTTGTACACAGCAACGCACATTTTGGTATTTTACAGAGATATGTTTAGAACGTGATTTGAAACCCTCTGTTTTACTTAAAGTTATACAAGCTTGATTATCAATGTAAACTTGTACTGGTTCTCCACAATTTACATTTAAATCTGCTAACAAATGCTTGAAATAAATCACCTCGTTGCACAATTCACTCAATGCAGCGTACTCTGATTCCGTTGATGACACACTTACAACGTCTTGCTTGCGTGACCGCCAGCTGATTAAAGCTCCACCGACCATTATGACCAGTCCTGTGACAGATTTTCTATCCGGCAAATTTCCCCAGTCACTATCACAGAAGCAACTCAACATTTCATCCTCTGAAGAATTTAATTGTAACATATAGCCAATTGTCTGTTTGAGATATCTCGGAACTTGTTTTACCCCTTTCCAGGCATTTAGTGTGGGTTTTGAGACCAATCTACTTAATATGCCTACTGCATAACTAATATCAGGTCTGGACCACTGTGCTAGATACAATAAACTTCCAATTACAGAGTGATATACATCAGGATGTTCAAATTCAGGACTCTCATCTACATGAAGTGTTTTTATGAAACCTGGATCCATAGGCACCACTGCCCCTTTGCAATCCTGCATTCTGTATGTAGTCAGTAGTTGTTTGACTTTGTTCTGCTGACTAATTAGACAGCTGCCATCTTGGGCCCAGCACACTTCCAACCCTAGATATGTCCTAACCGGGCCTAAGTCTTTCACTTTGAACTTACTGGACAATTGTTTGGCAAACCTCTTAGTTTGTTTATCTGTTTTGCAGGCATACAATACATCATCTACATAAATCAGACAAAACTCTTGATTACTGCCTGTACCACGTACATAAACACAATTGTCAGCTGTACTCTGCTTGAAACCAAATGACACTAAGGCCTCATGGAAACATTTGTTCCAAGATCTTGCAGCCTGTTTGAGACCATATAAAGCTTTGTTTAATTTCAACACTCTATTGGAACCTGTCTCATAACCAGGCGGTTCGGCTAGATACAGGTCTTCTGATATTGATGCATGTAAATATGCAGTCTGAATGTCAAAATGGTTTAACAGGAGTTTTCTCTTTGCTCCAAGCGTTAGAATCAGCCTTACACTGTCTCCCTTAGCAGTAGGGGGAAAAGTCTCGTCATAATCTTTTCCAGGCCTCTGAGAGTATCCTTGAGCCACTAAACGAGCTTTGTACTTGTATTCTCCTGTCACCAGAGGTTTAAGTTTGTACACCCACCTGCAGCCTACAATCTTTGCCCCCTCAGGCGCTGCTACTGGTGTAAAAACTTTGTGCTCATTCAGAGAGGACATCTCTTCCTCCATTGCCTGTTTCCAGAGCTCTGCCTCCTCTTTTGGTAACTTTAACACTTCCTGAAAACTCTTGGGCTCTGCAATCACACTAAACACATTTGCAGTATCAGGAGAAAAACGCACCGGAGGCACTCCTTTGTTTTGTCTTTTAGACCTTCTGGGAGAAAATTTTTCTTCTGACCCACTTTCCTCCTCAGAACTGCGACCTCTCTTTTGTTGCTTAGCAACTGGTCTCTGGCTAACTCCACTTTCTTGAGAGCTCTTATCTGAACTTTCCTCCCCCTCAGACTCTGACTCCCTGTGTCTACCTTCAGAGTCATGAAGCTCCTGGGAAGGTTCAAACCAAACCTCAGTATTGGCATGTAGTCTCTCCCAGCCACTATGTTCACAAAAACTGGCATTCCTGGAGATCACAATGCCATTTGTCCCTTCAGCAAAACGAAAACCTTTTCCCAGCTCCTGGTAACCCACAAACACTAACTGTTTGGTCTTAGGATCTCCCTTTTTCCTCATTTGTTTCGGAATAAATACCCAGGCCTTTGATCCAAACACATGCAAATGGTCAATTTTGGGTTTTTTCTGAAACAATTTAAAGTACGGGGTTGTACCTATTGTTTGATGAAAGAGCCTATTTTGGAGATAACACGCGGTGAGCATGCTCTCCCCCCAATAAGACATGGGCAAATCAGCATCGTCAAGCATGGCAAACATCATATCTTGTAAAGATCTGTTTTTTCGTTCTGCCACGCCATTCTCCTCTGGGGAAAAAACGTTCGTTTTTCTATGCCCAATGCCACGCTTTTGTAACCAATCTCTAAAGGCATTTGACATAAATTCGCCACCTCTGTCCGTCTGAATCCTTTTAAGTTTAGTGGACAGAAATCTTTCCACAGATGCCACCCAGCCTTTAAACTTAGTGAACACGTCACCCTTGTTCTTCATGGGAAAAACCCAAGAATAACGTGTGGCGTCATCCACAATTGTTAGTGAAAAGCGCGATCCACCCCTGCTTACAGCAAATGGACCAATTACATCCATGTGAACCAGCTGTAGCGGTGACTCACTAACTCTGTCACTTCTGGGGTAAGGGACTCTGTGGGTTTTAACCTTTTTACACACATTACAATCAAGGTACTTGTTACAACTCTTTAAATTACCCCCATCAGCCAATTCAGACATTTTTAGTACACTTTTCCAGCCAGCATGCCCCAATTTCCTATGCAATAAGTGCACACAGTTGTCATGTATAGCTTTGTTATTCACTGCAGGCTGAGATTTACTGACTACTGCTGCAGCTTGAGATCCTGCTTTAAGCCAAAACAAGCCTCCCTCTGACTTAGCAGTGCCTAAAATCTCACCAGCCTTCTTAATGATGCAACTGTCTCCTTCAAAATACACTTTAAACCCAGCTTTTAGCAAACAATCTACAGACATTAGATTGCTCCTTAATGAAGGCACACACAGTACATTTTGCAGACATTCACGAAGACAAGGAACAAAAACCGCTCCCCCCGAAATCACTTCGGAAGTACTTCCGTCTGCTAGAGCCACCTGGCTGCGCTGTGCTGAGTTCTTGGAAACAAACAAGTCATCTGAATTCACGATGTGGCGAGATGCTCCCTAATCGACCACCCAGACCGCTTGTTTCTCATCAGCAATCTTGACCTCGCCGGTCACCAGCTGAGCCGACTGTTTTCGTTTGAAGAATTTCTTTTTCCGCTGCTGCTGCTGATCTCGTCTCTGCTCCTGCACCAGCAACTGAGACTTGACCAACTCCGGACATTGTCATTTTAGATGCGCTGAGGACCCACATCGGAAACAACGCCTAACAGCAAACGCTGACTTCTCACCGGCACGCTGCTCTTGCTTCACCTCTGGCACGGCATGAGAACTCCTTCCAAACCGCCCGCCTGTAGAAGCCTCTGCAGCCAACGACCTTTCTTGCCGCTTCTGCCATTCTTCAATCAAACGCCCAGTAACGTAACTGATGGATAAATCACGCTCCTGCATGCCTTCTAGAGACAAAACTAAATTATCCCAGCTTTCCGGAGAGAACTCAAAATAATAGCCACCTTCTCCTGCTGGTCTAACGCACAGTCTCTTTCCTGTAGCGCTGCAAACTTTAACTGTAAACTGTGTAGGTGTTCCTGCATTGTAACCCCAGGCTGTAACATTGCCTTGTACAATGCCTTGCGAATGAACAGCTTAGAAACCGCTGTCTCACGCACATGGAGTTCTTTAAGTGCTTGCCACACACCTCTAGCTGTCTTGATTCCCCTCACATACGGCAACTGGGAATCTTCCAGCCCCAAGACAATTGTGGCCCTTGCTCTTTGGTCTTTATCGAGGTCTTCATCATCAGGCTTCGCAGGAAACTTACTCACCACTTGCCAGAGACGATCCCTCTGCAGCACTGCCTGCATGCGTTCCGACCACAGCAAGTAATTGGAGTCATTCAGACGCTCAAAAGCCATCTGAACTGGTTGTGAGGCCATCTTGAGAGCGATGTCCCTGGAACCTGGAACCAGCTACTCACGACCACCGAGAGAGAGAACAGGAACCACAGCACCCAGCACTCACACGCTGCAGCTGTTGTCCTTCTGTCCGCTGTGTCACCAGCTCACCACGGTCAGGAACCAGCCAGGAACAACAACCTCTGGAACTACTGGAACCAACGCCGTTGATGCTGACACCACCGCAACTCAGGCTGGCAGCACAATGCCCATAACCTCATGGAAATTTGGAGTGTCAGGCATAGCCCTATTGGCTTTAGCCCAAACGTAGCAGAGTTTTCCTGCACAGCGAAGAAGCTAGTTGCGGCGGTAATGACTAGTCAGCTAGACTCAGAATAACTATTTACAGGATTTATTAAAAAGGAGAAAATAAAACCAGCAGAGTTTCTGCATACAAATAAAAGCAAAATAAATCCTCTTTCTCTCTCTCTCTCAAAACCATACACAGCACTTCTACTCCTAACACACCTCACCTCACACTGTGCTAGCAATCCCTAGATAACAGAGTTGAGTGCTGGTCGTTAACCAATCAGAGTAAGTAGTTTCTAGGTCAAGCTGACCTGGGTTTTCTGCCAAGAGTAAATTGACACTGCCTTGAGTTAATTGTTTGAAGCCAGAATCTGCAAGTTTCCCATGAGAACCAATTAACAGAAACTGAAACAGAAACTGAACAAGATGAGCATAGGCAAACACCTCCGAAGTCCCACCTCCCAAAGTACAATAGAACTTCCTTTGCATGTCTAGCCCCTTGGCAAGTCTGGTGAGGGGATTAGGCTTTCCTTGGAGAGCAATGAGCCCAGCAATTGTCACCTCTGGGAACTTCCTGGAGTCCTTTTGCAAGGGGAAAATAGCTTTGGGATGGGGGGAACTGGGAAAGGAGATGATTTTATATTATTTTTAAAGCTAGGTGACTTCCCTGAGCTGTCAAGTTGGAAGAATACATTCAGGCATAATATTTGTAATATTTAACTTTAAAGATGTGCCCCCCCCGTAATTTCCGTAATATATATGAGACGTTAGAATTTCTATAACAGAGACTCTCGCTTCCGTGTAAGGAAAAGAGCCGGGTGAGCTTGCCCTCAGCCAAGATGGCGCCCGCCCGCCTCTCCGTTTCCGGAAGAAAGGCGTCACTTCCTACGGGGGCGCTCTTCCGTTTCCGGGCGGAAGCAGGCGGCGGCGGCGGCGGCGGGCGAGATGCCTGGCGCGCGTCCGGAAGAGGCTGTGTCCCGCCCGGGCGGCCCGAGGGAGGCTGGTCCGGGGCCGGGAGGGGGCCGGGCTCTGACTTTCCCCTTCCCCGCAGGTCCGGCTCCGGGAGACGCCCGGGACCCCTTCGAGCGGGGCTGGCAGGTGCGTGGCCGGGAAGCGGGGGGGGGGGGGGGGGGGGGGGGGGGGGCCCCCCGCGGGGCCGCGGGGGCGCGGGGGGGGGGGGGGGGGCGGGGAGGGCGCACATGCAAACGTGTAGCAGCAGCAGCATTTCATTTGTATGCCGCCTTCCCATAGTTGAATACAGAGGTACCTCGGGTTAAGTCCTTAATTCGTTCCGGAGGTCTGTTCTTAGCCTGAACTGTTCTTGACCTGAAGCACCACTTTAGCTAATGGGGCCTCCTGCACTGCTGCCACGTGATTTCTGTTCTCATCCTGAAGCAAAGTTCTTAACCCGGGGTACTATTTCTCGGTTAGCGGAGTCTGTAACCTGAAGCGTATGTAACCTGAAGCGTATGTAACCCGAGGTACCACTGTAATTATTATTAGTAGTATAGTGGTACCTCAGGTTACAGACGCTTCAGGTTACAGACTCCACTAACCCAGAAATAGTACCTCGGGTTAAGAACTTTGCTTCAGGATGAGAACAGAAATCGCGTGGCGGTGGCAGCAGCGGGAGGCCCCATTAGCTAAAGTGGTGCTTCAGGTTAAGAACAGTTCCAGGATAAGGACGGACCTCCGGAACAAATTAAGTACTTAACCCAAGGTACCACTGTAGTACTTATACGCTGTGGTCTAAACCCCTGAGCCTCTTGGGCTTGCCAAGGTTGGCGTTTTGAATCCCCGCAACAGGGTGAGCTCCCGTTGCTCGGTCCCTGCTCCTGCCCACCTAGCAGTTTGAAAGCACGTCAAAGTGCAAGTAGATAAATAGGTACCGCTCCGGCGGGAAGGTAAACGGCATTTCCATGCGCTGCTCTGGTTCGCCAGAAGTGGCTTAGTCCTGCTGGCCACATAACCCGGAAGCTGTACGCCAGCTCTCTCGGCCAATAAAGCGAGATGAGCACCGCAACACCAGAGTCAGCCACGGCTGGACCTAATGGTCAGGGGTCCCTTTACCTTTACTTATACCCTGCCTTTCTGGCTGGGTTTCCCCAGCCACTCTGGGCGGCTTCCAACAAAACATTAAAAATACATTAACACACCAGTCATTAAAAACTTCCCTAAACAGGGCTGCCTTCAGGTGTCTTCTAAACGTCAGGTGGTTGTTTATTTCCTTGACATCTGCTGGGAGGGTGTTCCACAGTGTGGGTGCCACCACCGAGAAGGCCCTCTGCCTGGTTCCCTGTAACTTCACTTCTTGCAGGGAGGGAACCGCCAGAAGGCCCTCAGAGCTGGACCTCCATGTCCGGTCAGAACGTTGGGAGTGGAGACGCTCCTTCAGGTCTACTGGGCCTGTTCCTGCCGATGCACGTGCCAGTTGAAACCATGCTCAAAGCGGCTTACAACATGACAAGGTTTACACAATCACAAACGTAACAAAAGTCACAAACAATAAAGAAAACACATCAAAAAGTACATTATTAAATGGAAACAATTTACACATAAATCATAAGATCCGAAACCAAAGATGCAACAATAAGAGCAATAACAGCAACAACCTCTCCCAACCCCCTGTAAACAATACCCCTAGATGTGTATACAGGGGTTCCTGCACTGCAGGGGGTTGGGCTAGATGACCCCTGGGAGTCCCTTCCAACTCTACAGTTCTCGCATTCTCGGATATACACACAGATATTGCACGGAGGGGGTGGAGAGGCAAATGGTGTGAGTTTCTGAGTCCTGAAGGCACTGTCAAGGGAGCATGTCAAAGCAAATGACAAACACCCCTTGCAAACGATGGGTGGGTTTAATGCAGTGTTTCCCAACCTTTTTTGGGCAAAGGCACACGGAGGTAGGCTGGTGTGCCGTGGGAGGGAGGCGGGCGACCCGGGCGGCGAGAGGCGGGGCGGCGGCGGCGAGCACACGCGGGGCGGCGAGCGAGCCCCCCCCCCACATCCCATCGCCGCTCGCTCCAGTAGGCCGGCCGAAGTGAGCGGCGATGGGATGCGGGAGGGAGCCCGCCCGCCGCCCCGCGCGCGCCCGCCGCCCCGCCCCCCGCCGCCCCAGTCGCCCCCCCCCCCCCCCTGGAACACAAGGCAACGTTCCGCGGCACACTAATGTGCCGCGGAACACCGGTTGGGAAACACTGGTTTAATGAACGGAGGGGGCACAGGGTTGCCCATGGAAGCTCTATGCCCCTGAGCCCCAGTTTCTGGGAATCACAAGCGTTGCGCTCAGGTTCCTGCTGGTGTGCTCCCCCTTGGGGCATCTGGTTGGCCTCCCTGAGAGTGGGATGCTGGACTAGAGAGCCCATTGGTCTGACCCCACAGGCTTCGCTTCTGTTGCTACATGTTTCCGCATCAGGATGGCTGCTGAGACAGGTGCTTGGGGCCTGCCCCACAGCTGCCACATTTTGTCCCAGAATCTCGCCAGAGGCCAAGGCAAAGCCTATTTCAGAAGTCCTGGCTTCAGACCTGGCCATAACAGCAGAGACCAAGTCAGGGCTAGCTCTTGCCGCTCTGGGCTGGACCAGGGCACAAGAGGGCATGTCTTTGTGTGCCTGCCCTGCCCGCTTCTTTCTCGGCAACGGTGCCCCTTTCCTTTCTCTGCTGGGTATTTCTCCCAGGCCACGGCCAGGGTGTGTCAGCTGGGTTACTGTTCCCCACTGCCTGCTCTCCAAAAGAGCTCACGCTCACTGTGTGGTCTCTCCTCAGACGTGGACAACAGGCCTTGCTGGTTTTGCGCCAATGATGACTACAGTGACGATGATTGGGGGAGCGACGAGGAGGAACTGGAGGAAGAGAGGGCCCAGAATGCCAGCCCAGCCACATTCTGTGGCTTTAAGAAATCCTTCCTTTGCAAGCCGCCTGCCTTTGCCCTGCCAGCAAGCGGCAATAAAGACAGCCCTGTGCTGGGCATTTCTCTGCCCCAGAAGCAGCTGCTCACAGCTGAGGTGAGGCATGCAGCCAGGGCCTGTTCACTCTCCTCCAGCCTTGCCTGCTTCAGGGCAGCTGTTTCTTCCCTTGACTTCCTGCAACCCCATGGCTCTTGCCTCATTCTCAGGATTTCACCCTTAGCTGCTGACTTACTTCTCTGAAAGGAATTGGGGGGGGGGGTCCATCCCTTTCCTTTGCTGTCTGGTCTGGCAGTTCCTGAAAATAATAATATAATAATTATTATTATTTATACCTTGCCCATCTGGCTGGGTTTCCCCAGCCACTCTGGGTGGCTCCCAACCAAATATTAAAACTGTATTAAACATTAAAAACTTCTCTAACCAGGGCTGCTTCCATGAAGCCCGTGCTTGAATTCTGTCCTGCCTTTTTGTGGGGAGCCTCAGCGCATGCTGGGACAGGTAAGGACAGCGATGTGTGTCTGTGCACACCTGCTTGACTCTGCTGAAAGGTCTCGCTGTCCTGATCTTCCTCAGGAAGTGGCGAGGAATGCAGCAGAGTTGGTTGCCGAAGAGGAGCGCATCAAGAAGAAGGCGGAGAAGAAGAGGATGAAGAAGAAGGTGCTTGCCTCTGTGCGATCCGCGTGGTGGGGGGGCCTCCGCTGGGGGAGAGGCTGTCCTTGGGCCTCAATGTCCGTCCGTTGGCCCCATCCTGTGTGCTGCTTTCTCTTTCCAGAGGCAGAAGGACCGGAAGAAGCAGGAGAAGCGAGACCAGGAGCTGATGGCCAAGAGCATAGCTGAGGCAGTGAGTGGCCACTGGGGGCGTCTGCGCGTTTGCCCATCTGACACAGGGGGTGTGCAGCCCTTTCAGAGCGTTGCTGTGTTGCTTGCCGGCATGTTCAGGTTGCTCAGTTAAAGTGGATTTGCAGCATCACACAACCTCCCTGCAGGCAAACTGCAATGAGGGCTCAGGAAGAAACCCTTCTCCTCACCTTGAACCTTTGTGCTGCTTCCAGGCTGGCAAAATGGGCCACAGTTAGCGAAGCTCATTGGCAAGCGAGGGCCTTGTCTTTAGCATAGAGCTCCAAAGTCCAAAGGGTTGGCCTGGGTGGAGGTGGGTTGTACTGAGCCCCCAGCTCTCCTGCAGGTAGGGCCTGCTGCAGAAAACCCCTTGGTTTTGCCCCAGAGGCAGGTGGCTCCTTGCTGCCGTCACAGGCTGTGTCTCTCCTTGTGCAGGATGAGTATTTGAACAGCGGCAGCGGCTTGCAAGGTTCTGCCTGCCTGGCTGCCATTCCGAGTGCCTTGAAACCAACCCTTCCCGATTCAGAGGAGAGCTCCACCCAGGACCTCAGTGAGAACATGGCTTCCCCGGGCAGGAGTCCCAGCCGGAGCACAGAGGAGGAAACGGAGGCAAGTGGGACCCATACACTCCCTCTGTGAGGGAGACAGGCTCAGCAAGGGGGGTGAAGGGGAAGAGGGAGCCTGTGGGTCTGGGAGAACAACCCAGCCCCTCAAGTTGGGCAGGCAACCTGGTGCCGTCCCTGAAGTTCTCTTCAGCACAGCTGGGGCTTGTCTGCGCTTCTAGTTGCGCAGCAGGTCAGGCAATTTAGGGGGAAATTCCCTGTGAGAAAAAAATGTGTATTGTGGGGGTGGAATAATAATTCTTCCCTTGTGTGCAGTGGTCCCAGTATGGCCCAAGCTCTAACAGCAGCTATTTTCTTTCTACATTCTTTGGAAAGAAGAAGCCGGGCAAAACTTGTCTTCTCATAACAACAACAATGTTATTATATATAGGCTGCCCATTTGAGTGGGTTGCTCTGGCCACTCTGAGTGGCTCCCAACGAAATAATTAAAACACAATAAAACCCCAAATGTTAAAATACAGGGCTGCCTTCAGTTGTCTTCTAGAAGTCAAAGAGTTCTGTATTTCCTTGACATCTGATGGGAAGGCGTTCTGCCCAATTCCCTGTCACCTCCCTGTTCTGCGCCTTGGCTTGACGCAGGCTGCGTATGGAGGGTCAGGGGGCAGAGAGAGGCTGCTTTTATTTGTGGCTTTGCCCATCCCTGCCCCATGGAACAGGAAGCAGCCTTTCCATGTGAGTCCTGTCTGGTGCTGGGAGGAGGCATTTGGGGAAGTTCTCTTTTTTAGGGAAGGTGTTTGAGAGATTCAGGACGTGGCCAAGAGTTGCTCTTTCCTGTCTCTCAACCGCAGGAGGAGCTTGATCTGACCAGCACTTTCGTATCGAAAGCTCGTCTCAAGGTGGGCTCCAAGCCCCCCACACTGCCGCTGCCGAGGAAGGAGAAGGCAGCCCAGCCAGACAGAAAGGAGCCAGAGGTGAAAGAGCAGGAGCGGGTGAGGACAGATTTAAGAGTGGTTGTTTTTCATAGAATCATAGACTTGGAAGGGATCCCCAAGGGTCATCTAGCCCAACCCCCGCAGTGCCAGAAACTCAACTAAAGAATCCCTGACAGGCAGCCATCTAACTGCAGTTTAAAAACCTCCAGCAAAAGAGAGTCCACCACCTTCTAGTCCAACCCCCTGCAATGCAGTTATTTCCAACATTTGGTTGGGGTCTCCTTTATTGTCATCTGAATCCATTGGTTTGGGTCCCGCCCTCTGGAGCAGCAGAAGTTGCTCCATTGAAGCTAATGCACTTGACTTACTTGGGTCGATTAATTGCACTGCCTCCCGGAAGAGTATGGGGTCAGGTTCAAGGTGCTGGTCTTGACCTTTAAAAGCCTTTGTGGCTTAGGGCCCTCGTATCTACGGACCGCCTCTCCTGGTCTGCCCCGCAGAGGACCCTAAGGTCCATGAACAACCATAGTTGAGAGGTCCCAGGCCCTAAGAAAGTCATACTATCCTCCACCAGGGCCAGGGCTTTCTCAGTGATGGCTCCGACCTGGTGGAATACTCTGTCCCATGAGACCAGGGCCCTGCAGGATTTAACCTCCTTCCATTGGGCCTGTAAGACAGAGCTATTCCGCCTGGCCTTTAATTTGAATACAGCCTGATCTTTTATTTCCCTTCTCTTCCCTCCCCCTCCCCTTTTATGAAGATCACCCACTCTGAGACCCCACAGCTAATTCTCCCCTGGCCTCCTCGCTGGCCCAAGCAGGACTAATTCAGCCAGCTAGCCTTGGGGATTATCTAATGCTTATTAGATGGATTTCCCCTAAATTGATTTCTGAACTTTGAATTTTATTGTTATTCGTGTTTTTATACTGTATTTTATGCTGCTTTTACAACTAAGTATTTTAAATTGGTTGTTAGCCGCCCTGAGCCCGGTTTTTAAACCGGGAAGGGCGGGGTATAAATAAAAATTTATTATTATTATTTATTATTAGATCTGCTCTAACTTAAGCTGAACACGGCCCATTGCGCTCTGTCCCCTAAGCTGTGCAAATTAGGAATCCTCGTCACTCGTGGGCAATTCGGATTAGAATTCTGGTTCTGTAGAAGATTCCGAACAGGGCAGGTGGGGGAATCGTGGCCTTGGTTTTTTGGCCACTGATCACAGTCTTCCTCTTGAGCAGAATTACAGGAGCCCCTGACCCCATTTCCGCTTCTTCCAGGTTCCGAAGTCTGGGCTCCAGATGACTCCGGTGGAGCAGAGCATGGTGCTGGCAGGTGTGTGTTTGCCCGGGAGTGCTGTCAGTCTGCCCCCTGCCTCCCTTTTCAGAGGTGCTGAGCGGGAGTGCTCAGCCTTCGAGGGCAAAGCCTTGGACCCGGGTCCTCAGCAAGCTCCCTTCCATTCCGGTGATGGCCTTTTCTTCTTGCTTCTTGCATGACCCTTCAAGATTGCGGCAACGAGACTGCCAAGCAGGGGGGCTACCAGGAGGCCGTGCTCCTGTTCACAGAAGCCGTCAAGCTCAACCCGCGGGAATACAGGTGAGCCCCAGGGCGGGGTGAGGTCCCCTCCCTTGAGCATGGCTGGGGGAGCTGTGCCAGAGTCCCCTGCCCTTCTGTACAGCGGGAGGGGGGTGTCTGGGGGAGCCTCTGGGGATCTGGCAGGATCAGGTGCAGGATCTGGAGAACCACTTCCCTGGAGTCTCCCCAGGACCATTAAGCTGGCTGAGTAGAAAGCTGCCCCTGAGCCCTGGGACCGCCCACTACGTGACTCCAGGTAAGGCTGTAGCTCCGTGGTAGGACAGGTGTTCTGTGTGCAGAAGGTTCTGGGTTCAAACTGCGGCGTCTCAAAGCAGGGCTTGCGGAAGGCCCTACTCTGAACCCCTGGAGAGCTGTGGCGGATTGAGACAGATGGAACAGTGAGCAGACCCTGAATAAGGATCAAGCCACTGTTTCGTCTGGCCCCTGGCCACCCAGATGCCAGCTGGAAGCAGGATTCGACCCCAAGAGCAACTCTTCCTTCGGTTTCCAGCAGCTGATTTTCAGAGGCATTGCAGCCTCCGTCTGCGGAGGAGGAGCCTAGCTGTCTTTGCCACTGGCCCTCGATCGCTCTCCTCCAACCTTTTGTCTTGTTAAAGCCACCCAAGTTGGGGGCTTTCCCTGCCTCCTGCAGGAGCCAGTTCCGTAGTTTCTGTGCTGCTTAAAGGAGAACTTCCTTTTCTCCAGCATTCGGCTTCCTTGGATGCCCACCCACGAATTCACCCTCTCCCTCCCCTTCCGCCAGGTTCTTTGGGAATCGCTCCTTCTGCTACGAGAGGCTGCGGTGCTACGCGGAGGCTCTGCGGGACGCCCAGGTGGCCCTCAGCCTCCACCCTGGCTGGCCCAAAGGCCTCTTCCGCAAGGGCAAGGCCCTCATGGGCCTCAAGGTAGGGGTGAAACAGGTGGGGCAAGGCTGGGAGGGTGGCCTCCTGCGTCCCCGGTGAGGCTGGATCGCGACCGTTCTTCTTCCCTCCCACCAGCGTTACGCAGAGGCCGTGAGGACCTTTGAGGAGCTCCTGCACTTTGACGGCTTCCGTGGAGACGCCGCCGTCCAGCTGGAGAAGTGCCGGGTTCAGCTTCTGCTGGTGAGCTGAGCTGGAGGCCAAGTCCTCTGTGCCCTTAAGGAGAGGGCGCACAGGGCTGCAGCCTGGCTTGGGGCCGCCAGGATCCAGGAGTGCAGCTCGGCAGGGATAGTTTGCATGGGTCAGGGCACCTGTGGGGATCGGGCAAGGGAAGCCACCTGAGAACAAAGGGGGTCTTAGTGGGGTGGAGAGCAGCACTAGGCACGCTCTGCTAGTGGCGCGGGCCCCACTGCTACACTGGAGATTTCTGGGCACCAGGAAGAACTTTGTGAGGGTAAGAGCTGTTTGACAGTGGAAGGGTCTCCCTCAGAAGTTGTGGACTCCCCTTTCTTGGAGGAATCTCAGCTAGAAAGTCCTGCATTGGAGGGGATTGAACTAGATGACTCAGGGTCCCTCAGGTTTGGTGGGTGTGCCTCAGTAAACGAGGGGAATTAAGACTAAGAGAGCTGAGTAGGGGGTGCTGGTCTAATCTCACTGTATACAAGTGAGAATAAAGTATTTCAATTTCAATTTTGTTAATCACCAAAATATCAAAGCATGGTAGGTAGTGTGTGTAACGCTAATGCCTCACAACAAATGAAACTGATCTGTAGAAAATTCAACTTGAAAAAAGAGACAACGCATGTATTTTTGTAAACTAAGAAACGTTTAATAAAAATACATTTTAAAAAAACAAACACTGTAGCGTACAAATAAAGCAAACGATATTTTGCTTTGGACAGGAAAACGGTTTAGGCTCCTACCCTCCCGAGTGGAACGTCCGTGCCAGAGAATCCTCCTTGCCCCCGGCTGGTAAGAGGGATCTCAGGGGGGCAGCTCCTTCAGTCCACACGGGACAGAAACCCGGCGGCGATTGTGGGGAGCCGTCAGGGGCAGGGATCGCAAACAGCCCATGGTGCGTGAGGGGTGGGGCATTGAGCCTGCTGGTCCTAATGCATTGCTCCCTCCTCCTCCTCCTCTCTTCCTCCCCCCTCCTCTCCTCCCGCTTCCTTCTTGGCAAGGTGAGCAGCCAGGTGGGCATCCCGTCAGAAGCATCTCCCAGGCCAGAGGGCATCTGGCACCTCTCACCATCACCAGCTCTCAGGGCAAAGGGCTGCTGCCATTGGCTGCGCAGGCCCCGGTCAGGTAAGGCCACGGGGGGAAGGTCTCTGGGCTGTGGCTGTGGGGAGAGGCTGGGCTTTCACCCAACCCGAGGGCACGCTGCTTTCCCCAGAACATTTGTACCCTCTTGGGATAGTGCCGGGGAGACGGGGGCATCAGGCAGGCCCCCAGCTGGCTCCGGACGATCACTGGTCTCCCGTGGAACAGCATCAGTCAGCGACACGAGCCTCAGATACGTTTAGAGACCCGTGCATGCTCTGTCAGCAGAGTGTGTAAATCGCCTCACAGTAGAAGAGGCGGACAGAGAGATGTGCAAGCAAAACGTACAGCATTTTATTCAGCATAGCTCAGGAACAAAAGAAAACATGTCTGATTGCTTTTGCGTCCAGCAAGACAGCAGTGCAGTCATACCTCGTGTTGAATGTGCTTCGGGATGAGCACGTTCAAGTTGCGCTCCGTGGCAACCCGGAAGTAACGGAGTGCGTTACTTCCGGGTTTTGCCACTTGCGCATGCGCAGACGCTCAAAATGACATCATGCGCAGAAGCGGTGAAAAGCGACGCATGCGTGCGCAGACGTGCCATCGCTAGTTACGTTTGCTTCTAGATGCGAACGGAGCTCCGGAATGGATGCCGTTCGCATCTAGAGGTACCACTGTACAGTGGTACCTCGGGGTTAAGTATTTAATTCGTTCTGGAGGTCTGTTCTTAACCTGAAACTGTTCTTAATCTGAAGCACCACTTTAGCTAATGGGGCCTCCTGCTGCTGCCGTGCCACCAGAGCACGATTTCTGTTCTTATCCTGAAGCAAAGTTCTTAACCTGAAGCACTATTTCTGGGTTAGCGGAGTCTGTAACCTGAAGCGTATGTAACCTGAAGTGTATGTAACCCGAGGTGCCACTGTATAGCAAAAGCAACATACAACAGAAGTTCCCAGCAGACAGTGCTGGAAGTAAACAGGCATGTGATACTCAACAGTCATGCCTGACCCTTTTAAAGTGGAATGGAACTATATCCTAACATACCCCACCTTCTTTCCTCCAAGGGGGTGTTGGTTCTCATCCCCATTTTATCCTCCCCACAGCCCTGTGAGGTAGGTGAGGCTGAGAGCGAATGCCTGGCCCCCAGGGAGCTCAATGGCTGAGTGGGGATTTGAACCCTGCTCTCTCCCTGGTCCCAGTCCAGCACTCTGACCACATGGACACTGTGAGCCCAGGCTCCTTTGACGCCTCTCCTGCATTCCAGGCCCTTTCGTGACTGCAGCATCCAGACAGTTTCTGAGAGCGGTGGCTGAGCACGTACAAAATCAGCCTAGTGTGCAAAGGTTAAAAACTAGATGTTTTTGTATGCATTATAAAATGAAATCAAAAGAACTTTACCAAAAAAAAAATCTTTGGCACTCTGCTCATCTTTGCCAGTGGCCCCATCCACAACCAGCTTGTGGCCCTCAGAAGGTTGCCTCGAAAGCAGTGCGGCCCTGCCGTGGTTTTGCTCCGCGATGATCCAGAGCAAGTCACAATACTTAGCAGAGTAAACAAAGCTTAAACTCAATGCAGCTTTGACCCAGTATACCTGAAGGAGCGTCTCCACCCCCATCGTTCTGCCCGGACACAGAGGTCCAGCTCCAAGAGCCCTTTGGCGGTTCCCTCCCTGCTAGAAGCGAAGTTGGAGGGAACCAGGCAGAGGGCCTTCTTGGTAGTGGTGCCCGCCCTGTGGAACGCCCTCCCACCAGACGTCAAGGAGATAAACTAACTTTGAGAAGACATCTGAAGGCAGCCCTGTTTAGGGAAGCTTTTAATGTCTGATGTTTTATCTCTTTATTATTATTATTATTATTATTATCATCATCATCATCATCATCATCATCATTAATTCTGTTGAGAGCTGCCCAGAGTGGTTGGGGAAACCCAGCCAGATGGTCGGGGTATAATTATTACTATTACTCTTATTAATGCAGGGTTCCCAAAATAGACCAGACTCAAATCAGCTTCATCCAGCATTGTTTGCTAAAGGCAAATGAGCATAACAGTTCACGAATCCAACTCTTCTGGGTTGGGATAGTTGCAGAAAAAACCTTAACTTAAACTTATAGCAAGCCTAAAAACTTAAGCACTTAGACATGCTGCATTCTGAACAGATCACCACACAGGAAACAGAGTAGAGAGAACCAAGAAGGAAAGAGAAAGTGGAACCCAGGCTATAATACTGATAAGCTTAACTCGGCTTCTCTGAAGGCCTAACCCCAAACATCGGGAACCTTCTGCTTGTTTCCTGGCAGAATGGAAACTTCCAGCTTGTATCACACAGAGAAAGTTCCAGAACCTCCTTGAATCAACTAGAATAGAAAAGACCTTGACACTTTAAACCAGTACTTTCTGTCCTTCAAAAATGCCAACCCTGACATGAGCTGGAAGGAGTTCCCTCCCTGCTTCAGCCTGGGCCACTTGCTCAGGCTGCCCAAGAAAGCGGGCAGGGGCCGGGTCCCGGCTGCCTCCTGCCTGGGCAGCGTTTGGCCTTGCCACTCCTGGCTGCCACGTCTGTTGCCACATGGGCCAGTGAGCAGGTGGGGAGGAGCCTGGGGGCTCCGAAGGGAGTTGCCCCCGATGGGCTTGGGTGGGGCAGAAACCTTGGATCTGCGAGCTCCAAGCGAGCTGTGGGTCGGGACGAAGGGAGCAGGGCGAGCCGGGGACAGCCACAGGCAAGCTGAGCGTCCCCTGGCCCCCCTGGCGGCTTTGGGTGACGGGTGTGCTCTTCTCCCAGGGAGAGGTTTCCCGTGTGGGTGGGGAACCTGACGCCCGCCATCACCCAGGAGGTCCTGCTGTGCTACTTCCAGCCGTGAGTATACCCCTCCTTCCGCCCTCCCCTGGCTCCCTGGGGCCTCAGCTGACCCAAACCGGGAAGGGAGCCTTGCTTCCGATTTCCCCAAATCCCCCATCGCTTGGAGTCCGGCCGGCTTGGCTGACACCGACTCTCCTTGGGCCGCAGGTTTGGGCCCATTGACTCCATCCGCTGCCTCCCGCGAAGGTTCTGCGCCTTTGTCAACTACACCTGCCGGAAAGCGGCCGAGGAAGCCTATGTTGCGTTGCAGGTGAGGAGGTTCCCCCCTTCCTTAAGGGGGGGGGGCATTGCTTTCTCCTGCCCCTGCTGTAGCCACAAAGGGCCTTCTGTGTTTCCCTCCCAGGGTGTGGAAGTCAAAGGCTGCCACCTCGTCCTGCAGCTGAAGCACCCGGTGCATGCCACTCCTCCCCTTGCCAAGGCACCTGGAAGCACCTGGCAGCAGCAGGCGGCGCCTCCGAAGCGGTAGGCAGCAGGTGGGCAGGTGCCTGTTGCGGGCCGGGAAGAGCAGACAGCCATTTCAGGCTGCCGTAAGGGAGCCGGGTGGATATTGAGGCCTTCCTGCTGCCTCTCCCCCAGGGCCCCACTCCCTCTGCGGGGCTTTGGGCACAGAAGGAGGGCTGAAGAGAGCTGGCAACATGGGCAGGATGCCCTGCTGTCCCCTGATGGATGGAGGGGCTGCAGGAGAGGGGGGGCAGGAGGGGCAGGTCTGGGGCTTGCGAGGGCGAAGAGGGGTGCCAGTGGGAGCAGCTTTTCCGATGGACTCCCAGGAAGCAGCAACCCCTCTCCCGGCTCCTCTTCCTCCAGGTAGACTCCTCTGGGCCCCGCCGCCTTCCTGAGCTCCTCCTGGCTCCGCCGCCTCGGCCACCTCCCTCAGTGAAACACCTCGGCGGAGAAGTTGCTGTGCTTGCAAGCCGACGTCCCGGCTGGGCCCCTTGCGGCTGAAGATGCTGAAGATGTGGGGACAGGCCTGTGGGCTGCACCCTTCCTGCGGGTCGGGGGGGGACTGGTGGTGGGGGACGCAAGCGCAGTTGCCTGTGGGAGCCCCCCAGGCACGTGGGACTGCTGGGTGGCCTGTGGCCTCTGCCTTCTCCAAGGCTGCCACTGGCCATTTGATCTCCCTCTGTCCTCCCTCTGGCTTCTGATGAGACCAGATGCAGATCAGGGAAACTGAGGCCAAGGACTGGGGCGGTTGGGGCGGGGGTCTCTGCCCTCCTGTTGCTCCTGGGAGCCCTCCCTTCTCCAAAGCAGGTATCTACTCCCACCGTGTGTGGAATGATGCACCTGCAGTAGGGCAGGCAGCTGCCTCTTCAGCCCCCCCTCCAAACTCTACTGCCTCTGTGGGGCTGAAGTCCTCTTCTGCTATGGTTCCTTTGAGCCCCTCCCTGAACCCCGTGCACTAGGTCCTGGTGAGAATGGGGAGGGCAGGAAGTTGTCTGTGTGTGGGTCCCCCTGCCTGAGGGTGTGGGGCTGGTGTTGCTGGTGGGTGGCCTTGGGGTGCCCCCTCGTTTGGGGGGCCCAGAAGGCAGGAGCGTTCTCCCCCTGCCCTTTGGGTTCTGCTCAGTATGTTCAGGGATTTCGTGCCTGCCACGTGGTTTTTACACTGTTCACAATAAACTCATTAAAAGCCGGCCGGTTCCTTTCGTAAGAGGTGCACTTGTGAGAGAGGGCTGCTCATTCTGCCAGAATCTGAGCCAGATGAGTTCAGGGCTTTGCTGCAAAGGGAGCACGAGCGGCTGGGGGTGTGAGGCCAACCCTGCCCCCCTTGGCACACCTCTCCCCTCTCTCTGGGCTGCTCCCCATCAGTGGAGGCCCACTCACACCCTCGTCTCCGTGGTCTCCTGGAGAGACCATAGCTGTCAACCTTCCCCTTTTTTGCGGGAAATTCCCTTATTCCCTGCTGCTTTCCGCTGCTATCCCAGATTGTTAGATATCCCGTAGGCTGTCCCCGGGACAGGTGAGGCTGCTGGTCCCATGTTTTTGAAGCTGCTGGTCCCTTATTTTCAAGTTTGAAAGTTGACAGCTATGGGAGAGACCATGGCCGGGTTTCCGTATGCTTAGGCAAGCCTCCCTCAACTCCCTTCTCCCCACATCCTGAACATGGTCTGGGGCTCTCCTTGCCGCCTCCCCCAAGATCTCTCTCTGCTGCCCCAATCCTGGCCTCTCCTCTGGTCCCCACACTGACCTTCCTCCTCCTGCTTTGACCCCATCAGCTTCAAGGGTCTTGTGCTTGGAGCTCTCTCTGGTCTGAAGTTCTGCCCTTCCTTTAATCTCTCCCCTCGCTACTTCCTCTCCCAGATCTTCCTCTGCCAGTGGAGCCTCTCCTTGCCCTTGTGTCTAAGGTTGGCTTCCAGCATATAATATCCCACCATGTTGTCCAAGGAGCTCAAGGTGCCATATGGGGCCCCTATTTTGTCTCACAACCCCCCTGCAAGGTAGGGCAGCTCATGGTGAGCAGCTTCAAGGCCAAAGGCAGTGGGGGGGGGGAACAGAACCCATGTTTCCCACGTCCTCCTTGTCCGTTGCCCCAGCTCCTGTGCCACGGGGCAAGGACCACAGGTGGCTGGTTCATCCCTTGGCATCTCCAGGTGGACTTGGCAGAGACTCCTTGCCCAAAACCTGCTGCCAGTCAAACAAGACCAAGTGAGATGCTCAGACCTGGCCTAAGGCATCTTCCTGGGCTCACTTGCAGCACCTGCCATGCAGCTGGGTCCTGAGGAGGGTGCTGGGCCCCTTTGCTCTCCCTCCCTTGTGGGTCATCTTTAGTAGAAGTATTTTGCTCGGGGGCAAGTGCCCATGGCTGGAGGGTCCTCACCCCGTCCTGCTGCCACTGGTTTGCTTTGGACCCCTCTGGCTCGACAGACACCGCTCCCCCTTTGGGACCTATAACCGTGAGTCTTGCCAGCCTTGTGCTGAAAGAGCAGCCGACGCAGCTGCCCCGTTTTAGGGAGCCGCTTGCTGCCCCCCGGGCGGGCACTGCCACAGTTGGGAGTTCTCTCTGAGTCTGGCAGCTGCGGCCACTTCCGCCTCTTCCTGCTTTTCCCACCCCAATTTCATGGGGCTCCGTTTCAGGTGCTTGTGGGTTTCCGTTCCCAGGGCCGGAATCCCCGGCAGCTGCAGAAATATGAACAGCCCAGCACCCTTTGAAGCCTCTCTCTCCCCCGCTTAGCGTCTGGATTCCTGGCATGCTTTGGAGAGGCTGGCACAGCTGGTGGCGCAGGGCGGCCTCCTGGCTAGCCCCAAGGGGCAGGCAGAGAGGGTGCCTGAGGCGGTGCCCTGTGCCCAGGGGCATGGCAGCAGAGGGGCAGCTGGGGAGCATGTTTTCTCCTGGGTAGGACAGTGATCCTGGCTCACACAGCAGTCAAGAGGGCAGGAGCTCACAAACAATTGGGTGCTCTCAGGGGACAGACTTCTCCCTGTTTCCATCAACTGAGACCAAGGCATGCTGCTGTCTTGGGGAGCGTATGCAGCTCACCTTAATTTTTAAATTATTATTCCATGAAATTTATGTGCTGCATAAATTGGGGTGTTTTTTTTTTTTTTTGGAAAAACACAGCACTTTACAAAAACGATAAAATTATCAAAAAAATTGGCAACAGTCATTTGAAGCTTTCAAAAAATTAAAATGGGCTGAAAACATTCAAACACTTGGGTAGGCTTGTCTGAACATTAAGACTGAAGCAGGAGCGGGAAAGAGGCGCCTGCCTGTTTCAAGAGGCAGGGAGTTCCAAAGTGCAGGTTCTTGCAGAAGTGGACCAGCTGTTTTGTGTCACCTGCGACAGCGCTGGTTCCTCTGATGGTGTCGAGGGGGTGTCTTCTAGGGGGGCGGAGTGAGCTGATTTTGCCGGCAGAATTTCGACAGCCCTCCATTCCTCGAAGCTGCGCCTCTGAGCTGCCTGGGCCGTCCTTCCTCTTCCTCCTCCCCTTCCCCAGATCGGTGCCTCCCAGCTATTTGGAGCTACCTCCGCCGCCTTAAGCTCCTCGGATGCCATCAATCAATCAGACGACATCTCCCACCAGCCTCGGCCAACTGGGCTCCGGGCGCTGGGAAGGCGGCGCTTCCTTCCTCAGGCAGCAGGGGGCGCGCTCCTCTCGGGCCAGTCGCCCTGCTTTCTTCCCACGGGCAGCGCACTCTGCATGCGCTCAGAGGCCCCGCAACTCATGCCTCTGGGAATGCGCGCCTTGCCTCCACTCCTCCTCCTGGAAGCGCCGGGCGGGGGAAGCGAAGGAAGGGCCCCCGCCCCGTCGAAGTCGGCCTCGTACGCCCCTCGGGACCCGCTCCCGGTCCCAACGGCGACTCCCCCGAGGGGGCGGCCCGGAGTCTCGGGGCGGGCGGGGCGAAAAGACTACACTTCAGGCGCCGGGGAGATGCATTTCGCCGGTTCTCCGTGCTCCCCGTCGGGTTGCCCTGCAAAAAGCGAGGGGAGCCTCTTCGGCCCTCCCCCTCTAGGGGCTCAGTTTCGGGGGGGGGGTCCCTCAAATCCATAGCTTTGGAGTCAGCACAGAAGGAGCCCCAAACTCTGTCCTCCTCCTCCTCGGGGTTCTTCTTCTTTTTCCTCCGCCAGGTTCCTCCCCGACGGCAGGCGTCCGTCCCGGTCCCGGGGAAGGGCGCTTGGACGGGGTGGGGAGGGGCCGCCTTTGCCTCCCGCTAACCCCCCCCTCCTCGCCTGTCAGGCCATCAAAGGCAGATTTGATTAATATGCAAATGCTCGGTGGCAGGGGGGGAGGAGATGGACGCGGGAGAGGAAGAGTAATTAATCACTACTTAAAGGAAATTAAGACCAACAGCGGCGAGTGTCAGGAAACAGGCGCGGAGCTAATCAAGCGGCAAATTGGACAAGGGAAGGGGGGGGGGTCGTGGACGGGGCGGGTCGCCCTTCGCCGCCGGCTCCCCGTCACGGAGAGAGGGGCCTGCCGGGGGGGGGGCTCTGCCAAAGGCGGCTAGATGACCTTTGGGTTCCCTTCCAGCTCTAGGATTCCTTGACCAGCTTCTCCTCATCTTCCTCCTCTGCAACCTGGTGGGATAGGAACCCGGTGGCGGTTCCTCCTTCCTGCCTGATGGCAATGTGGCTCTCTGCACACACCCAGAGGCACTCTTTCCATCACATGCGCTGCTGCCGACTGGTTGGTTTCCACAAGGTGCGCTTGCATTTAGGGAAGGAGGAGAGCGGTGTGGGCACTGGCTCCGGAAAGGAGCAGGACGAGCTGCCCCACGGAGGCAGCAGCGTTGACCCCTGCTCATCCATGGGCTCCACTCTGGAGCCAGCCAGATTTATATGCCGCCCTTCGTCATGGGATCTCAGGGCTGTTCACAAAGTAAAATACAGGATAAAAACATGAAAACAACTAAAACGAAACAGCAAAACACACGCTCCTTCCCATAGACACATTTAAAAGGATGTAGAATATATATATATAATATTAAAATATATAATGAGGGCGCAGGGCAAACCTCCCTGGGGAGAGCATTCCACAAGCAGGGGGCCACTGCAGAAAAGGCCCTGTTCTCGTGGGGCCACCCTCTGGACCTCATGTGGAAGAGGCACACGAAGAAGGGCCTCGGAGGATGATCTCTGGGTAGGTTCATATGGGAAAAGGCAGGCCTTGAGGTATTGCGGTCCTGAGCCGCTTTAGGATATGGAGATTATGGCCTTGATTATGGAGAAGCAGCCAACAGCCGATCCCCCTCCTGACCCCATCCTAGGCCACGGACCCTGCTTAAGGGTCTTTGAGGGCGGGCGGGGGGGCTCCTCATCTGGTTACTGCCTAAGGCCCCACCTGCCCCACGCATTTAATGCAGTATTGAAATGGCCCTTGCTTCCCCAGAGAGCCTGCAGAGGTGTAGTTTCCTCAAGGTGCTGAGAGTTGTTTGTTCTCAATTCCCAGAGCAGTGAAACAATCCATTTCCAGGAAACTCTGGGAATTGTAATTATGTAAGTGGAATAGAGCTGGACCATAAGGAAGGCTGATCGCCGAAGAATGGATGTTTTTGAATTCTGGTGCTGGAGGAGACTCTTGAGAGTCCCATGGACTGCAAGAAGATCAAACCGATCCATTCTGAAGGAAATCAGCCCTGAGTGCTCACTGGAAGGACAGATCCTGAAGCGGAGGCTCCACCTCATGAGAAGAGAAGACTCTCTGGAAAAGACCCTGATGTTGGGAAAGATGGAGGGCACAAGGAGAAGGGGCCGACAGAGGACGAGATGGTTGGACAGTGTTCTCAAAGCGACCAGCATGAGTCTGACGAAACTGTGGGAGGCAGTGGAAGACAGGAGGGCCTGGCAGGCTCTGGTCCAGGGGGTCACGAAGAGGCGGACACAACTAAACGACTAAACAAGAAGTGGAAGGGCACCCCAAGCAAACAACAGTTTCCAGGATTCTTGGGTGATGGACTCATGTCAGTTAAACGTCACGTGAGACTGCCTTGTGTATATCATGCAGATGGAGCATGCAAGTCTTCCCAGGTTGGTGGTTTGAGCCTCCCCAGGAATGACTGTGGTCAGGATTCCTGCATTCCAGGGGGTGGGCCTTCTTATACAATTCCACGATTCTATGGACTGCAGGTGGGGCTGTCTCAACAGAAACCCAACGCGCTGGAGGAGCTGGCTTTTCACCCCGTGGGGGCGTCCTGGCAAAGCCCAGTGGCAGCGAGGCCTGGTTATTGGGGTGTGTGTGTGTGCAGGAGTGGAGAGAGCTGTGCTTGGGAAGGGATTCCAGAGTCCACACACAGAAAAACACACCAACACACACACTGCTGCACTGTCACTTTTGGTCCCACCGTGTGCCCGCCTGGCCCGATGCCCACCTGGCGCTGCCTCTGAGGCTGCCTACCAGACGCTGACCAGGGCTTTGGCCCTCTTCCAACGGCCGATTAGGAACTCCCGGGGGCCTCAGCAGAGAAGATCAGAGGAAAGCAGAGGAAGAGCCGAGTTACACCGAGGAGAACACCTCCTGGGAGGCCTCCTTCCCTAGAGTTGGAAAGGGACCCAGGCGTCCGACTCGGCGGAGGCGCTGTCCATCTCCGTGTGGCCCCTTCCAGCTGTTGCCTTGCATTAGCCGGACAGAAACAAGGCGGCAGATGTGAGGCTGCGGGGGTGGCTTATGCCTGACTCCGATTAGGAAGGAGGAAGGGGGGCGGGATCCACGTTGCCGGGTCAGGACAAGGAGGGGGGAGAAACGCTCCCTGTCTCCACCCCATCGTTCTACCAGGACACTGAGGTCCAGTGCTGAGGCCTTCTGGCGGTTCCCTCACTGTGAGAAGCCAAATTACAGGGAACGGGGCAGAGGGCCTTCTCGCAGTGGCGCCTTCCCTGTGGAACTCCCTCCCACCAGATGTCAAAGAGAACAACAACTATCAGACTTTTAGAAGACATCTGAAGGCAGCCCTCTTTAGGGAAGCTTTTAATGTTTGATTTATTACTGTATTTTAATATCTGGTTGGAAGCCGCCCAGAGTGGCTGGGGAAGCCCAGCCAGATGGGCAGGGTATAAATAATAAATTATTATTATTATTATTATTATTATTATTATTATTATTACCTGGGTCTCTCGCCCAGGGCCGTCTTAAGCATGTCAAGGAAAATTCCGGGTTGAGAGATTACTCAACAGCGCAGCTTGTTGGGGTACCAGTCCTACACGGGTCCATGCGGTCAGCCAAGCAATTTGGAGCAAAACAGCAGTCAGTAGACTTAGATCCTTTATTGTTGCACAACAGGTTCCAACAGCAGTAAGAACCCAGAGCTTGGGGCGACGCTGACTTTTAAAACTTCCCACCACATCCCAGAATACAGTTCGTACAGCATCATAGATACATCATCTTTACATCACTGACATGTCACAAAAGGGGAGGGGTAGACAGGGGTTACACTAGTTTAACCTTGGCAAACATGTCCAGACAAGTCCTTGGTACAAGATTAGCATAGGCAAAACATGTCTGGCCAACTCCCAAGTAGGTAAAGGTAAAGGGACCCCTGACCATTAGGTCCAGTCATGACCGACTCTGGGGTTGCAGCGCTCATCTCGCTTTATTGGCCGAGATAGCCGGCGTACAGCTTCCGGGTCATGTGGCCAGCATGACTAAGCCACTTCTGGCGAACCAGAGCAGCGCACGGAAACGCCGTTTACCTTCCTGCCGGAGTGGTACCTATTGATCTACTTGCACTTTGACGTGCTTTCGAATTGCTAGGTTGGCAGGAGCAGGTACTGAGCAATGGGAGCTCACCCCGTCGTGGGGATTCAAACTGCTGGCCTTCTGATCGGCAAGTCCTAGGCTCTGTGGTTTAACCCACAGCGCCACCCGCATCCCAACTCCCAAGTAACCCCATCAAAGGACAATAGAGCTCCCTTTGCACATCCATAGCCTGGGCCAAGTCCAGTGATGGGCTTTAGGAAACTAACTGCTCAGCAAATGTCACCCCCGGGCCCTTCCCTGGGTGGGGTGTGTGTGTTTCCTCCCGCTTGAGGGATTATGGTGGGAGGTGGAAGGGAAGAAAGTCCTTTCCTGAAGGGCAAAAATAACGTTGGAACGAAGGAATTGGTCAAACTACTGATTTTATATGAATTTATAAAGCTAGGTATCTTCCCTGAGCTGTCAAGTTGAAAGGATACATTCAGGAATAATATCTGTAACATTACAACAACTTTAAGGATGTGCCCCCACCCCCGTAATTTCTGTAACAAGCATACGATGTCAATCAACATTTGATGATCTCCTTCTACCCGTCCACAATAGAAAGTGTCCTTTCATTACTGCATCACGGTGTGGGACGCTGGTTTGACATCAACAGATAGGAGGTGCCTACAGAGGGTGGTGAATACAGCACAGGATATTATGGGCTGTCCCGTGAATCCGTGGAAGAACGTTGCCTCAAGAGAGTGAGGAAAATTCTCAGGGATGATTCACGCCCTGGGCGGCACTATCTTGATCTCCTGCCCTTGGGCAAAAGATATAGAAGCAGGATTAGTCACACCAACAGGGTAAAGAACAGCTTCTGTCTGTGGGCTGTTAGGCTGCTGAATGAAAAGAGAACAAGAGGGCAACTGACTTTTGGGTTGGTGGGTGTGTGTCAGTAAACGAGGGGAATTAAGACTAAGAGAGCTGAGTGGGGGGGTGCTCGTGTAATTTCACTGTATACAAGTTGCACAAGTGACAATAAAGTATTTCAATACACAGTGGTACCTCGGGTTAAGAACTTAATTCGTTCCGGAGGTCCGTTCTTAACCTGAAACTGTTCTTAACCTGAAGCACCATTTTAGCTAATGGGGCCTCCCGCTGCCACCGGACGATTCCTGTTCTCATCCTGAAGCAAAGTTCTTAACCCGAGGTAATATTTCTGGTTTAGCGGAGTCTGTAACCTGAAGCGTCTGTAACCCGAGGTACCACTGTATTTCAATATGCAGCACTGGGGTGAAAAGATCCATCTGGCGCCCCTAGGTTGCCCAGAGTTGTCAACCTTTTCTTAGGGAGCTGACACCATGCTTAACATTATCTCTGCTTGGGAAAAGAAAGCTGCAAACATAATGCTTGTTAATTAACAATGCACTTCTTCTTCTTCTTTGATACTCATAGCTGAGTAAGATTGTCTTCCATGAACACGGCCTTAACAAGGAGTCCATAAGTGACTGTGGAGCCAATTCTGGACCCACACGTCCTTCCACAGTGGGGACATTGGTTTCTGGGCAGAAGTTGATCACAGTGTGGATTTGCCAAGCATGCCTTCCTCTTAGCACGTTTCTCCCTTGCGTCCTGAGTTCAAGTGTCTTCAAAGCCCATGACACCTTTGGTAAAGGCTGTTCTCCAACTGGAGCGCTTGTAGGCCAGTGTTTCCCAGTTGTCGGTGTTTTTTAGATTTGCCTTGAGAGAATCTTTGAACCTCTTTTGTTGACCACCAGCATTACGCTTTCCATTTTTAAGTTTGGAATAGAGTAGCTGCTTTGGAAGACGATCATCAGGTATCCACACTAATTATTATTAAGTATACAACACCATATTGTTTTTGTTTGTTTTTGTTTTTTGCAGATTGAAGGCAAATTGTTTTGTTATGTAACACTTTGTTTTTAACAATGTTAATTTCTTTTTAGATTCAGAATACCGACGTTAGTCATGTAAAATAGTTTGATACAGTACATTGTATGGTATAGTTTCCCCTCAAATTCTAAGGTTCTCCTAACACCTTAATCCTTTGCTTTAATATGGGAGACCTTAAAACAACATGGAGACATATTTTAAAATAATTAAAATTTGAAATACACTACATCAAGCCAAAATTAATCTTTGGGAAGCTTGTAAATCTTTAAAAAGGCTCATTTTTAATGTTTTTTTAAAAAAATCTGTCTAGCAGATTGGTTGGTCATAAAACATTGCTCAATGTGGAAAATGAATCAGCCCACAAAAAAGTCACTAAAAGTGATGAACTATGCAGTGTTAGCAAAGTTAATGAACAAATTGCGTGAAAAGGACAACAGTGATTTTGAAAAAGAACGGGAACCTTTTACAATATATTTGCAGAAACAAAAACAAAAAAATGGACTCACTGTCAGGATTTTAAATAAAACATTTACAATTTTATTTACAGAGAACAAGAGTATAACAATGTGATGATACAGTATTATATATAAACAGCAGAATGTAACATTTGATGCAATAAACCAGAAATGGAAGTTGGGGGAAGTCAACAGGGAGGGGGGGGGGGAATGAATGTCTAGTAATGATATTGGATATTTCTTATGGGAAAATAAAATAAGTAATTATTTTTTTTTAAGTGCATCAAACATTTTCTCAGTTGGAGCCAGGGTTTGTTTGCTTTCATCTCATTAACACATACTGTATGCTTCAGATACCAGTTAAGAGATTTTGCATACTATTGTCCGGATAAAGTTGTTAACATCAGTAGAATTCACAACACCAGAAGTGCTTGCCCCTGGCACATTTCACAGCTTCAACTGCTGCAGACTGTCACTGAAAACAAGGCGTTGGTCAGTTGAATCATGTCAAGTAAACTATGGAAGTTGCATATCCACAACACTAATAATAATAATAATAATAATAATAATAATAATAATAATAATAATA
>JAXCMG010000015.1:5733110-5757227 GCA_034642415.1 Podarcis siculus
AAGAAGAAGAAGAAGAAGAAGAAGAAGAAGAAGAAGAAGAAGAAGAACCGCATAGCAGTGCTACTTTCTTTCTTCGTCCTGACTGTGTGATGGGAAAGGAGAGCGAAAGTCTCCTGCTTCTATTTTCCCCTTTCTCCTTTCCACCTCTCAGAAAGGCGCGCAGGAGGCAGTAATGAAACCAAATGGCTGTTCCGAAGTGCGGGACCCTTGACCTCAGCTGCTGGCGGGGCAACCCTCTGGCCGCCGCCGAAGGACAAGAGGTCTTCCTCTCCTCTGGTCCCGGACGAGGACCTTCAGGCCGAGGGAGGGAGGAGACCAGGGACCTGACCGAGACCAGGCTGCGGTTAAGCCCGCGCAAGGCCTCGTCTAGAATTAAAACGATTCGGCCCACAGCAGAGAAGCCGGACGCCTCCGGGAAACCCTATTACGTCTCGCAGAATTAATCCGTTCGGGTGAATCCACAGGATCAGGCCCTTCTCTTCAGGATGGGCCCATCCAAATTAATGTCCCCTTTACACTAATTGCGCGCTCAAATCCTGCTTTCCTCTGTCGGCTATTTTCGCAAATGCTGCTCAATTTTTCCTTTCCCAGGTCTGAAACCCGAATTTGTACACGTGAACTGTTTGACCGTCCTGCGAATGCCTTAGAAAAGCGTCACTTGTGAATTGTGGGGTGGAAAGTGGGACAGAAAGAGAAAGTAAACCCATTTCCATGCGCCGGAATTTAATTTCAATTTAATTTATTGAGATTCTGTTCCGACGCATGATTTGCACTTCAGCTGCGGAAAATGGAAAAACGTATAAAACTGAAAGTTTGAAAGCGCCCTGAAAAAAAGAGCAACAAGCCTGGATTTAAGATGGGTTTAAATTCTCTTTCTGTCCCATTTTCCACCCCACCATTCACAAGTGACGCTTTCCTAAGCTTTGTTGTTTCACGATTAGAAGAAAAACACCCGCCGCCTCCCTCGCCCTTGGCTAGTCAGAATTTTGCCCGAAGGGCGCCGAACGGGACCTGGTGAGTCCCGGCTAATTTCACAACGCAGGAAAAAAAGAGAGTTTCCCGGGTTCTTTGGGAAAAGAGGAACTCAAATATTACCCATTTCGGCGCGGGGAGAGAGGCGTCTGAAACATTGTCCCTCATATTTATATTAAGTTGAAATATGGTTTGGGGGAATTGCAAGTAATTTAAGCTGAAAGACTGGCGAGGAACATCCACCCAAGAAATACGGGAAATTGTAAAATATAAAGAATATGATTTAATATAATTAATTTGAACTAATTACATAATGTCCGATTGCGCCTCTCCACGTGGCTCTTTGGGTACATTTGAGAAGCGTTGAGAAGGAGACTCCGGGGCCTTCACTATTCTTCACTATTGGGGGGCTGACTATTCCGAAGCGTGGCTCAGGAAGGAACAACCTTCCTGAATTCGGGGCTCAGGGGGGAAATTGTTCGCTCGGCCTGAAAGGTTTTTAGCCGCGGCGACGACTGGAAGGTCCAGCTCCCCGGAAAAGTGGAGGCGAAACGTTGTCTCTCACTCTCAGCAACATTTTTTAAAAAGAAGGGTGGTGGAATCCTTTGAGGAACCGGATGTTAAATGGCGGGGTTTTTTTGTGTGGGACGGGGGTCCGGGCAGGGCTGTGCCCACTTCGATTATCCGGCCGTTCTCCAACCGGCTCGACTCCCAGATTTCTCTCCTGGACATCGGAGCAAACGGCCCCGAATACACTAGCGCGTTTCCCTTTGTGGTTTAACGCGATTCGGGGCCGTTTTTCGGCGCTCATCCTTCGGCTAATTTGAATCGAGAGTGTCTCTCTGTGTTGCAGGGGCGGGAGGGGGGTCACTTTACAGAAGCAGAAGGCAGAATTAAATCGCAGCCGTGGGAAACCCAGCAAGGAGAAATGATCGCGCGCGGTAAACGAACCCAGCCGCCGCCACGAACTTTAGCCCCCGCCAGAAACGAATTCGCGCCGTTTAGGCCGGTGGCATTTTTCTTTCTCGTCGGGCGGGACCGAAAGAGAGAAAACGGTTTGGTTTTGAAAGACCCAACGCGGCAGCCATTTGCTGTCCTCGGAGCGCAGGCGGTTTGTGTGTCGGTTCGCGGTCTGGACTGACTCTGCCCGTCAAGTGGAGCCGGCGGGACAGATAAACAAATCCAGGCCGCTGACATAATATTGACTTAACCGGCTGCGGATTCTTGCGGGGCAGGAAAAAAACGATTAGAAAGGCCAAAGGGGAGGAAGCGGCGTTGGCGTTGGGGGGACCCTGTGGAAAGAGGGCTGGGCGGACCAGCCCTTCGCCTCCGACGCCGCTAGACCTCCGCATCAGGATTTCCGAAGGAAAGCGGCGGATGAGTCTCTTCCTCGCCTCCGGCAGCTCCGCGCTTTTCTCGGGGAAGCGGCGGCAGCGGCGGCTCCTTGGGGCACCCGCCAGCCCCGGAGGCGGCTCCGGGGCTTCCCAAACCGCGGAGGAGGGTCCGAGCCTCGCCCTTTGCTTTGCCCGAGAAATCTTCCTTCGCTTCGCAGCAGCCTTTGTGGGAAGGTGGCCCCCGGGTGCCGCCTCGTTACCGCGCCTGCCCAAGCCCGGTGGCCGAGAGCCCCATCGGAGGTCACCCCTCGGAGCGGAAGGGGCAAGCGCGGCCCTCCGCCGCCCCGCCGCCGCCTCTCCTCTCCCGCTCGCCCCGCGCCGAGCCCTTACCTTCGGCCGCCTGGAGCACGTTCACCTCGAGCCCCTTGAAGGTCTTGCTGGCCAGCTCCTCGAGGGCGCAGAGCGGAGAGGCGGGCGCGGGCACGCCGTTGCGGGGAGGTCCGGCCGAGCCGGCGACCTTGTCCAGCAGGCGGGCGGCGGGGGCTTTGCGCGCCGAGGGCTTGCTGAGGATGTCCTCGATGCTGAAGGGGGTCAGCGGCTTGTTGGAGTTGGCGGGCGGCGGCAGCTGGTCCAGCGGGCTCCGGCGCCGCTCCTCGGTGGCCGGCTGAGGCAGCGCGGGGGCCGCCTTCCCTTCCTTAGCGGAGGTCATGGCCCGCGGGAGGGAGGCGGGAGGGAGGGGGAGGGAGCCCCCCAGCTTCTCCTGGAGCAGGGACGAGGCTCAGCACCCCCTTGGGGTCATGGTGCTGATGCTGCTGCTGCAGATCCCCCAGCGTTGTTATCTCTGCGCGCCAGCCGCTCTGAGCCGCCCCCTCCAGCTTTGAGCGCGGAAGCTCCTCTTCTCTCCCCCCCCCCCCCCGCGCCCCGCTGCCCGCTGGATCCGGGCCTAAGAGTAGAGCGGCGGCGCACAAGGGCCCCCCCGGCCCATCCCCCTGCCTGGCCTGGCCTCGCCCGGCGCGGCTTGGGGAGGGGGCGTCCCGTCGGGTCTTCCTTGCCTCTGGCCGCCGGCGAGCCCGTTCAGTCCTAGCCAAGTCCGCCCGGGCGCTCCAGCCTTAAAGACACACAGGCAGGGCCATCAATTGGGCACCCGGGTAGGAGGAGCCAGCGCGGAAGTGTTAGCGAAGTTTCAGAGGGGGGAGCGAGTGGGGGGGACGCGGGGAGGGGAGGGGGTCCCCGCTTCTCCGGCCGCCTCCAGAAGCGGCCACCGCCCGGCGGCTCTGCCTTTGCTCGCAGGCCTGGCTGGGGGCTCCCTCGGCTCCGCCGCTGAGCTGGCGGCCCCGATCCCGGGAGCGAAGAGGCGTCGCGGGAGCGGCTAGGCCTGCGCCAGGGCCCTGACCCGACAGCTTCTCCGGCTCCCCAAGCCGAGGACAGCTTCGGCTGTGAAGCAGCGCCTTCCGGGCTGGCCCCTTCTCGGCTTATCACGCTGGGCCTCGCCTCTCCAGCTCCCGGTATGTGTGCTCCGCGGTGGTCCCCGCTCCTTCCAGACCCTTCCACCGCCCCCTGCCAAACTGGCCTGTAGATACAAGAAGGGCAGCTGGGGTGGGCGATGGAGGACCCTGCTTGCCTCCCCCTGCGAGGCTCATCTCTGGCAATTGTCTTAAGCTGCCGCAAGTGTCTCTGCTCAAGGAGCCCCCTGAGTTTTGGCATTGTCTCTTCGCGCCCCCCCCCCGCCTCTCTCCAGGAGCTTTATGGAGCCGCCTGGATCGGGTCTGCTTTGGAGGAGGGGAGCCTTCCTTGACCAGCATGTGGGGCGCCCTTTGCGGCCTTTCCCTCTGGAGAGATAGTCACCCTCCCTCCAGCGCAGTTCCTAATCGCCAGTCGCCCTTCTGTGGCGAGGATTCTTCCGAGCAGGAGAAGCGCCGGGTTCTTCCGGGCCCCCCCGGCTGCTTCTCCTTCGGGCGGCGGCGACCCTCCAGCTAAATGCCCCTCGGGGGTTTGTGGCAGCCTCGCTTATTGTTCTCGGGACTCTGGTTTTACCTCGCCGCGCAATTACGCGCAATTGCAGCGCCTTCACCAGCTTGGCGGCCCCGAAATAGCCCCGCGGGGACTTCGCGGAGAGGTTTCTCTTCCTCCAGAGCCACGGAGGGGTTTCCTCCGCTTGGTGTAAGGGAAAGGAAGGAAGGGAAAGGGAGGCTTCGCACCCCGCAAGAGCCACTCCACGCTCTCCTTCGCGGACGCACGGAATTTTGCTGCTGCTGCTGTTGTTGAAGATGTGCTTGGTTATTACAATGACTATTGTTGTTACTGCTGTTACTATTGGTAGTAGTACTATCAGTAGTACTCTTCGTAGTAGTACTATTATTCGTGCTATTACTGCTATTATTATCTTGGGCACCCGCAGGTTCCCCTGCTTCGGCTTCTTCGGCTCCGGCTTCTTCAGCGGGCGTCCTTGACGTGCGTGGCCCGTAGGATCCGAGACGCTGCGCAGAGGAGCCTGCTGCCTCCGCTCCAGGTTTGCCCCTCGCGTCTCCCTGTGTGCCCTCCGGGCCCTCCTTCCCCACCCATCGAAGCCAGCTTAGGGTCTTCTTCCCCCTTTCCGGCCCTCCACCCTCCGGTTCTTCCCCTGCGCTCTTGGGAGCGAGCCGACTCGCTGCCCCGTCCGAGGTGCAGGGCGGCTTCGGCGGCGTCCCAGGGTCTCTGGTGGATCGGGCCCTCCGGCTGCTTGCCTCGCCGCCTGCGGCCCAGCTGGGCGCTCCGCTAGGCCCCTTCGCCACCCCCGCCGCTAATGCAAGGCAGACGTGCAACATCCCCGTAAAGGGAGCCATAAAAAGCGGCTCCCCCCCCCAAGCGCTGTAAAGAGCATTTCAAAGCCCCCCGCGGGCCGCCTGCTGGGGAGGGGAGTCTGTAGACAGGCTGGGCGGCCCCGACCTCCCCCCGACGGCTAGCCCGGCCTCTCCGGAGAGAGGGGCCTCCATGGGGTTCCCCACTCCCCTCCAGGATGCACCCCGACTATTCTAACCCCCCCTCGACTGCCTGGAGTTTTATAGCCTCCCCAGTTCTAAATGGCCCATAAAAGCGCCGCGTCTGGGAGTGATTAAGGCCCGCAGCGCGGGGCTTTGGGCAGGTTTTGAGTTTCACTGCCCGGACCGGCCGTAAAAGCCTCATACAAATAGCTCCATGATCCCGCACGCTTGTAAACCCCCCCTCGCCTTCCCTCCCTCCCAGCCTGTCCCCCTCCACAGCCAGCTGCTGAGAGGCCAGGCCCGTCCTGTCCAAACCTCGGGTTCGCCTGCGCGCAAAGGGCTCCCGGTGGACGCGCACCGAGGGCCCCCTGTAGCCGGTCGGACTCGGCCGGAAGAAGGCACACGACCCCCGGGAAAGCCCACAGCGCAAGCAGCAGAAAACGAGGGAATGGGGGGCGGTATCTCTGAAGGTTACGGGGTGGGGGAGGGCAGGAACATCCCTTCCCTCCCATCTACACCCCAAATGTAGGCGCACAATCATATAATTGGAGAGTTGGAAGGGACCCCGTGGGCCATCTAGTCTAACCCCTTGCAATCCAGTAAGCGCAACTAAAGAATCCTGGACAGATGGCCTCCCAACCTCTGCCCGGAGGACTTCGCCAATGGGCGGAAGAGAAACGGAACATGGACATCAATATATCCCAGAGCCATCTCACACCTCCGGAGGAAGCGCGGAAGGCCCAGGAGAAGCCGGCAGCGCTCGCCACTGGCCGTCCGCATTCCGCTCGCCTTCCGCATCCGCCCTTCGACCGACTTCCACCACCTTCTTCGCCACAAGCCAGTCCATAGCATCTTCTTCGGTGTGAATGCGCGATTGCTGGAGAAGTCCTAAGAGAGTCGTTCGTCCTACAAGCCGAAGGCCAGAAGAGGCCGGAGGAAAGAAGGGGGAAAGGGCGGGTGCGTTCACACGAGACACGGCAAAGCACTTGTGGGGGGGGCCTCTCTGGCTGTGTGAACGTGGCCAGTTGCCCCCGGGCACCTCAGAGCCAGCAGCCCCGTTGCCTGCTCCTCCAATCACCCTGAAAGGCGACCATAAGACGCCTGTTAGCCAGAAACCCCGCAAGATTCAGAAGTCGCCTTTTGTTTCCCATTCCCTTCACAACATTCAAGAGGATAAAAGCGGCCCTGGGTTTGTGACAGGAAGGTACAACCTCCGCGGGGCAGAATGCTCATTCGCACGATAATCGCCGCCCCGCAAGAACACCGTCTAGACTAGAGTCTCCAGACGTTCAGCTTACAGGCCTGGGGCACGAGGGTCTCTGAGCCTCCCTGCTCGCCGGCGGAGGCACTGAAGGCCCAGCCTCCTCGCGTGTCGGGCGGCGGAGCTGCGGGCCTGATCTGTGAACGAGGATCCGACGCCCTGTTTCCCAGTCCCGCGGTCCCCGCTGCCCGACCCCGCATCCTGACGGCCGGGTGGAACAGCAGGTGGGAGGCGCAGGCGGGGTCCTGCCCTGCCCGGCCAGAGAAAGGCGCTGGGGGCCGGGTCGTGGCTGCTCAGGGCCAGCCCAGGAGAGCGCCAAGCCGGGCCAGCTCCTTCCCGGCTGGAAAGGGGTCGGAAGGAGCCGCCTTCCACCCCTCTGTCGTCTCTTGGTCCCTTATGTAATCTTTTGCTTCTTTTAGGTTAACACAGAACAAAGGAAACCTATAGAAGATAAATATTTGGAAAGTTAGAAGGAATCTGTCGGGTAAGGGGATGCGGTATGCTCTTTCTAGAGCTGTAAGGGTTTGGAAAACCTTTTTTTTTTTTTTATTTAAAGAGATAAATTTGTCAGCTGCAACCCGAACAAGGCAGTACACCCCCCTCCGTTTTTCCGGTTGCATTTTCTTCTCGGCCCAGCCTTCAAGGGGAATCGGCGCCGATCCTGCCCGGGCTGTCGGAGCGCCTAGATTGTCTGTGGCTGAGGTTCCGCTCCTTTTGCCCGAACCCGGTGGGTCTTCTACTCCCCATTTCCCCCCAAGAAACCTGGAGACGGGCTCCAGGCTTGGCCAGGCCCCAAACCACCCTTCGGCACCATTTCACGTCCGAGAAAGGTCTCTCGGAGATCATTGTAACCGTCGCGCGCAAAGCCACGTACCCCCCAAACCCCAGAATGAAAGCAGGATCTCCCCCGTAGAATCACCTCGGTATTGGGGGGTGCAATGCAGTGTGGTAGGGGGGCTCCTCTGTCCACAGATCCACCCCGTGGTTGGGATCAGGCCCAGCGCTTACAGCAGGTGAGGAAGCTCCTCCCGCGGATCCCAAGGCTTCCACCCCCGAATAAATTCGCTTCTTGCGTTAGAGCCCCCCCTCTATAGTCCCCCCCTGCCCTGTTAAAAGTTTTGCCCCATCCCGGAGCCGAAGTGGTTAAGCGCAGCTGTCACTCAGCGCCTGGCGGGCTGCGCGCCCCTCCGCTCGGGGGCCTTTAATCCCCGCTCGCCGTGATAGATGGGCCGTTTACACGAGCGATTAGGAGCGGATGGAGCCCGCCATGGCCACAGCCGCGCGGGCGGGCGGGCGGGCGGAGGGGGGGGGGCGACGGATCGGGAGAGCGCTCTGCCAGATGGTGACTTTCATGTCGGGACAATCCCCAGCGCGTCGCCTCATCTGCTTTTGCTGAGGGAGGGGAGCCTGGAAACTGAAATTGGGGAGGGTGGGGAATGAAAATCATTAGGATCGGAACCGGGGAGGGGGCTGACTTTGGTGTGAAGGCACCGCAAGAGTAAGCGGGAGGACGGGGCATTGTCTCCCGGGCGGGGCGCTCCAGGTTCCGGCCTCGGTCCATTCCGGAGTCGATCCCAAAGGAACTCGCCTTCCTTTCCCAACCGGCGAAACTCCCTTATGGTTCTGGACAATAGGGGCGGGAGGCGCCTTTGGAAAGAGAGGACCCCCCCAGGGGAGCCTCCCTCGCCGCCCCTCGCGGGTTCCTTCCAAGCGGGTCTGCCGCACCGGCTCTGCTTTGCTCCGGGATTTCAGCGAAGCCGCGCGGAGTCTGGCAAGCCCCGCCGGCCGGACTTTCTCCCTTTCGTCCTTTCTTAATTGCTTTCCCTTTCCATAGTTCACCCCTCTCTCAAGACCCGCGCTAAGCCGCAGGAGTGCAAAAGCGCCGGGCCTTCCCTCGCCTGCTCCTTCCTCCTGCCTTCCGAGAGTCCCCTGAGCGAGACCGGCGGCAGCTCGAAGGCGCATCCTTCCTGGCCGCCAAAGGCTCCGATCCCAAGACTTCTCCGAGCGGGTGGGTGACGGTCAGAATACCGTCAAAATGCTTCTTCAGACAGAAGCGCACTGGATGCAGAAGAACCGGCAAAGCCCCACCAAGCGGCTTACACAACGCGGAAGGCGAGGCGGCTCCTGGCGCAGAGATGCGCAGCATCAGTTCTGAAAGGCAAACGCTATTTTTATTTGCATCTGTTGCAGCAGAAGTAGCTTTCTGGAGATCCCGAAGCGGAGCGAGGAGACTGGAAGGCCGCTGACCCGAGACTGGGGAAGAGAGGCGCTCCATCTGGCGAGGAAGGGAGGTGCGAAAGTCCCGCGGGCGGCGGAGTTTTGACGCGGAGCCAGGAAGGAGGGAGCCCGCAACCGGGGCTACCGATCCGCCGCCGGGGCTGCCGATCCCCGCTGCCTCCTGTCCTCTCCTGGGAGGGAGCAGGGAAAAGCAGACGCACCCCAAAATCTCGTCCAAGGTAAAGCCACCCCAAGCGCAAAGTCTACAAGTCGCCCTCGCTCCCGCTTCGCCTCGCCAGCCGTGCGCCACTTTACTGTTTCGGGAAAGACGTGTGGACGTTTGCAACGAAATGCGAGAGAGATAAAGGCGGCGTTCCCGGGCTGGCTGCTTGCTCAGGGCCTGCAGTCCCGGCTCCCTCCCGCCCACCTCCCCGGCTGCAGTCGGACATGCCTGGCCATTCTGACTCTCTCGCCGGTTCCGCAGGGCGGCGAATGGCCGGGCGCAGCTGGGCCTTTCTTGTCTGGGCGCCGCGACCAGATCCATCCCCTCCTTTGGCGGTTTACGCGCAAGCTGATCTCCCGGATTCCACTCAGGGTTTCGCCTCTCTGCTTTAGCGCCTTTATTGGTTTTCGTTTGTCTGTTTTTAACGTTGCTGATTTTTGAATGTTGGCGCCTTGTCCGCGTCTTGGATGACAAGGCGGACTAAGAGAGTTTTTATCCGCAAGCGAAGCCAGAGGCCTGGAAGGGCTGCCTGGCGCACGTCGGATAAATCATTTCTCCGACGGCGCGCGTCTGTTTGCTGCAGTGGGGCTTTGGAGGATGGCGAGGGACCCTTGCCCAGTGAGTCGGGGCCTGTTCGCCGGTGGCCCCGATCCCTTCTGTCCCTGGTTCCACAGAGCTCCTCTTAGCCGTCTTATCTCCCTCCTTAGCACTGACAATCCGTCTGTCGCCGCCTCCCAGTCCAGCGCCCGAACCTCCCTCGGCGCCTCTGCGGGAGGAGAGCTGTGGACGCGGGTGGCGCGCAGGATTTGACTCGGGACTCCTCAGGGACAGCCCAGGGGAGGCGCTCTGGGAAGGGCAGGCCCAGGAAAGATTTCTAAGCCACAGCGAAAGTCCAGCTCGCCCGGGGTTGCCTCTTTGCTAGCCCTACAGCAAAGGAAACGGGTTTGTTTGTTTGTTTGTTTGTTTGTTTAAAATTATACTCTGCTTGATTGTAAAAAGCCTCAAAGTGGTTTATAAAAAGAACGAAAAATAAAATTATCGATAAAAACAGTTATAAGCAACATTTGAAAAATTAAAACCACCCACAAACTAAAATCAGAAGAAAACAAACACCAACATTTTACCTGAGTAGGTTTGTTTAAGCAAGGATGCTTTTAGCAGGCGCAGAAAAGAGCTCAGGGAAGGAGCCTGCCTGCTGTCAATGGGCAGCGAGTTCCCGAGGACAGCGCTGCCACACTAAGAGATCGACTTCTTACGAGTGCGGAACGGGCATCGTCTGGCACCCGTCACAGGGCCAGATCCACAGTTCTTCCAAACTATTGTTCTTATTATTTTATGTATGTATGTATGTATGTATGTATGTATGTACTTACTACATTTATATACACCTCTAAATGCCAAGGGGTTCAAGGTGGTTCCATGGTCCTCCCCCCCCCCCCCATTTCACCCGCACAGCAACCCTGTGAGGGAAGTTAGGCGAAGAGATGGTGACTGACTCCAAAGTTTCTCTAGCCATTGTGCCACACGGGCTCTCAGCTGTGGTCCAAATAGCTCAGTGTTGTCCACCTCCCTCTGTTTTCTCCTTACAACAACCCTGTGAGGGAGGTTAGGCTAAGAAACAGTGGCTGTCTCTTGGTCACCCGGAGCTTCGTGGCCGCGTTTGAGCCGCGATTCCTCCGGTCTTAGCCCAGCGCGCTGACCAGGAAGTCTCGCTGAGACAAAGGACCTCAGTCGACAGAGAAGCCACTTTCCTCCAAAGGGTCCGCGCTTCTGTCTCGCCGCTACAGCTGAGGCCACAACACAGCGGGGAGTCTTTAAGGCCCCACCCGAAGCATCTGAAGCACACAAAACCTCCCTTGCAGGGGGTTGGACTAGATGACCGCTTGGGACCCTTCCAGCTCTACAATCCCGCGATTGCATGAAAACCTGACGCTATAATGAAGGCGCAACAGACCTCCCCCCCTTTTTTTTCTGCAACAGACTAAGGCGGGGCGCAACCTCTGGAAGAAAGAGGCGTCTTCGCTGCCCTGGCGTTATACAGGGACTCGGGGCGTGTTCGCAGGGACGCTTCAACCTGCAAGGAGAGAGACAAATGCTCGTCTTGCCCTCCCTGGTTCCTCCCCGCTCCTTGCCTCGTACAGACACTTCCCCCCACCCCCGCCACCGCCCTGCACACCGTCTCGCATAATGCCCTGTGACACGCACCAGGAAATTGCTGCAGAGGGAAATCCTTGCAGACCCCCATCTCATTCTCAGCAGGTCTTGCGTCTCTTCCCCCTCCCCGGTTCTCCTTCGGCATCTTCCCCCCCCCCCGCCCCCACTCCCAGCTTATCTGGGGCGTTGACAGGGAAATTGAGTTAAGTGATGGAGAAGAAGAATGTGCTCGTGGGGCGAGCAGCTCCATCCCAGGCCTTTAGATGCGTGTGTTTGTGCGTTTGTGCGCGCACCTGCGCGTGTGCTAATCTCAGTTGTCAAGAGCGCGGGGACTAGCTGGGCTCTGCAGCCACTTAAGTGAACGGAGGAGCGCCTTGCGAAGACCAAGACGCCGTGGAAGGGCCCCTGGATCAGGACGTTTTTAAACAATGGCTCTTGACGTAATTGTATATAAGCGATGTTATTTGTAACCTTAGTTTTAGGCTGCCGTGTGGATGCCCCGTTGGAGCTGGAAGGCGGGCAAGGTGTAAACGGGAGCGGGCGGCGCTGGGCTTGCCGATCAGAAGGTCAGCAGTTCTAATCCGCAACGAGCTGAGCTCCCGTTGCTCCGTGCCAGCTTCTGCCAACCTAGAAGTTCGAAAGCACACTAGTGCAAGTAGATAAATAGGTACAGCTGGGGCGGGAAGGGAAACGGTGTTTCCGTGCGCGCTGGTTTCTGTTACGGTCCCGATGCACCAGAAGCGGTTTAGTCCTGCTGGCCACATGACCTGTCTGTGGACAAATGCCGGCTCTCTTGGCCTGAAAAGCAAAGCGAGATGAAGGCCGCACCCCATAGTAGCCTTCGACTGGACCATTCAGGGGTCCTTTACCTTTTTTACCTAAATGGTTAAACAAGCAAACTTGTGCCGGGGGTTGTGGTGGGGTGTGTGGAAGGGGATAGCCTGAGAAAGTGGTGGAAGGGGCGGGATTGGGGCCAGGAGCAGGAGAGGCTAGGAGCTTCATGAAGTTGGCCTAGAGGCCTCACCTTCTGTGGGGTGTGAAACACACAGCAGTCAAATAAAACATTCCTAGAGTGGACATAAAAAGGGGATGTCTGGACCAGCCAGTCGGAACTTCCTGTTTCCTCCTGGGGCGGGACAAACTTCCTCTACATGTGACCAGAGGTGGGCGTGACCTCACCTGTGCAGGTAACAAAATAGCACAGGGGAGGCCGCCATCTCTCTCTCTGACTCCATTCTTCGAAGTAGCAACATCTCCTTAGCCTGAGATGCTCTCTCAACCAAGAGAGGACAAAGAAACTACGGTATCTCCTTATGGGATAGATTCCACGTGTATATATTTTGTAACCTAGGTCTGCCTTCTGGGATCCTTCAGTGAACAGAATGTGAGTAAACTATTTTATATACTTTTATACAAGACTGTGTCATGTCTATTCTTTTTAAGTTGGAATAAAAGGGGAATTACCAGGAAACTTATTTTAGAGGCTTATGCAAGCCTGGCAAAGACCTATCCGCTGTGTAAGTTTAAAAGGGGAATGTTAATCTGCTAAATTGTAGAACTTGTTAACATAAGTTGGGAAGGATATAATTAAACAATATATCCTTCCTGCCTCCCTGAACATTCCCACACCTTCACCCCCTCCAGCGAAAGGGTCTCTGCCACCACCGTGACTCCACTGCCACAGCCCACCCATGTCAGGGGCTCCCAGGAGGGCTAGAATGGTGCTAGATGTGATTCGGCCTCGGTCCAGTATACCTGAAGGAGCGTCTCCACTCCCATCGTTCTGCCCGGACACTGAGGTCCAGCTCCGAGAGCCTTCTGGCAGTTCCCTCACTGAGAGAAGGGAGGTTACAGGGAACCAGGCAGAGGGCCTTCTCGGTGGTGGCACCTGCCCTGTGGAACACCCTCCCACCAGATGTCAAAGAGATAAATAACTACCTGACATTTAGAAGACACCTGAAGGCAGCCCTGTTTGGGGAAGTTTTTAATGTGTGACATTTTATGTATTTTTAATCTTTGTTGGAAGCTGCCCAGAGTGGCTGGGGAAAACCAGCCAGATGGGTGGAGTACAAATAAATAATAATAATAATAATAATAATAATAATAATAATAATAATAATAATTATTCCTGCATTGCATGGAGTTGGACTAGACGACCCTTAGGGTGCCTTCCAACTTTACAATTCTATGATGGCTCTTCATTGGAAGACTATCATCATTTGCAGGTGGTTTTCCATAGCATGATACGTGATCTTGGATGCATGACTTGAGCATGTGCAGAGTGTTTTTGCCTCACCACTCAGGAGTGTCAGCCTCACATTCACCCAGTGTCCAGGATTTGAGGACAAGGATTCCAGGCCAAGAGGGTGTGGCCCCCCCTCCCTCTCAAGTGACTGCAAGTGGGGGGGGAGCACCCCTGGAAGCCATCCTAGCAAGTCTAAGGCAGAGGGCACTGGCCTGCAGCCTGCAGATTCTCTGGCCACCAGGAGCCCTGGGCCTCAGGAGCAAGTGAGCCGAGGCTGGCAGAGGCAGGTGGGCCCTCACAGCTGCCCACGCCCCTCTCCCTGCTGTGATTGATGGAACAGATGCAAGCAACCCTGGGACTCCATCCAACTGCTGTGAGCATGATGCTGGAACTCCTGTCTACCTCCCCCCCCTCACTTTGATTTGACAGCTATGAAAAGGGGCTCTAAAGCCCCAGCACATCTGGCTGGTATGGCCCAGCCGCTTCCTGCATGGTCTCCCAGGCACAGACTCCTGGCCACACCCAGAGCAGCCAGGTGGCCACCAACGGACATGTTGGGGCTTGTGCTGAGCCCCCATGTGCTCACATACTCCTGCCGGCATCCCTTTGACCTTTTGGTGCATGTGATGTTGATGCCTTACAACCTCTCTTGGACTTGGCAATGGGAGCACTTGGCAGTGTGGCTGGAAAGGGGCAAGAGGATGTGTGACCACACTAATTCCTGGGTGATCCCCCAGACAAGGTTAAACACACATGGTGTGAAACACACATGGGAGTGTGTGTGTGTGAGAGAGAGAGAGAGAGAGAGGGAGAGAGAGAGAGAGAGATAGACAGACAGACAGACAGACAGACAGACAGACAGGGATTGATTCAGATTGAATGGGAAGGTGGTTGGTGTGCCTGAAAGATGTAAAAAGTGTTATCTGGGTCAGGAAGGAGCTTGTGTGAAGCCAAGCAGGAAGGAAGTTGCGATTTCATAGAATGGTAGAACTGTCGAGTCAGAAGGGACCCTGAAGGCCAACTCCTGCAATGGAGGAAGCACAACAAACAAAACCCTTTTTTTGGAGGGGGGGTTGCCCTGCAAAGCCAAAAAGCAAAAGGACTCCTCTCCCAGAATGCATGCAATCGGCTCATTTTAGATGGATTAGGCCCCCTTTCAACTTATCAGGGGTGCTGCCCAACAGGACAAATGTTAAGGATGGCAGGAGAGGATATATTGTTTGGATATTATCCCTCCTCACTAACTTAGAATTAAGCAACCCAGTCTGGCTTGTTCCTGGTAAATCCCCCTTTATTTCCCTCTTAAACTAATAATAACACAGCACAATCTTCTTTAAAAGTAAGAATAAAATTTTACTCACATTCAGTTCACAGCAGGGATCTGAAGGCAGGCTTTATCTTGTGGTTATGGTGAAAAGTCTGAGCTGCATCTCAGACTTTCTGCTTGGGGGCTCCATCCTGTGTGAGGGCTGAGTCATGCGCTGGCTAAGAGCCAGGAGAGTGAGAGTCCAAGAGAGAGATGGTTGCATGGCCAGCCCTTTTACCTGGTCAGCTGGGGTCACGCCCATCTACCTGGTCACACACGGGGGGGGGGGGGAGATCCAGAGCAGGTATGTCAGGAAGTTCTCCCTGCCTGGAGCCACATTCCCCTGGGTGTCCATTCCAGGCAACAGGAAAAGGTTGTACTTGACTGTTCTACGTTCCACAACCACCACCTGAAGGTGTAATTGGAGACAGGGCTGAGCTGGGCTCAGCAATGCAGGCACTCCTGAATATGCAATGGGTGCCTCTGGGTATGTGCAGAGTTCCGCTGTCTTGTGGCTTAGTTTCACGTTGCTGGTCACAAGACAAAGGCACTCCAGTCAGAGGTCTTGACCCTGGCACATCTCCTGTTGGAGAAGAGTAGTGATAAATGAATGGGTACCACACAACTCTTCTGTCTCAGGGCACCACAATGTCCCAGCTAGTTACTGAAGGATGCTGAGGTTTGGCCAGGCCATAAGCAGCAAATACTCAGTAATTTCCTATCAACAAATAAAGAAGAAGAAGAAGAGTTTGGATTTGATATCCAGCCTTTCACTCCCCTTCAGGAGTCTCAAAGTGGCTAACATTCTCCTTTTTCCCTTCCTCCCCCACAACAAACACTCTGTGAGATGAGTGGGGCTGAGAGACTTCAGAGAAGTGTGACTGGCCCAAGGTAAATAATAAAACCCCAATGTTGTGTGTCTGTGTGCTTGTGTTTGGCTGTGCATGTTAAAGACTGTTCGCCTTGGAGCACTCATGTTCATGTGAATTGCCGTGTGTGTGTGTGTGTGTGTGTGTGTGTGTGTGTGAGAGAGAGAGAGAGAGAGAGAGAGATCCATTTCATTTCTTCCATTTTTCTCCTGCTCTGTCTCCCGCCAGCTGGCTCCCAAAGAGATTTCCCATAATGAAATAATCAAATTCAAATACAACAAAAGCACATGGCTTGTGTGTCGGTGCAACACCCAGGGGCACGCCGCGTTGATTAGGTAGGTATACTCGCCTGCGCCTGTGCGGAGCTGTTCCCGCGACGCGCTGCTGATTGCCTCCTTGATGAGCGCGGAGGTGCTTTGCATTTATCTTTCTCTGTATTTTTATGGTGGGGGGTGAGGGGGAGGGCGGCCGGAGGACCCTTGATTGATCCCTCTATTACACAGCTTATGAGATCAGTTTGGGGGAAATGGGGAAGGGACTCCACCTCTCTGCCTGGAGTAGCCCTGCAGAGTCCCTGGCCAGGCAGAGGAGAGGACGCTGCAGTTTGGACACATAAATTGTTGTTTAGTCGTTGAGTCGTGTCCGCCTCTTCGTGACCCCCTGGACCAGAGCACACCAGGCCCTCCTGTCTTCCACGGCCTCCCGCAGTTTGGTCAAACTCATGCTGGTAGCTTCGACTTCGAGAACACTGTCCCGCCATCTCGTCCTCTGTCGTCCCCTTTCTCCTTGCGCCCTCCATCTTTCCCAACAGCAGGGTCTCTTCTATGACCTATAGCTATGAACTATGCCGTGCAGGGCACCCAAGATGGACAGGTCATAGTGGAGAGTTTTGACCAAACGTGTTCCACCTGGAGCAGGAACCGGCAAGCCACTTCAGTATCCCTGCCAAGAAAACTCCGTGGACAAGGACAGAGAAATAGTCTTATGTATTTTAAAGATAGCTTCCTGGGTTATGTCTGGGCCAGCCTTATATCTTCCCACGTGAATAAAAACCATTTAAAACAACAGTGAAGGAAGATTAAAATACAGTACTTTCAAAGATACTCGTGTTTCTCGTTTAAAACTGCGACCCAGCCATGGAGAATAACTCTGGCTGGGGAGGGTGGGGTATAAATAAATGTTTTTATTATTATTACTGTTATTGTTATTAAATGTCCAACCCGATTTAAATAATTCTTCTACCTCATCTTCTGAAGACCTTTTGGAATAAGACAGTTACGCACACCAAGGCAGGATGGAACCCATCAGGGGATGAGGATGGAATTGGTTGCCAGCTAGTTCCCAGTTCCCAGTCCAAGTCGAACTCAACAAGAACAGCCAATAATCTTTATTTTACTTAGTAATTTATTAAATTTGTATTCCACCCTTCATTAGTAGATCTCAGGGCGGTTCACAACATAGAAATACAAAATAAAAACACAAAATATGTAGTAGAAAAAAGTCCAAACACACAGAGAGACTAACAAACCCCTTCCTTCATCTTTGGCTATGTCACATATTTCCATAACGGGAGGTGGGACTCTTGTCAAGGCCCCTTCAGCTTTCAAGGTGCTCTAAGGAGGGGTGTTCTGAACATGAGACCCTTGACAGGCTGGGCTCCACAGGGGGGGGGGCTCGGTGACCTCCTGGCCCCTCGGCCACCTGCAACAGAGGAGCAGGAGCCACCTCAGGAGCCACAGAATCTAAACTTATCCACCTGTCCCCAGGCCCTACCCAGGTCTGCTCCATCGCCTCCTGTAGCAAACCTCGGATATCCATATGCAAAACTGTCCTCCTCCCGCTGCTTCCAGGACCGGGCAGCCTCCTTGGGGGGCCAGGAGACGAAGCCTGCGAAGCACCCCAGTCTCTCCGAGGAGGAACGACTCAGCTAAGGGCAGCATCCCAGCCCTTTGGCAGAAATCTATTTCCGTTACTTCGGGGTCAGAGGAGTGGAAGGGGCTGGTATCTTCCCAGGACTTGCAGGTGATTCTGCCCTTTAGATGGGGGCCCCGAGGTGTGTGTGTGTGGGGGGTATAAACCAACTAACTAAAAATAAGTATGGATTGGGTCCACAGTCGGAGGCAGGACGTGCTTTTGAATGGCTGGGAAGCGCAGGCGGGGAGAGTTCGGCTGCTGCTGCGCTCAGGCCCTGCTTTTGGGCCTCAGTCTGGCCGCTGTGCGAGCAGAGAAGTGGGAGCGAATCCTAGAGTCGGAAGGGATCCCCAAGGGTCATCTAGTCCAACCCACAGCAATGCAGGAATCACAGCTAAGGCAGAGAAGGTCGGAGCTGGCCTTGCGCCTTGTTCTTTGGAGGTGCTGTCTGCAAGGATCGGATCCTGGGCTGCGGCTGAACCCAGCTTGAAGGAGCCCATCTCAGTCTCTCTCCCCTGCCTCGCAACCGCGGCTGATTTGCCGACACGGACGTAGTGTCTGTTCACACGTGTGTGTTGACTCCTAAGCACCTCGCAGCCTCTGAAGCCTCATTTGGCTAGAAGTGGAGAGCGGTGGGGAGGAGTCCCTCCAAGCCCCGTTTGCCCCTTCCCAGCGTGACCCTCCCAGCAGATGGTGCGGGAGGGGGCGTCCCGGAGCTCCCATTTGCTCGCCCGCCAGCGCGCAGCTCCGAGCACCCGGCGGGGCAGCCATGCAGCTGCGGCGCATTTCCGCACAGGCCTCCTCCCTCGGTGCCAACGGCGCCCCCCACCCCGCTCATCTATTATTTAGCGGCTCCATTTCAATAATGCAGATCTGGCGGGTGTAATTCAATTATATCCCCGAGCCGGGGGGGGCTCGGGGGGAGGGCTCGGGAGGGCCGCGCCTGTTTTCGGATGGAAATTGCTTCCAAATGAATTTCCCTTTAATAAGGGGAATGGCTGGGCGCAAAATTAAGCTGTCAATAAGACGGCGAGGGAACAGCAGGCTTCGGCAAAGACAGCCGCTTTCACGCCTTGCGAGGCTGCGGAGAGGCCAGCGGGGTCAGCGGAGACGAGCGGCGGCTTTGATCCCGGCTCCTCCGCAGCGCCGGCGGGGAATTCCCTGCGGCGGCTCTGGGACAGCCCAGCGCAGCCCCCCGCCTCCCCCTCCGCCGGGCCAGGAGCCGAAGGGGCTCTCCACTCTGCGCCAGCTAGATAGCAAGGAATACAGGAAGGATACTGAATCAGACCACCAGCCCATTTAGCCCCATACTGTCTGCACTGACTGGCAGCAACGGCTCTCCAGGATTTCAGGCAGGAGTCTCTCCCAACCCCGCCGGGAGATGCCAGCGGGCGCTGGGCCCGGGACCTGCTGCTGCCTAGCTTCCCCAAAAGGCTCTGCCCGGCTCCTTTCTGGGACCCCTGGTCGAAACAGCCGACACTTGCCCGCCCCTCGTGGCCCAGAGCCTCCCGCAGCTCCGCCCGTGAGGTTAGGCTCAGGCGGACAGCATCTGTGCCCGGGGCGCAGCAGGCCCGGGACCGGCTTTTCCTCTCCCTGGCGCGGCGGCGATTCTGGGCTCCGGCTCTCACGCCAGCACAGGCCCTCCTAGCAGCGGAGGGCCCACGACCCAGGCCCACCACTCGGGGGTCTGCATCAACTCGCCCCTACAGGAAGCAGTGATGGCCAACACCGTGGATGGCTTTAAGAGAGGATTCTGTAGATTCCTGGAGGTTATCCACGGCCAGGAAAGCTGCGAGCTCTACCTTCACAGCTGGAGACAACGGTGCTTCTGAAAGCCTGTTGCTGGGATCCGCAGGAGCTGCGAGGGCTCTTGTGCGCAAATCCTGCGTGCTGGTTTTTTATAATGGGCATCTGGTTGGCCACTGTGAGAACAGGCCCCCTTTGGCTCTTATGTTAACTGGCTTTGCTGTTCCAGGCAGAGGCCCCTCTTTGTTCTGCTGCCTGGCTGGCTAGATCTTGCGATCGCAGCGAAGCCATATCATCCCGCAGGCCGCTGACCGGGCGGTTTGGGGGACATCAAGCCGGGGAGGTCAGCTCACGTCTTTCTGTGGAGCGGGCTGGCTGCTTGCGGGGGCTCTGCGAATAGGGAACGAACTGGAGCAATGTACAGTGGTACCTCGGGTTAAGTACTTAATTCGTTCCGGAGGTCCGTACTTAACCTGAAGCACCACTTTAGCTAATGGGGCCTCCCACTGCCACTAAGCGATTTCTGTTCTCATCCTTAAGCAAAGTTCTTAACCTGAAGCACTATTTCTGGGTTAGCGGAGTCTGTAACCTGAAGCGTATGTAACCTGAGGTACCACTGTATTTTATTTCCTGCGCTCTTGCCCACGCCCTGCTTGGTGGAACTGGGCGGCGGGCAGAAGTCTTGGAGTCTTGCCCCCACCCCACCCCGCGCCCGACAGCCACACCCAGACCCCAAACGCCTTTGGCTTCTCATCAGTTTTATTTGTAATGCGCAACTGAGTGTCTCGCTTTTTATTCGCCCTTAATTTTGTTGAACGGTGTTTGCACTTTTATTGTTCTAATGCATTTTCTTTTTTGACAGTTGGCTAGTCAATATCCTCCTCCTTTTACAGAAGGGGAGCGAAACATCAAGGGGTTCCCTGACACCTCCCCCCCCAAAAAATCTACGGCGGAACAAGGCAGGACCTGAATTCACTTGGCACAAGGAAGGGCTTGGAAGTGTCTAAGAAGCAGGCAGGAGGCCGACCCGACGGGACTTTGCCTAACTAAGAGGGTGGGGGGTAGTCACGATGTTTGCTGTCCTCGTTAAACTGGGGCGGGGTCTCTGGTGTAGGTCGGCTGCTTCCCCCGATCCCTTCCAGGCCCAGTCGCGGCTCTTGTTCTGCCCGCGCTCGCCGCGCGCAAAGGTCCCCTGAGGAGCTCAGTGCTTAAACAGCCAACGTCCAGGCGTCCTAAATTATTGTGAAAAGACAGGACCCGATCCACCGCGACTGCTGCTAGACAAGCCCGGTTGAAAGGAATGGGGTCGTGTACCAATAAGTCCCGCCCCCCAATTCCAGGGCTGCATCTTTCTGGATCGGTCCGTCCCCGGAGTGGAACCAAACCAGTGTGAGGCCAAGCGCTTCGAAGATTCAGATTCTCCTTAGAGAAACCTTTTCCTTCCTCGAGGACCCAGAAGGGGTGAAGCCGGGTCAGTTCAGCCGTGGCAGACGCCTCGCCGGCCTTCGCGAGCAACAGTGGAGCCCGAGGGGTGATCCTGAGAGAAGCCAGGCCGCCCCTCGTAAAAGCGGCTTATAAACTCAACACCTTGTTGAACTGCGTCCAGGAACAGGCCGCCCAGCAAAAGCGGGGAGGGAAGGAGGGAGCGAGCAGGGAGCCAACACGTCCCTGGGTGCGGAGATGCTCCTGCTGCGAGGGCGGTAGCGGCGCGGGATTGTGCGCTCCCGGCTCGCAGGGAGATCCTCCGCCGCCTGGGTTTCAGGCTGCGCCGGCGCGCATCTCTTGCCCACGGCGCCTGCTAGGAAACAAGCGCCAGGCCGCAGCCTTCAGACGGCGCATCTATCTCCTGCGGATCTGCTGGTTGCAGTTGGCTCCTGTTTGCTTAATTGTTCGTCGCATTAATATGCCAACTTTTCCTCCTAGGAGCCTGCGATGTAGGATTAGGCTGAGAGGCAACGAAGGTCACCCAGGAAGCTCCATGGCCGAGTGGGGATTTGAACCCTGCTCTCTCTCAGGTCCTAGCCCGACTCTCAGACCACTACGCCACACAGCTCCGGGTTTATCTGTATTTTTATGTACAGTATTCCCTTTAAGCGCCCTGCAAACCGGCGGCTTACAAGCGGAATAAGCCAACAACTGAAAAAGCGAGTCTTGTCTGGAGGGAAATCGGGGCTCGCTCCCCTTGAAAACCGGCGCTCTGGCCCATGACCAGCTTCTTCGCCCAGCCTATCCTGAAAGCCCAAGCAAAACAGCCTGGGAGATCGACAACCCGCGTGTCCGTGTCCCGCAGAAGAGCCGCGCGCCTTAGCCGGACTGGGGGGCTTTGAGAAAGGGACGGGAAGGGGCTTCGCGGACCCTGAGCCCCGGTGGACAGGGGCAGTCTGTTAGATCTAAGGTCAACAGAAGAACTCCGACCTGAATCTTGCGCAGAAATAAATCTGTACTGCAATAAATAAGTTTCTTAAAGCCTTGCTTGCATAACTTACATTTAAACGTTACAAAAGATACGTTGATTTCAGCCTTACAACCTTTCTCCCATTGGTCCCAAAGTGAGCCTTTAAACATATTTTATTAAAAAGTAGCTTTCCAGCTAAAAATCAAAATATTGCTCCCCCCCCGCCCTCCTGCTGGCCAATACCCACACACCGACGGCTACCTGCGAATCTTTGTGTGTCTGCAAGCGGCTTCATTTGCATATCTCAACACCGGCAAAGACGCTCCGGTTCCAGCTCCCCTCGCCGCTGCCTCGTGACTTAACTCGTGATCCACGCGTGAAACTCCGTCAGAAGGTACCGCACCCTCGAGGGGGAAGCCAGCGGGCCGTGGGAAAATACTGGCTACACGCCGAAAGCATTGTTTGGGCCGCTCGAATACAATGCAACTACTAAGAAAGCATTTTATGTAACAAGCATAATTTAAACACAGCCTCCTCCGCGCATTCGGCATCAAGCGCCTTCCCCCGCCTTCCTGCTCGCGTTAGCTGGGTAGCTTTGCCTGCCTTGCAGGGGGTCAGACTAGACGACCACGGGGTCCCTTCCAACTCTATACTTCTAGGATTCTACGACGGCGCCGCCAGCCAGAGGCGACAAGCCTGGTCAGCGCGGCTCCCTCGGCCTGAAGCGAGATGCGCGCCGCACCCCGTAGTCGCCTTGGGCTGGACCGCACCGTCCAGGGCTCCTTGACCTCTCTCTGTCCTTCCCCTCCAGCGGAAGAGCCCTCGCTGTCGGTTTCTCCGAGGCCGCCGTCGCCTCGCTCGCCAGCCGGCCGGGAGCGGAGGCCTCCCGCCAGCCGCAAGCCTCCCCGCGAGGTGCGCTGCCTTTCCACGCGCGGAGAAACCGCGCAGCTGGGAGAGTCGCTGGACGGCGCGCAAGGCCCGGCAGGGACGCCTCCCCTTCAATATTTGCCCGCCGGGATTGGCCCTCCGCGCTAACCCGATTGCTATAGATCGCCCGCGGAGGCGCAACTAACGCGATTAGCAATTAAGCGCCTGCTGGGGCATTTGGCCGCCTCCTTCCCAGCCGGAGGCGCTTCTCGGAGCCCCCGAGGAGAGGCCGGCAGCGGCTCCCGGGTCACTGAGGTCCAGAGCCGCGGGAGATGCGCTCTTGCTGGGCGCAATTCCGGCCGGGCGGGCCCAGCCCTGTCTCCCCCGCCGGTTATTATGGGATGGGGCGCCCGGGGGAGCAGAGCGCAGAGTCGGCCAAGCTGGAGACGGGGCAGCCTCGCAGGCAGAGCCGGGCCGCAGCAGCGTTAAGGGGGGGCGGACCAGGGTCTCCCTGCTGCACCCCCAAAGGCAGCCCCAGCCAGTCCGCGGAAGGATCTCGCGCGTGTGAAGCTCATCCGCGGCAGCTCAGTGGCGCCTCCAGGCTGTCACTTGGTGAGGCGCAGAGGGGCAGGCGGGGGGGGGGCGCCACTGCCTCCAAACTAGTGTGCTCCCCACAGGAGGACATTGACAGGCCGAGGTGAGGAAGAGGATGCTGGCCTGGGGGGCATAGCTGTCAACTTTTCTCTTTTCTTGTGAGGAATCCTATTCGGAGTAAGGGAATTTCCCTTTTAAAAAAGGGAAACGTTGACAGCTATGCTAGGGGGGCACTTTGGGCCTGATGCATCAAGGGACCCTCCCAGCCAAGGTAGTGAAAGGAGGCTTGGGAAGGGGTCCTGCCGTGAAAGGCCGCTCGTGAGTCTGTGGCAAAAGGGGCGGGGCTTGGTTGCACCTCCCAGCTGACCACCTGCTGTGGAGTCCAGGGGCTGGAACGATCTTGGGCTCTGATTGGTCTCAAAATGGATCTTCTGCTCTGAGAGCCGCCCCCCCTCAGCTCCTGTAGGAAGAAGGATCCTGGCAACAGCCTGAAGGTTCAGGTCAAGGCGCCGCCTAGTCCAAATGTCTGCTCATTGTGGGAAACAATGCTAGACTGGTGACTGGGGGCGGCCGCCAAGACCACGTAACATCGGTCTTGAAAGACCTACATTGGCTCCCAGTACGTTTCCGAGCACAATTCAAAGTGTTGGTGCTGACCTTCAAAGCCCTAAACGGCCTCAGCCCAGTATACCTGAAGGAGCGTCTCCATCCCCATCATTCAGCCCGGATGCTGAGGTCCAGCTCTGAGGGCCTTCTGGCAGTTCCCTCATTGCGAGAAGCCAAGTTACAGGGAACCAGGCAGAGGGCCTTCTCGGTAGTGGCGCCTGCCCTGTGGTGTGCCCTCCCATCAGATGTCAAAGAGATAAACAACTATCTGACATTTAGAAGACATCTGAAGGCAGACCTGTTCAGGGAAGTTTTTAATGTGTGACATTTTAATGTATTTTTAATCTTTGTTGGAAGCTGCCCAGAGTGGCTGGGGAAACCCAGCCAGATGGGTGGGGTACAAATAATAAATTATTATTATTATTATTATTATTATTATTATTATTATTATTATTAT
>JAXCMG010000015.1:5757237-5807949 GCA_034642415.1 Podarcis siculus
ATTATTATTATTATTATTATTATTATTATTATTATTATTATTATTATTATTATAAACAGGCAAGCAGGACCCAGCACCAGAGTCCTCTCCCCGCTTGTGGCTTCCAGCAAGTGGAACCGAGAAGCGTTGCTGCCTCCAGGGGGGCCAACTTTCATAAAATATTGGGGAGGTGGGAGGTAAGCCCCACCCTGCATGATCATCACATGATGTGGCACACACAGAGAACATTTGAATGGCAATGCCCATCAACTTTGGGGCAGCCCCCTCACATATTTTACTGTGGGGGCCGAAGTCTCCTTGGCCCCTGGGAGTTGGCTCCTATGTGGACACAGAACATAGTCATTGTGGCTGGGAGCCAGTAGCCCTCTTCTCCTCCATGAATCTGTCCAATCCTCTTTTCATAGAATCATAGGGTCTGATGGCGGCTCTTGTGATAACTGCATGGGGGGAATAATAGAATCGTAGAACTGGAAGGGACCCTGAGGGTCATCTAGTCCAACCCCCTGCAATGCAGGAATCTCAGCTCAAGCATCCATGATAGATGGCTGTCTAGGTGGGTGGCCAACACTGCCTTCTGTGGGAGAGGGTTCCATAGTTCACCTTCCTCCCATTCAGCCCAGAGCAGAGTCAGGCTAGTCTTTTTCATCTCTGGATGATCTGCTGGAGTTTCTCAACACTTTGGAGGTCCCAAGTCGCAAGGTGGTTAGATTGGTCTCAACTAGGGGCAGGGCCTTTTTAGTACTGGCCCCGACTTGGTGGGCGCTCTGTCCCAAGAGACTAGGGCCCTGCGGGACTTGACATCTTTCTGCAGGGCCTGCAAGACAGAGCTGTTCCGCCTGGTCTTTGGTTTGGACTCAGTCTGACCCGTGTGTTTCCCTCCCCTTATGGTTTTGTTCTATGGGCTACTTTTAAAATGAGGCTGCATTTTAAATTGCATTTTAACCTGTATTTTAAATTGGGTTCACCCCCCCATTATGTTTTTACTGTAATTTTACTGGTGTTAGCCACCCTGAGCCCGGCTCTGGCCGGGGAGGGGTATAAATTATTATTATTATTATTATTATTATTATTAAGATGGGAGGCCTGGACCACCTCTGCCCATTGGTAAGTTCAAGGTGCCTCTTTCCATGAGCCAACTCTGGGACCCAAGTGGAAGTGGGAGCTTCCTGGAGTTTCTCCTGTTTCATGCCCCCCCCCCCGACAACGGGACTGACTACTCTGACCTTCATCCTTACCAAGACAGCCAGGAGTCTTGTGGCAGCTTAGAGACCAGATTTATTATGGCAGAATCTCTTGTTAGCCAGAGGCCACTTTCCTGGTCCATGAGAGCTATTCTTTGCGTAATAAATTCATCGGTCTTTAAGGGGCTGCGATGCAAAGGACCCAAACAGCTGCTGCTGCTGCTCTTCCCTCCCTCCCTGTCAAAAAGCGAAGGAACTGGCTGAGCTTCACTGGAGCCAGGGGTCACCAGGACTTAGCCTGGAACACGGAGCGCAACTGTGAAGAAGGCACCTCTGAGCATATGCAGGTTCTTTCTGGGTCACGGGGCCCGGATTTCACAGATGCCCCAGCACATTCTGCTTCTTTATGATCCGAGGGGTGCTGAGCCCCATAAGGGCTGGAAGGAAGGCCTCTGGGGGTGGCCCTAGCGCTGAGGAAGAGCCTATGAATGAGAGCGGACCAGGAGGGAGGAGGAGAGATGGGCCCTTTTGGAGACCAAAAGGTGCCAGGCAGCCTGGCCCTCCCTCCCTCCCTCCCCCTCTTCCCTTTTGGCCTTTCCCAAGGTCAGGGGTCTCGTCCATCAGCAGGGGGGACATGTGGAGTGCAGGGGGCTGTTTGTCTGACCTTCCCCATCAGGTTGGGAGCAGCTTTGAAATGTGAAGCTGCCCCGCTCCACTCCGTTTGGCCTCTTGGGCCATTTGGAGGTTGCGCGGGGGGGGGGGGGGGGGGGCATTTGTTTGGGGCCAGGGTGGCAACAAGATCCTCCCTCCTCCTGGACTGTCACCTGGGCTGAGCCTGGCATGGGTGTTCAAGGGGTCTGCTGCCAGACCCCCAAAGCCGACCAGTGCTGGGACTCTGGAGCAGCAGCAGCAGCAGCAGCCTTGCCCCAGAGTTGCGCTCACCTCGCTGGCTCCCTCAGGTAGGAAAGTGGGAACTGCAGGAGCAGGAAGAGGGCCAGGGCCCCTGGGGGAGGTTCCTGGGGTCGCTTTCTGCCAAGTGGGTGGGTCCAGGGTGGCCTGACTCTTGTGGGCCATTCTCTTGATGGCCAGGCTGATGGCCGAAGCAACCAAGCAGCAAGGATGCCCCATCTGACCTGGGCAGTTATGCCACGCTGCCAAGGCACCAGCGGGAGCTTCTCAGGCCACGGCATGTCTTGGGATGGTATTTCTGCAATAGAACTGAGGTCCCAGGTGAATCTTCTCTCTTTATCTTGTGTACCTTCAGCCTGGGCCAGGGAATGTCAAAGTGCCGGGTTATATTTATATAGCGGTGACAGTGTGATGCCAGGTTAGATGCAGAAGTGATGCAGTCCCTGTGGGTTTCAATGGGCAAAGGTAAAGGTAAAGGGTAAAGGGACCCCTGACCATTGGTCCAGTTGTGACCGACTCTGGGGTTGCGGCACTCATCTTGCTTTATTGGCCGAGGGAGCCGGCGTACAGCTTCTGGGTCATGTGGCCAGCATGACTAAGCCGCTTCTGGCGAACCAGAGCAGTGCACGGAAAAGCCGTTTACGTTCCCACCGGAGCAGTACCTATTTATTTACTTTCACTTTCACGTGCTTTCGAACTTGTGACATGTCTGCATCCAACGCTGGTCAAAGGAAGAGAGAGACGGAGAAGCAGGAAATGCTAACCACATGCTCCTTCCTGTTCCGGAGAGGAAATGACATCACACAGAGCCCTCTCTACCAATTGTATTTCTATGGTCTCAGTATCCATAGCTCTGTGGACTCGGCCCCTTTTCATGCTAAATATGCATTTGTTAGGTTTGACTGTTAATCTCCCACCTTCCCTGCCTGGGGGAAGACGGTTGAAGAGAAAGGTGGATGCAGTTCTTCAAAAAGGGGCAAGAGGCGGAGAGGAGAAGCCGGCTGGGCAGAGGCCTCTGTGGGAAGCTTGATGCCGGTTGAAGCAGGAGTGGGGGACCTGGGGGGGCCTGCACAGATATTGCTGGACTACAGCTCCCATCGTGCCAGGTCACTGGCCTGTTGGAAGTGCTGGGATGCAACTCAGCTTGCACAGTAAGCTGAGAGTCGTAGAGAGGAGCCTCCAGTCTTCCTAGACTGTCCTCCTTGACCATCCTGGGTGCTAGGCTGTTTCTCTCTCAGGGATGCTGAGCTCCTTTCCTCCTCCTCTGGAGAGGGATATCCTTTGCCTGCTGAGGTAATGAATGTAGCTTTCTTATTTTTCGGAAGTGGGTGTCTCTGTGTAATTCAATCCAGGCTGCTTGCCCCCACCATTCCATTCCTCGTGTCTCCTAGACATCATCTCTTCAATTTTCTGGTTTATCTCCTCAATGTCATCACCCTATACCTTCATCTCTGGTTCATTTCCTGGATTCCACTTATACGTTTCCGTACCTTCTTTATTTCCTGGGAGGCATCTATCTATGCTTCTTTTATTTCCCGGAAGGTCACCTCTACCCTAGCTTACCTCCTTGATCCTCTACAGATCTTGTCTCCGATTTGTCTCCCGGAAGCCACCGAACACTTCTCTCTTTCTGGTTATTTTCTGGTTATGATGTTGCTGGTGCGGCCATTAAAAGCATCTTTTACCCCTCAAAAAAACAAAAAAAGTGGGATCCAGTCTTCTGCTTCTGTTGGGCATATTAACGCTAAACACCAACAGGACCAATATTTAAAGCTAGAACCATCTGGAGGGCTACAGATGTTCCCTGCTATTTCCTGCTGTGGCACTCCTCAAACAGATGTGCTTGGCAGGCAAGCTGTGGTCCTGAGTTCCAGTTCAGAAGAGAGCCTAATAGTCCCCCCCCCCCCGTTACTTCACTTAATTCAAAACAGGGGCTAGCCACCCAGGCTGCATTGGAAGCCGCTCATCGCTTCTGGAGGAGGCAACACTTGACTCCAGGAGTGGTTCGGAGTAGGAAGGGGCTGAGAGAGATCACAAAAACTTAAGAAGGGCCTGCAAGATGAGGCCAGTGGCCCACCTAGCCCAGCCTCCTGTTCTCACAGTGGCCAGCCAGGCGCCTGAAATGGGAAACCCACAAGCAGGACCCAAGCACAAAAGCAACACTCTGGTCCCTTCCTGCAGTTTCCAGCAACAGGTGTTCAAAAGCATCACTGCCTTCAATTGTGGAGGCAGAGAAAAGCCATCCTGGCCACTAGCCATCGATAGCCGTCTCCCCCTCCATGAATTTGTCTAATCCTCTTTTAAAGCCATCTGGATTGGTGGCAGTGCCGGATTTACGTATAAGCTAAACAAGCTCTAGCTTAGGGCCCCACTCTCTTTAGAAAACCTGGGTGTACAAACACCTGGGTGTACATTTCCAAAATGTAAGATAAAAAAACAACTAAAATAAATCCTACATACAACAACAACAGTGTTTTGTGTTGTGTAGGCTCCTATGGTGTAAGTCATGGGCTGCTAGCCTGCTCCCTCAAATATCCCTGGTTTGCTCCTATCTATATATAGGGTGCCTACATTCTGCATAAGGTCCATATAGGTAAACTATGGTTTTCCCAGTAGTGATGTATGGAAGTGAGAGCTGGACCATCAAGAAGGCTGATCGCTGAAGAATGGATGCTTTTGAATTCTGGTGCTGGAGGAGACTCTGGAGAGTCCCATGGACTGCAAGAAGATCCAACCTCTCCATTCGGAAGGAAATCAGCCCTGAGTGCTCACTGGAAGGACAGATCCTGAAGCTGAGGCTCCAGTACTTTGGCCACCTCATGAGAAGAGAAGACTCCCTGGGAAAGACCCTGATGTTGGGAAAGATGGAGGGCGCAAGGAGAAGGGGACGACAGAGGACGAGATGGTGGGACAGTGTTCTCGAAGCTGCCAGCATGAGTTTGACCAAACTGTGGGAGGCAGTGGAAGACAGGAGTGCCTGGCATGGTCTGGTCCAGGGGGTCACGAAGAGGCAGACACGACTAAACGACTAAACAACAACAACATTCTGCCTGGTCTGGTTGCATGGCGACATGTGCAAATGGCTTGAGATACCTCTTAGGTCCATCAATGACCATCTAGCATCTATTCAACATAAAAAAACAGCGACAATTTGTTGTGGACAAAGGACAGCTGGACATAGAAAGGGCCCCGTTACCTTCTGTAGGGCCACATCAAACCTAAATCTGGCCCTGGTTGGTGGCCATCCTTGCCTCCTAGTTTGGCACGATGACAAAGTTATTTCTTTTTTCTGTCCTGATTCTTCCACCATTCAGCTTCGTTGGAGAGACGTCTGGGGGCTGAGGGTGGAGAGTGAGGGGCTGCTCTGAAAGCAAGAGTGGCGTTTCCTCACCCGCAGGTCCACAGTGCCCATTTTGCCCATGGTCCAAGGCCCGCCTGGGAGATAGGTGTGTGCATGAGTGCCATGGTGCCCACTGCAAGGTGCCGGCTTGGGCAGGGGGAGTGAGCCTCATCTCCCCCCCCCCCGACTTTTCTGCTGTCCCCTCTCGCTACTCTCACCAACATGAGGCTTCAATTAAAGCTGCTGCCGCTGCTCTTGCAGGAGGGAACTCCAGCTCACCCCCTCACTGGGGCAATGAAATGAGGAAATGGTTTGTCTGACTTGCTGACAGCCATGCGCCGGCACATGGAAGATGGATGACCCCAACGATTAAAGCTTTGCAGGCGGAGAGGGCTCACCTGGGGGGGGGGAAGGGGCGCTGGGGAGCAGGGTGCCAGGGAGGTCGGGGGCATCTCATCGCCCTGCGCCAAGGATGACAAATTGAGGGCAGTTTGGGGGGAGGCTGAATTAGTGGGCGGAGGTTTGAGTGCCGCCAGGACCTTTTCCATCACTGGGTCTAATGGTAGCTCTTGCAATAACTGCAAGGGGGGGGGGGAATAATAGAATCATAGAATTGGAGGGGATCCCAAGGGAATCACAACTGAAGCATCCATGACACAAGAACTGGGATTCTGAGGGGAGGGTGCTCAGTCCCCGCAGCAAAGGGCCTTTTGCACCACTCATTCAGGTAGCATTCTAGATGGCAGCATGGGGAGGGACACTGGGGGTGAAAATTTGAGGTAGGGGCAAGTAAGAGGGCCTGTGCCTGTCATTCGAAGGCCCCTATCTTCTCCTCAAACCCAATGATTGAAGCATTGCTTGTTCCACTGGCTTCCTAACTATGACTGCCTTTAGCAAAATCAGACTAGAGTTCTTAAGTTTTAGGAAAATAAGGACCAAACTACAGTGGTACCTCGGGTTAAGAACTTAATTCATTCTGGAGGTCCGTTCTTAACCTGAAACTATTCTTAACCTGAAGCACCACTTTAGCTAATGGAGCCTCCTGCTGCCGCCACACGATTTCTGTTCTCATCCTGAAGCAAAGTTCTTAACCCGAGGTACTATTTCTGGGTTAGTGGAGTCTGTAACCTGAAGCGTCTGTAACCCGAGGTACCACTGTATGCATTACAGGCAAATAATAATTATTTTTAAAAAATCATCATTGTTGATTTGTATGCTGCCATTCCATAGTTACACCACACTCCATTCAGATTGCAATGTCAAAAGAAAGCAAAAGAAGGAAAATAAAAGCAACTCGATTAGTACACAATAAAATTAAACAATTCCCAGGTGATTCATAATAAAGTCTATCAAGAAAGATACAGAATACCAAAACCAGCAAAAATTATGCATCTCCAGAATTAAACGGTAACTCCTCAAGAACCCTGAGAGCCTCTTGGCAGGTCCTGCGGGACTCACAGCCGTGGTGGTCTCTGACCCTCGGGAATCCCCTCAAACTCTACCATTCGAGGTTTCTAGGATTCTGTGAAGTCATGACCACCGTCCTCTCCAGGTATTTGGGAAACTCTGAAGAGCTGCTTTCAAGGTCACGACTGATGCCCGAGGAACAGAAAGCCCCCTGTCTCACGTTTCATCAGAAATTGAAAGAGGGTGGAGAAGTCTTGAGTGTCCTCTTCAAACAAGATGGCGACCGAGATGGACAGGAAGCCTGAAACGCTGGTGCTTCCTGCCCCTCTCCTGACCCACCTGAAGGTGGCTGGCCCTTGGGAGGAACAGGAGTTGGGCTACCTGGATCCTGCAGGGCTGGCAAGCTCTCTAGTCCTGTTCTCCCTGAAATAAAAAAATTAAGGTCTTATATATATATATAATAAGAAATGTTCATAACTGCATATATAAACCACATATCTGAAACCCCACAGAAAAAGTCCTGAAACCATTTTGTCCCTCCCAAATTGACCTCAAAGATTTCTCTGCAAGGTCGAAGGAAAATGGAAAAGCCTCCCTATTGTCTTTTTGTTCACAAATCCTGTCTTAAGTGTATGTCTGTGTGTGAATAGGGTGAGCCTATGACCTGGCTCAGGAACTATTTATCATTACAAAAGACTGGCTAGGCTCCCCAGGTAATCCAATCAAGTGACCTTTAACAGGTAACCTGCCGGATGAGATAAACAATTTCAGATTTCTGTTGTAGACCACCCTTTCTGTGATGTAGGTATGATGTATCTGGGGGGTGGTCTTGAGCTACACCCCTTCTGTGATGTATATATGATGTATCTGGGGGTGGTCTTGGACTCCAAGGCGGGCAATTTAAAATGTCTATATAAGGGCTGGCACACCTGGGTTCTGGGTCCTCCTCCTTTCCTGCATTTGAGGGGAGCACTCTGTTGCAACAGTTCAATAAAGATCAGGCTTAATGGCTGCTTTGCTTCTCAATATTCTCTGGTTGGCCTCTGCTATTTTCTCCTACCAATAGGGAACCCACGTAAGGACTCTATACAGACTCTTGTGTCCCCCATAAGGGAAAAAGGGCAGATTTTTGTTTATTACATCCCAATCACTGCTCCCTCCTGAACTGAGGGTCCAGGGCTGCTGTTCTTGGTGCTGGGGAATCAGCCCCATGTTGGCAAAGGGGTTTCCTCTTTCTGCCTTCCTCTCTCCAGGGGCTTCTTGGACCCCAAAGAACCATCGGCGTGGCTCTGGGCCTGGCTACGCAGAGAGGGTGGGGGGCTCCAGTTGTGCGTGCAAGCAGGTCAGGGGTGGGGGGTGGGGAAAGGGAGGCAGCCCGCTCCCACCCAGCTTTTCCAGATCTGCTTACAGGATGATCTCAAGGTGTTTCCTGCCTCTTGGTGGTTATTGATAGCCTTGCTCCGTAGGGTCATCAGTGGGGTGGGGGTATTCTGCAGATCAGGTGGGGGGAGGCCAAAGCCGTTCTGTGTAGACAAGGCCAGGGGGAGGGGGCAACCTCGGACGGAGACAGAGCAGGCTTCTTACACCTTCCCTGCCTGGAGGTCCTCCGTTCTCTTAGGACACCCCTTCCCCAAGCCCCCACAATCTGTATTCCTCAAGGGAGCCTGGATGCTGGCCCCTCCCCACAGGAACCAGCACAAATTCTCACAAGAAGGCATCTGTTATGTACAGGGGACACTCAGGTTGCAAAGGTGATCCGTGCGGGATGCACGTTTGCAACCCGCAGCATTCACAACCTGTGTCTGCACGTCTGCGCACGTCTGGGTTGTGATGCAGTGCTTCTGTGCATGCGCAAAGAGTGATTTAGCGCTTCTGTGCATGCACAACTGCTGAAACCCAGAAGTAACCCATTCCGGTACTTCTGGGTTTCGGCAGTCTGCAACCTGAAGCAGACGCAACATGAGGTATGACTGTACTGAGCTTGGATCCTAGAACAATTTTGCATTACTTTCCATGATAAAGTGCACCTTGGTTTTGGAGCGCTTTGGTTTTGGAACGGACTTGCGGAGCAGAGTAAATTTGAGAACAAGGTACCACTGTATCCTGAAGACAGTGCAGTCTCTGCTAACCCTCATTCCAAGGAAACCAAACTCTGGGCCAGGGTTGGGACCCTGGGCTCCTCTCCCTGCTTGGAGACTGGGGTGGCTCATCCCAATACAGAACCCAACCAACCCCAGGAAGAACGTCCCAAATGGGAACACAGCTTGGAGCACATGCTGTGGGGTGCAGAAGGGAACGCAGTGACAGGACAGGCATCTCTGGCAGGTGCCTGGAGGCCTCAGGAGAAGAAGGGCTCAGGGCTGAGTGAGCGGGGTTGAGTTTAACCCCTTGGCCTCCTGCCTTCTTGTGGCTCCCCACTCCATTCAGGCGCCCTCCTCCCTCCCTCCCATCGGCAACAGATCCCACTCACGTTCCCACGCCTCAGAGCCCCTGCCAGGCCAGGCGAGAAATCGTTTCTCTCACTGCAAGTTTATTAACACTCTTCCCCTGGGGAAGCAGGGCTGGCAGCCCCCAGAAATGATTACAGTGGCTGGAGCAGACTGGGATGGGGGCAGAGAAGTCCAGTTGGAGCCCGGAGTGCCCTGGAACATAGGAACGTGGGCAACTGCCCAGCGCAGAGTCAGACCTGTGGGAATGTTGTGGATAGTAGGACAGGATACAGTGGTACCTCGGGTGAGAGAGCCAGTGTGGTGTAGTGGTTAAGAGCGGTGGACTCCTAATCTGGTGAACCGGGTTCGATTCCCGGCTCTTCCACATGCAGCTGCTGGGTGACCTTGGGCCAGTCACACTTCTCTGAAGTCTCTCAGCCCCACTCACCTCACAGAGTGTTTGTTGTGGGGGAGGAAGGGAAAGGAGAATGTTAGCCGCTTTGAGACTCCTTAAAGGGAGTGAAAGGAGGGATATCAAATCCAAACTCTCTTCTTCGGGTTACAGACGCTTCAGGTTACAGACTCCACTAACCCAGAAATAGTACCTCAGGTTAAGAACTTTGCTTCAGGATGAGAACAGAAATCGTGCGGCGGCAGCAGGAGGCCCCATTAGCTAAAGTGGTACCTCAGGTTAAGAACAGTTTCAGGTTAAGAACGGACCTCCAGAACGAATTAAGTTCTTAACCCGAGGTACCACTGTATATTGATGAAATATTATCCTTCCTCACTCACGCTAGTGAGGTGGTAGCACAGCACATCCCCTGTATATCGCAGGAAGCTAGTTGAATCTCTTGGGTTGCTTGTCCAGATTGGATTGTTCCTGGTAAATTCCCCTTCATTCCCTATTAAAACCAACAAAGACACAAGTCTTCTCTTAAAAGTAATAAGAGGTTTACTTACATTCAGTTCACAGTATGATCCTTAAGGGAGGCTTTAGCTTCTAGTTACAGAAGAGAGTGTGGGTTCATCCCATATGGGAATGAGCCCATGTGCTGCTGGCTGAGAGCCAGCAGACAGCAAAAGCATCAAGAGGGAATAAAACCAGGAGTAAGCATGGATTTCTGGGACGCAGGTGGTGCTGTGGGTTAAACCACAGAGCCTAGGACTTGCTGATCAGAAGGTCGGTGGTTCGAATCCATGTGACGGGGTGAGCTCCCGTTTCTCAGTCCCTGCTCCTGCCGGCCTAGCAGTTCGAAAGCACCTCAAAGCGCAAGTAGATAAATAGGTACTGCTCTGGCGGGAAGGTAAACGGTGTTTCCGTGCACTGCTCTGGTTCACCAGAAGCGGCTTAGTCCTGCTGGCCACATGACCTGGAAGCTGTACTCCGGCTCCCTCAGCCAGTAAAGCGAGATGAGCGCCGCAACCCCAGAGTCGGTCACGACTGGACCTAATGGTCGGGGTCCCTTTACCTTTTTAAGCATAGAACAATGGTACCAAATAGTATGGGAAACAGCCTTACTAGAAAAATTAATTAATCAACTGAAAGTGACATGGGGACAAATAGAAGAAGACACCTTCACCCCGGTATGGCTCCCCTTTATCACATACACAGCCCAACAAGACAATGACAATAATCCACCAACAGTATACAAATCAATCTGGCTAATCTGATCCAAAACACCCACCCACCCCACTCACACATGAAAACAGACCACCACAGCCAACCCCAAATGAACAGCCACACTCTCAGCCAACCCCAACCTCTCTCACCACCAAAGGAACACAGGTGAACAGCAAAGAACCTGCACAAGCGACACTGACACAAAACCCCACATATATTAGTAAAATAGAAACGTCACCACCAGACCCCACCCCCAGTCATCTTCCCCCCTTCCCCTCTTTCCCCCTTTTCTTCCTAAGGTCTCAACAAATGAAACTAATTTGTAAAAAAATGTTACAGGGGGGGGGTAAAAGACGAAAGGGAGACATTGCACATACCTTTGTAAATCAAGAAAATCTTTAATGAAAATACATTTTAAAAAGGAATAAAACGAAGAAGGGAAGATGGCTGCGTGACCAGCCCTTTCATGGGGTCTGCCAGGGTCAGGCCCATCTACCTGGTTGTTATGTACTGAGTTGAATAGGATCCAAAATGCAGCAGTCTGATTGGTCCTAGAACAATAGGATTCAGATTGCAGCAGTCTGATTAGTCCACAGGAGCCACCCAATCCAGCTCCAGGTGGAAGTGAATCCACAACCTGACTGGCCTACAGGAGAATCCCGGAATTAGCCAATCACGTGGGGCCCATTGTGTAAATAATGTATATAAAGCAAACATTCTGGGGGAACTTCCATTTCCTCCTCACCACTATGAGCTGAATAAAGAGCTTGAAATCCGCTCTCGACTCTGAGTATATTTCACTGGTCCACCCAGGGGAGGATGCTCCAGACCAGGTGTGACAGGAAGTCCTCCTGGCTGGAGCAACATCCCCCTCTGTGTCCACTCCGGGAAAACAGGAAGTGTTGTACTTGACTGCCTACATGATGTTACATCCCAGGATTTCAGGGATGAAGGAGCCTCTCTGAGTCCTACCTGCAGATGCCAGCGAAGAATGAAGCCCCTGCAGTGCTCTGCCACTGAGCAGCGGCCCTTGCCGTCTGCAGAGATGATGGTGGGGGCACAGGACTGCTCTTCTGCAACCCAGATCCCTGGAATCTTTCCTGCAGGCAGCTGTGATCTATCCTGCTGTGCCATCTTCATTATTTAATTAACTAATCAAGAGGATTGATATACCGCTCAATCACCAAGACTAGAGGTCTAACCTGTATTTTAAAAAATCTGATTAATAGGTGTAGTAGTAAAAGAGTGCCTCTGAGCATATGCAGAGTGTGTTTGCACCTGTGGCCTTCCTGCACACTGAGGCTGCCCTGGTGCGTCTTCCTGGAAATTCCCTGTGGCGCAGCTGATTTCTGCAGGCTCTGTTGCATGACCAGGGAAGGTAAGGACACCATCGTGTAAGACGACCCCTGGTGGATCAGGCCCATGGCCCATCTAGGCCAGCATTCTGTTCTCACCATGGCCAATCAGATGCCCAAAGGGAAACTAGCAAGCAGGATTTCAGCACCAAGGCAGCCCTCTGTCTCCCTGCCTGTGGATTCCAGCGACTGGTGTTTGGAAGCATGAATTTATCCGTCCATGAATTCATCTCGTCCTCTTTTCAATCGCTTTTGTGTGCCTCCTCTGCAAGAGGTGTCTGGAAGGCGGCAACATGAGGAAGGGCCTTTTCTGTGGTGGCTCCCTGCTGGTGGGATGCTTCCCCAGAGAGGCCCACCTGGTGCCTTCTCTACGTATCTTTAGCCACCAAGCAAAAACCTTGCTCTAGAGCCAGACCTTTGGCTGATTAACGTTCTATGCCCTTTCAAATGTATTTATGAGAGGTGTGGGTTACTGGCTTGTTATTGTTTTTATTACGTATTTTGGGTTCTTGTTACATATTTTTATGTTGTGAACTGCCCTGTGATCTTCAGATGAAGGGTGGTATAATAATAATAATAATAATAATAATAATAATAATATTTTTAAAAGCCATCCGACTGGATGCCTGCACTGCCTCCTGTGTGAGTCATTGCCATAGTTTAGCAATGCACAAAGAGGAACTTTATTTTATTTGTCTCGAAGGTTCTCCCTCTGCCCAGGACCCTCTTCCTGTCTCTCCTCCTCCTCCTCCTCCTCCTCCTCCTCCTCCTCCTCCTCGGCCTCTGCCTGCTGCTGCAGCTCATGAAATCTGCGCTCCGCACGGCCTCATTTATCTCTGCCTCTTTTCCCAGGGGCAGGAGGAGTTAATAACAATAAAAGTGGCCCCCTCTCGCTGTCTGCAGATTTACTGTTATTTAATCATGACCTTTGGTGGGGAGCCAAGGCCGGAAGGCACATCGGGGGTTAAGCATCAGGCGCCAAAGGTCAACTTCTCCTTTCATCCTTCAAGTCCCACACGGCAAGGGGGGGGGGGAGCCGGAGGAGGGAAATAATCTGTGCCCTGAATCTATGCCCGCTCCTGAGGGGGCAGACTCTGCCCAGGCTGGAGAGCAGGCAGAATGTGTCCTGGGTTCAAGCTTTAGTCTCACACTCAAACCCTCAACGTTGTATAAGAATGTAGCAGCCGCCTGATTCAAAGGAAAGGTGGGTCCTTCTCCTCCAGAATCCAGTTCAGCTGCCTCTGGGAAGCAGAGCACAAAAGCAACAAAAGGCATGGAATAAGAGAGTTGCAGAGTCGGAAGGGACCCCAGGGTCATCTAGTCCAACCCCCTGCAGCGCAGGAATAATAATTGGAGAATTTCCTACAGAAACATCACTGCTTCCGTTTGTGGAGGCAGAAAGCAGAGCCGTTCTGCTGGCAGCCACCCAGTATGTTTCCGAGCACAATTCAAAGTGTTGGTGCTGAACTTTAAACCCTAAATGGCCTCAGTCCAGGATACCTGAAGGAGCACCTCCAACCTCATCCTTCTGCCTGGACACTGAGGTCCAGCTCCGAGGGCCTTCTGGCGGTTCCCTCCCTGCGAGAAGCCAAGTTACAGGGAAGCAGGCAGAGGGCCTTCTTGGTGGTGGCACCCGCCCTGTGGAACGCCCTCCCTTCAGATGTCAAGGAAATAAACCACTATCTGACTTTCAGAAGACATCTGAAGGCAGCCCTCTTTAGAGAAGTTTTTAATGTTTGATGCATTACAGTATTTTAATATTCTGTTGGGAGCAGCCCAGAGTGGCTGGGGAAACCCAACCAGATGGGTGGGGTATAACTAATTTTATTATTATACCCTCTCCTCTTGCATGAATTTGTCTAATTCTCTTTGAAAGCCACCCAAGCTGGTGGCCATCTTGTGGAAGGGAGTTCCGTAGATTTACTACGCCAAGAACCCCTTCCTTTTATGGAAACAGCCTCCGTTGCCTAATGCTTGACAAGCTGAGGAACGGATAGTGGGGAGGAGGGTGGAAATGCAGCCCCCTTGGTTCTCCTGGACCTCTCCGTGGTCGTGGCATGGGCTGATTATCTGGACTGGAGAGGCTCTATGTTTCAGCCCTATCTGGAGGAGGAGGCTCAGCCTGTGTCCTTTGAAGTCCCTCAAGCCTCCATCTTGCTGCCCCCCCCCCCTGTTTTTAACACCCACATGAAAGGGTCCCGTTTGTGCTGAGCAGGTGATGCTCCTCTTAGTTCCATCTACTGACTAATCCCAGGGAGGGGGCAGAATCTCTCTGGGGAGGTTGAGGCCAGTCCAGGATTCTGCAGCCAAGGCATGCTGGGGAAGGAGCGCCCCCTACAGACCCCACAGGGAAGGAGGCCAGGCTTGAGTGTGTATTTTTACACACACACACATGCGACAAACACAGAGCTATATTGTATTTCAGTGTCCTAGAGCAACTTTAAAATGTTAAACGTTGGAAACGTTTTTATATTTTAGGGAGCAGGCTGGCAGGTGGGGCCCATTACTTAAAATCAGGGGTAGGCAAATTAAGGCCTGGGGCCCGGATTTGGCCCAATTGCCTTCTCAATCCAGCCCACAGACGGTCCAGGAATCAGTGTGTTTTTACATGGGTAGAATGTGTCCTTTTATTTAAAATGCATCTCTGGCTTATTTGTGGGGCATAGGAATTTGTTCATTTTTTCTCCAAAATATAGTCCTGCCCCCCACAAGGTCTGAGGGCAGTGGACTGGCCGCCTGCTGAAAAAGTTTGCTGACACCTGACTTACATCACAGGAGCCGACACAACACAAAACACTGATGCTGTGTGTAGGTTTTATTTCATTTGTTTTTTATCTTATATTTTGGAAATGTCCGTCCAGTTTTTTTTCCTTTTCCGTTTTTCTGGGGCCCTGAGCTATGGCTTGTTGAGCTTCTTCTGTGTAATTCCGGCCCTGGAAATGGGGCGATCAGTGGCCGCCAGCCAGGGTGGTTCTTCTCTGCCTGCGCAGTCGGAGGCAGCGATGCTTTTCCATGCCACAGTCCCTGCCCAGCACTCAGGGAAGAAGAGAATCCAGGGAAGGGACTGGGAGTGCCTGATCCAGCTTCTCCTGGTGCTAAATCACAGAATCGCAGAACCGGACAGCTGCCAGGAAGAAATCCTCCTGCAGCTGCAGAGCTGAAGACCAGAAGCAGCTGCAAGTGGGAGCTCTCAGGTGCGGGCGCGCAGCTGCCCCGTGTGGTGACAGGCAGAACTGCCAGCTAGAGCATCTTTCCATGGAAGGCCCTTTCTGCTCCCTCCTGTGATGGCCTGGGACTTGGAGCCAGAGGAGTCTCAGTCCGCAATGGATCCTTTGCCTCAGGCATCATCTGAACCAAATCTGGGGCCTGATCCCGAAGAGCTGCAGTCTGCACAGGTTCCCCTGCAACAAGCACTGGCTGGGCCGAGTCAGGGGCCTGAGCCTGCCCTGGCTCCAGATGACCTCGTTGCCTCCAGCTGGGCCATCACTTACAGCTGCTCCACTACCGATTGGGTCAGGAGAGGCTGAGGCGGCCTCTGGGTCTAGTAACCCACCAATGTCTCCTGAGCTGCAGAGACTGAGGTCTGAGAGAAGGAGAGATCTGAGTACTCGCAGGAGGAGTGCTCGCCTTCGGGTGAGACAGGGAGGTGAGTTGCTGGGAGATCAGGACCGGCCCTTATCCCTGTCAGAGATAAAAGGCTTTCGGAGCCCGCCCCAGGTTACAGAAGCAACTTTGCTGCCTGCTGGAACCTGCCTGTTACCCTGTGCCTGACCTAGCCTGGTTTCCTGCCTTGGCCCTGTCGGACTGACTCCTCATGGAACTCTTGGATTCAGGACAGGACCTGCACCACGTTACTTGGGTTCCCCCCAGGCCCAGCACACCTCCCCAGGCTAGTCCCTCTTGGGCAGGGTGGGCTGCAAAGGCGCTTCTTGCCTGAGCTTGCCTGGAGTGCTCCTGAGGGCGCTCTCGCCTCCCCCCTGCTCCTGACCTTGCCCTTGTCTCTGACTAGTGGATGCGTGCCACGATGCCGTTGGCTTCCTTGACTTGGGCTCTCTCCTCCTTCCTTGGCTTTGACCTCTGGTTCCTGACTCAGAGGCAACAAGGAATCTGAGGCTGAGGAGAGCCTGGCTGCTGGATCAGGCTCCGGGCCTATGCCGCCCACCATCCTGCCCCCCAAAGGACCAGCCAGATGCCTCTGGGGAGCCCACAAGCAGGACTGGAGAGGAACCGCATTCGCAACGCATGCGATTCCCAACACCCGAAAAGAATGTCAGGAAAGCTCTGCTGAACCCAGGGCAAAGGCCCATATTAAAATGATCCTTAAAAGGCAGTTAAAACAAGAAAAAACTTTTAAAATAATGAAAATTAACAGCAAAATTAACAGCTAGCAGAAGCACTGGGATTATTCCCCCATATGGGGAAGATCCACATGTACATATTTGTAACTAAGTCTGCCTTCAGGGATCCAACTGTGAACTGATGTAAGTAAACTTCTTTTACTGACTTTGAATAAGATTGTGGCGTCTTTATTCTTTTAAGAGGGATTCAAGGGAAGTTACCAGAAATGTACAATTCAATCTGAGACAGACTGAATTGTACAATAATGAGAGGCTCACACGAGCCTGCAACCAGCTATCTGCTGTGCGTGTAAAAAGGGGAATGTAAACTCTGCTAAGTAAAGGATCTTGCTAGCGCAAGTTAGGAAGGAAATTAATAAACAACATACCTTCTCCTGCCACCCTGAACATTCCCACACAGACTCCTTCGGAAGGTGGCAAACTCTCATTTGTTAGAGGTTTCAAATGAAGCAGCGTTTGGTTTGCCATCCGTCTGGGATGCTTTAGCTGAGATTCCTGCATTGGGCGAATTCCTGTGGTTCTTTGACTCTGAACCGAGGAGAGAAAGGGCATCTCTCCAGTTGGGCCAGGCTGGTTACGGCCACAGCAGTCACGAAATTAAAAGACGCCTGCTTCTTGGGAGGAAAGCAATGACAAACCTAGACAGCATCTTCAAAAGCAGAGACATCACCTTGCCAACAAAGGTCCGTATAGTTAAAGCTATGGTTTTCCCAGTAGTGATGTATGGAAGTGAGAGCTGGACCATAAAGAAGGCTGATGGCCGAAGAATGGATGCTTTTGAATTCTGGTGCTGGAGGAGACTCTTGAGAGTCCCATGGACTGCAAGAAGATCCAACCTCTCCATTCTGAAGGAAATCAGCCCTGAGTGCTCACCGGAAGGACAGATCCTGAAGCTGAGGCTCCAAGACTTTGGCCACCTCATGAGAAGAGAAGACTCCCTGGAAGAGACCCTGATGTTGGGAAAGATGGAGGGCACAAGGAGAAGGGGACGACAGAGGACCAGATGGTTGGACAGTGTTCTTGAAGCTACCAGCATGAGTTTGACCAAAGTGCGGGAGGCAGTGGAAGACAGGAGTGCCTGGCGTGCTCTGGTCCAGGGGGTCACAAAGAGGCGGACACGACTAAACAACTAAACAACAGCAACAGTTACGGCCACACCTGGGCAGTGAGCCTGTGCATAGGTTTTGATGGGTGCTGCGTCTGCCCCCTCAGTGGCGACACCCCACCCTCTTCCTTCCCACAGGCCAGACTGCGGCAACCTGGGAGGTGTGCTGCCGGCCTGTGTCTGCCACCCTGGTGGGCGCAGGGCTCGCTTGGCAGGCCTGCTTTCTCTGCCACCTGCTTCCACAAGGGTCTCCCCCTCCCCTCTCGGGAGGAGCCAGCACCGCAGGGCCGGCGGGAGCGTTGTCTTTCCAGAGGCGTCGTGTCTGGCTGGGAGCAGAGCCCCGAACGGAGCGTATTGATCCGGCTGTACGGCGGGTCAGCGATATCATTAACCCCAACAAGGCTGCTGGGCCGCGACACGCAGAGGTTAATTAAAAATAAAAGTTCAGCTAAACACACCGGGCCGTCGCCCACGCGGCTGGTGCCTGGCAGGGACGCGGGTGGGTGCGGATGCTGCGATTCACACCAGCCAGTGATGCCCCAGGGCGGTGGATCGATCCCGTCTCCCTCCCCGCCATCTCACTGCTTGGATGAGCTGCCAGAGAGCGATGGGCTGGTCCCATTCCTGGCACTGGGAAAGTCTGGCTGGCAGGAGACATGGCTGCAAGGAGAGGCTGCAGCGGGCCTGCTCTGCTGCCCCAGGGAAGGCGCTCTGCACATGGCCAGAGGGCGGCTCCCCGAACATTTCTTCTTAGGCCCCCCTGGGGTTGGGACTGTTTCCTCGTGAGGAAGCCCAGCCTTTCATAGAAGCAGGGCGGGCGAGTCTCTGTGGTTCTTTCGCATGAACCAAATCTCTGTCTTTCCTCTTTCTTTATGCCAGGCAAAGCTGTACTTCCCCACAAGGGCAGTGAGGCTTCTGGGCCGCAGGGTGGGCGGGCGGGTGCTTTTGCTGGTGGCTTTTAATCGTACAATTGTAGAGTTGGAAGGGACCCTGAGGGTCATCTAGTCCAGCCCCCTGTAAGGCAGGAAGATGCACCTGTTTCATATGGGTATCGACTCTGCAACCTTGGCGTTCTCAGCACCACGCTCTAAACACCTGAGCTGTCCAGGAACTTCATGTTGCCCCTTGACTGGCCAATCCTGCACTTTTCTTGCTCTTTGTGTTGGAGAAATGTACTTCAGCTGTTATTTTCATATGTGGGCAGCTTTGAATGCTATTTATTTATGTAAGATAAATATCTATTTGGCCTTTTTTTTTCATAGAACCGTAGAGCTGAGGTGGCTTCAGTAATTCACCAATAAGACCCACGCCCCCCACCCACAGACACAGGTAATCCCACCACCCACTTTGAGGCCAACCCATGGGCCTAGCCAGGGGGGCAGAGGGGGGCAGCTGCCCTCCCAAATCAATAAAATCAATAGAAATACATCACTAACTAAGGTTCTTCCCTCCCCAACAAAAGGCCTGCCCCCTCTTACAAAAATCCTTGCTATGCCCATGGTCCAGTTGTTTCCTTCCATGTCCCCCTGGGAGCTATGGGGCTGTGGGGGTGTCCAGGGGGGAGCGCATGTGGCTGCAGGCCTTCCCAGCCCCTGTGGCACCTCCCTGCAGTAGTCAGGTAGTGATGGAAAAGAAGGGAACTTGGGAGTGGCCTTGGGGCTCTGTACCTCATTGCCAGCCCCTCAACTCCTGTCCAGGCAAAATTATTCCCTCCCTCTCCTAGGAGATGTCCCTGCGTGCCCCTCCCCCTGTCGCTGATTGACAGGAGTGCTGTGAATTATTCATTGTGACGATATGAGGCTCTTTCCAAGGCATCCCAGGCAATTAGCTCCCAGGCTGGGAAGGGGCCTCTGCAATAAAGGGGGGAATTGATTTAAGGGGCGCCTGAGGAATTGACTTGGTGGGGAAGCAGAGCTAGGGATGGGGCCTCCCCAGGTCAGGCTGCTCCTGAGCCAGGGGGCCAGACCCCAGGCCACTGGCACCCTCCATCCAGCATGCCAACAATCCAAGCCCCCTAGAGAATTGGGCAGAAATGCCTCTGCCCAGGGCCGTCTTACCCATAGGTGCTAGGGGTGTGAGGCACCCAGGCTCCGGGCTCTCAGGGGCGCCAGGCCGAGAGTCCGGGGCCCGAGACGTGAGTCCGGGGAAGTACCAACTGTCGGTTGGAGTACCATGGTGGGCTCTTCTGCTGTGGGCGGCTCTGTGCTGTGAGTTCGGGGGCAACCAAACTAGTGAGACGCTGAGGCATCTGGCCAGCTCCACCCTCCTGCGTGCCTGGGACTGGGCAACTGGGGGGGGGATGCCAGGTGGATCTTTGCACCCCAGTGCCACATATGCTTAAGCCAGCCCTGCCCACTGGGATGGGGGGCAAAGTGGGGCTGTTGACCATTCACAGGCTATGGGGAAGCCCCTAAATGGTGGCATGTCAACTGGCAGGGACAGAACCCCCTAACCCCCATTTCAGGAGAAGCACTTTCCTTTACTTCCTCTTCCTCGGTTTCTGGAAGACCTTTTGGCAAACCATGAAACGGTTCCCTGCTCCCCACCAGGGAAGAAGGGGTGAGCAAAGATCTACATCAGGAACAAGCAGGGAATAAAGATCCACACTGGGATCTGTTGCCCCTGTGATCCCTGCTCTGCCTCCAGAGTCGGAGGCAGCAATGCTTCTGAATGCCAGTGGCAGGAAGTCACAGGAGGGGAGAGTTGCTCTTGTGTTCGAATCCTGCTTGTGGGTTTCCCATGGGGGCATCTGGTTGTCCACTGTGAGAACAGAATGCTGGACTAGATGAGCCATTGGGAAGATACAGGGCCACCAATCCGACTCAATGGTGTAAAGTTGGAAAATGTCAATGACTTCTCCTACCCGGGTAGTTATCTTTATACAAGGGACAACATGGATGCCAAAATCCGGCATCACCTGAGCTCTGCGACTGCTGCTTTCTCCCGAATGAAGTGCAGAGTGTTTGAGGACCAGGACATTTGCAGGGAAACCAAAATGCTTGTTTACAAAGCTATTGTACTACCATGTCTCCTGTATGCTTGTGAAACGTAGACCACTTATAAACACCATCTCCAGCTCCTCAAAAGATTCCATCAACGGTGTTTCTGAAAAAATTTATACATCACCTGGCAAGATAGATGAACTAATACCAGTGTACTGGAAGAAGCAAAGATCAATGCTGAAACAATGATTCTTCAACATCAACTTGGTTGGACTGGTCATGTTGTGCAAATGCCTGATGATCATCTTCCAAAGCAACTACTCTATTCCAAACTTAAAAACGGAAAGCGTAATGCTGGTGGTCAACAAAAGAGGTTCAAAGACTCTTTCAAGGCATATCTGAAAAAATGTAGTATAAACACCAACAACTGGGAAACACTGGCCTGCGAGCGCTCCAGCTGGAGAACAGCCTTGACCAAAGGTGTCATGGGCTTTGAAGACACTCAAACTCAGGACGCAAGGGAGAAACATGCTAAGAGGAAGGCACGCTTGGCAAACCCTCACCGTTATCAGCTCCCATCCAGAAACCTCTGTCCCCACTGTGGAAGGACGTGCGGATCCAGAATTGGCCTCCACAGTCACTTACAGACTCACTATTAAGACCCTGTTCATGGAAGACCATCTTACTCAGCTACGAGGGATCGCCAGAGAAGAAGACAGCAGACTCTTCTCATGTTCTTATGTCAATACTACACCAGGGCCCAAAATGTTGATTCCACCAGTACCAGGAAAGGGGTGCATTATCTGAGTCCCAGGTGGAATGCAGGAGGGCCGGACTGAGTCCTAGCAGTTGGGCCCTCTCTGCCTCAGTCGCCCCACTCCCTCCCCATAAGTGGGAGAGGAGCCAGCAAGGATGCAGACAGACTTTCCCTGCCAAGAATAGCTCCAACGACGGAAGACGGGGCTTCTTCCTCCGCCAGATCTCTGCTTCCTTCTCTGCCTCTGGCCCAGCCAGGCCCAGACGACTTGGCCAGGGAACTGCTGAGTTAGCCTCTTGCCTCCAGCCGGAATCGCAGCCCAGCCCCTGGGAGGAAACGGCCGGCGGGAGCCTCTGTCCTCTTCTGCCTTCCTCCTCCTCCTCCTCCTCCTCCTGGGCTGGCAAGGTGCTGCCATGTGCGAAAGTGGCAAGTCGTGTCAAAAGGCAGCTGTGGGATGCCCAAGCAGCAGTTTGGCCACATGCACCCATACAGATGGTATTGCGGGTCTCTGAACTTCAAAGTACAGAGATAAGAGCGTAAGAAGGCGCTGCTGGATCAGGCCAAAGGGGGCTAGTCTAGCCCAGCATCCTGTTCTCACAGGGGCCAAGCAGATGCTCCTTCTGGGAAACCCGGAAGCACAACCATAACATGTTGTTGTTGTTATTATTTATACCCCGCCCATCTTGCTGGGTTTCCCCAGCCACTCTGGGAGGCTCCTAACAGAATATCAAAAGCACAATAAAACATCAAACATTAAAAACTTCCCTAAACAGGGCTGCCTTCTAAAAGCTGGATAGTTGTTTATTTCCTTGACATCTGGTGGGAGGGCGTTCCACAGGGCGGGTGCCACCACCAAAAAGGCCCTTTGCCTAGTTCCCTGTCACCTCACTTCTGGCATGGAGGGAACCGCCAGGAGGCCTTTGGAGCTGGACCTCAGTGTCCGGGCTGAACGATGGGGGTGGAGATGCTCATTTAGGTCTACTGGGCTGCGGCCGTTTAGGGCTTTAAAGATCAGCACCAATACTTTGAATTGTGCTCAGAAATGTACTGGGAGCCAATGAAGGTCTTTCAGGACCGGTGTTATATAGTCTCAGTGGCCACTCTGAGCAACTCTCTCCTCCTGTGCTTTCCTGCTCTGGGATTCAGAAGCACCGCTGCCTCGGACTGTGGAGGCAGAACCTTCTCCTCCCCATGAATGTAATTTAACCCTCTTTCAAAGCCGTCCAAGTCAGTGGCCATCACTGCTTCCTGCATAAATGAGTTCCATAGATCAACTCTGCGCTACATGAAGGGCCTTCTTTCCTATTAGGTGCACTGGTGGGAATGGGGTGGGGACTCCTGGCAACTGAATTCTCTGCCCTCTTATCTATCGTTCTTCCTTACCTTTCTCTTGGTCCAGATTGTGAGAAAGACCTTGGACCACTGCTCACCTCGAGAGGGGAGTTCTGAGCTCTTTCCCTTTCTCTTAACCCTCCAACCAGCCACACCAATTGAGAGCCCGAAAATAAGATGTAGAGGACTGGCTTAAAAACCCACCTCTCTACAAACAGGTATCCTATTGAAAGCAAGGGGCTGGAAAGACTGTCTTGCTACTCGTATCCAGGGATTGCCTGAGCTGGCACCGCACTGCGTGGGCATCCAGTAGGGTCCCTTTCTTAAGTTTGCAACGATAGGCAGGAGGTTGCCAGGAGGGATAGCCTAGCAGGAGCTGGGGGGACCAGGCAGAGTGGAAAGGAAGCACCCACAGAATACAGAATAGGGAAGGGCGAGTGCCGAAGGTCTGGGGAGGAAACCAGATAGCTCAGGACTCGGGGCCAACCCTGTGAAAGGTCAGTCCACGGAAAAGGCGCCAGACGAGGGGTTGGGACCTGTGGATAGTTTTCAGGCTCCTTGTAATTTGCTTTTCCTCTAAGTTTTCATTATCCTAGGCAAAAGTGGGTTCTAAAAAGAGCAAGGTGTTCTGAATCTTCCACTGGTCACCTTCCCTGGATGTCAATGAGTTCTAGTGTGAATGTGACACTTGATGCCTGGTGTGATGCATCGTCTGCCCCCCCTCCCTGTAACCAGACCCCCCCCAGTCCCCTCGCGCTGTGTCTTCTCTCTCTGCGATAGAGTCCACATTGCTCTGGGATGTGGATGCTGAAGCCCAGGCAGGATGCGTCCCATCTCCCCCCCCCCGCCAGCCCTGCCCTATTCCCTGCTCCTTGGGCAGGGGCTGCCCCCACCCTCCAGGCCATCTCAGGCCTTCTCTGCAGTCTGGACATGAAGGAACAATGGGCAGGGGCCGGGGTGGTGGTGCTGTGCCAACATTCGTGACTGGCGGCATCCTGGAAGCGGGCAGGAAGCCCAACACTTGGCGCTTCCCGTCCTCACAGTGCCTGGCTCCCCTGAGAGGGCTGGGAAAGTGGGGAGCGCCGCGGAATGATTCACAGACGCCCCCCCCCTCGCTGGAAATGGAGAGCCAGCGGCTTGAAGCTGACGCAGCCCTCAAGCAGGACCTCTGCCCTAAGACAAGGCTGGCCGCAGTTACTCCATCTTAAAGAAGCAGCATTCTGCGCATGCTCAGGAACAGCCTGACTTGTATTGCCAGGTGTCCAGGACTGAGGTCACAGGTGCCTGGGCCCAGTCAGGTGGCATTAAGAACATCAGTGCTGCTGGATCAGGCCAATGGCCCTTCCAGGCCAGCATCCTGTTCTCATGTGGTCAACCAGATGCCCCGATGGGAAGAAGCCCGCAAGCAGGATTCGCACACAGGTGCAACATTTCCCCACCAGCAACTGGTATTCAGAAGCAGCCTCTGGCGGTGGAGGGAGGACAGAGCCATCCTGGCTGGGGGCCTCTGACAGCTCTCTCCTCCTCCCTGAATTTGCCAAACCTTCTTTCCGAGCAATCTAGCTTGGTGGCCATCGCTGCCTCCAGTGGGAGGGAGTTCCACAGTTTAACTCTGCGCTGTGTGGAGAAGGCCTTTCTGTGTTGCACTGGCAGGTAAGGAATCCTGAGCCTTAAGGCCCAGCCGGCTAGCCCAGTGTGGACGCTGGACGCCCCCCCCCCCCCCGCTCACAGAGAGGCCCCTTAGCCTTGGCTCCCTCCCTCCCTGTGCAGCCAGCCATGCCTGGGCTGGACCGAGTCAGGCAAGTTGACAGGCTCCCCTCCCCTGGGGGTGTGTGTGTGTGTCTGTGTGAGCAGATCTGGCTGTGCAGTCGTTTAATGCCAATCGGGCACCAGCGGTTGCAAAATTGCCTTTGGATTTTTCTCATTAGCTTCGTCTCCCGTGAGCTCGTTATGCGGGAGCCTCTCTTCTGCCTGCGCTGACAGCTCATTCCCGCTCTGACAGCCATATGGCAGGAGCAGCGCTCTGTGGGGGGAGGGGGGAGCGGGGCAAGGAGGGGGGGCACAATTGGCGTAGAAGCAGGAAGGGCAGCAAAAGTGCCCTGAGCACCTGCAGAGTGCCTTTCCCGCCTCACCTGGGAGGAGCCAGCTGAGTCCAGCCAGCGGCATACAAATCTCCAGGGCACCCAGCCAAGGCAGCAGCTGCCCCAAGGCAGGGGACAGAAATCTCTTCCCCAAAGCCAGCAAGAGATGGTACCTTGCTTCTCAAACACCTGGGAACTCAAACAACTTGGAACCCAAACACTCCAAACCTGGAAGTAAGTGTTCTGGTTTGCGAACTTTTTTCGGAAGCCGAACATACTCCGTTTTGAGTGCTTCCGATTTGAGGGCCACACTTCCATTTTGAGCAGGGCTCAGCAATTCATGCTCAATTGCTGCTTTAGGGGTTGTTTTAAAAAGTCTGGAACGGATTAACCCATCTTTCAAAACTTTCTATGGGAAAGGGTGCCTTGGTTTTGGAGCGCTTTGGTTTTGGAACGGACTTCCGGAATGGATTAAGTCTGAAAACCAAGGTAGTGCTGTACTTAGAGCCTGTCCTTCACCCAAGCTGGGAGTCAAGGACCCTCTGATGCTATGAGGGATGCCATGGGGCTGGAGGGCATTGTCTTGGCTGCCCTCCTTGCTGCCCCTTTGCTTTCCAGAGGCAAACCCTCCTCACAGCCCCCTTGGCTGGGACAAAGGAAACTGCCTCCTGCCAGGCCCGAACTAGCGGACCCTTGGGAAACTCTGCAATTCTTTTATCCTAGGCTGGCCCCCTTGCGCATCTAGCCTGCGACAGCTCCAGGCAGCTGCGGCTGGGGAAGGAGCCTTGGGGCTGATGCGCGCAGAGCCTCTGGTGCTCTGGCCCTTGCACACTCCCAGCCTTCTTGTGGCAGTGAGTTCCAGAGTCCCAGCCTCCCACTGAGCCGAGTCTTGTCTAGGTGGCGCTCAGAGGCAGCCTGGCGCTCCGGGAAGAAGGTCTGGTGGGTGGTTAGAGGGGAGACTGCGCACCAGACACTGACTGTGTGTGTGTTGCAGAGAGTCCAGGGGCCTCTTCCTCACAGCCAGCCCAACCCACTTTGCTGCAACTCAGGAACTTGAGCTCCCCCTCCCCCCCATTAACTGCTTGCAGGGGAGGGGGAGGGGGGCTCAGGTTTCCCCCTCCCTGCAGTTTGGAGCCTGCGGCCATTAGCAGTGCCCAGAGCATGACCAGGGAGGGGGCGATATCAAAGCGCTTCCACGCCTCTCGTCTCCCCCACCCACCCTCCCTCCCCCCATTAGTCATGTTCCATAAAAGCGGCTTTCTCCTGGAGAGTAAAAGGTCTCAGGGAAGAATTCTCAACTGTGCTGGGAATGAAAAGCGGGGGGACTCCTGGGCACGTGCAGAGTGCATTTCCCTCACCACAGCAATAAAAGCAATGGCAACAAAGGATGTGTGTGTGTCAAAATACAACATGGGCTTTGAGGGTCCCTCCGACCACCTTAAAGAAGGTGGATGAATTCTCATGGGAAGCTGCTTCTTGCTTCCTTAATGTCAGCCGGGCAACCCCTTCCCCAACTCCTAAGAAAGGCCAAGTTGGCAGCTGAGATGACAGATTATGGTTTCTGGACTCTTGGGAGGGGCTGTGGGAAGAGGACCTCTTCCCCACCTCCAACCCTGGCCTTCTTGGCTCTCCACCTCATCAAGGAAATGGGCGCAGCGAAAGCGAAACTTTGGAACTCACTGCCACCAAGTTGGACGGCTTCAAGAGAGAACTGGACAAATTCATGGAGGAGACTCTAAATTAAAGTTTCTAGCCAGGACGGCTCTGCTCTGCCTCCAGAGTCAGGGGTAGCAAGGCTACTGGAAACTCCAGGAGGAGAAACTGCTGGCTGCTTGTTCTGGCTCAGCTTCTGGGCTTCCCTTTGGGGGCATCTGGACTAGATGGGCCATGGGCCTGATCCAGCCGCCAGGCCCTTCTGATGTTCTTCGTTTCTCCACTCAGATGTGGAGCACCCCATAGTTGGTGTAAACAATGGAGGGGGGCAAAGAGAAACTCTGGAAGCCGCTCCAGGGCTGACAGAACCCCCCAGGCCTGGCCCAAAGGCTTAACGTCTGGATAATTTTTCTTTTCTGGAGCAGATGTTTCACAATGTCTGTAAAATGGGCACAATGAGGCGGCAGCAGCCTCCCCTTTCAAGGATCCTGCTGCCTTTGCAAGTTCTCTCGGCGCCAGCTCATTTTGAGTCATGGGGATTAGCAAGGGACAGCTCAGCCCATCCTTGCAAGTACTTAGCGCTGGCCCAGGGTCCTGCAGCCTGATGGTTTTGATCCCTGACCCTCCGACCTGCTGCGTTTCACCAGGTACTTAGCAAGGCCTGGGTCTTCCAAACAAGGGTAGGGGGCGGCGTGACCCCGGCCCATCTCCCTGATGCTGCCAGCGCTGCCGCAGACGGGTGAGAAATCGCCAACAGCTGGTCTTGGTGGGAAGGGCCAGCCCAGGGTAACCGGATCTCCCCTCTCCCTCCCCGGCGGGGGCGTTTGGGGCGGGGGCTCAGGGTCAGCAGCAGCAGCCCTCGCTCAGGGGTTAAGCGCAGGGCAAGAGGAGGGTTAACTACCAGCCAGTGCCCTGTAAATCATTTCACTTGGGGAGGAAACAGCCAGACAAAGCCAAGGCGAGGAGAGACCCAGGAGGTGAAGGTGGCAAAGGCAGAACTCCAGAAAAAAGGGGCAGGTTTAGCCTGCAGAAGACGAACTTTACAGCTCTAGGTGGGCCTGGGGGGGGTGGAGAAGTGGACCTGCCCCCCAAACGCAGGAGAGCAAGCTGGTGGCGTGGAGCTCGAGGAGAACCAAGGGACTTTCAGAATGTGGAAGGGGGGCAAACTCGAACGCAAGACCTCCTTCATCATTGTCTTCTCCGTGACCTGCTGCCAGGCAGTGGCCTGCTTCTGCTAGAATCCCCTGCGGACGCCAGAATGGATCAGGCCCACAGCACAAGCCAAGCCCTACTTGGGAGACGCCACCCCTGCACGTTTGGTTTGCAAAGGGGAGCCCAGAAACAGAAGACAGCTGTTCGGACTCCTCTCTCGATATGCTGCTAAGGGTTTATTCAGTTAAACCTGCTAAGCTGTCAAAAAGGGAGAGAGGCTGCCAAAGGGTCAAGGCCGGATCCAGAGGCCATTCGGCACTTTCAGGTGACAGCAGAGAAGGGGCACGCGAAATCTGCAGGTGACAGAAAGCAGGAATGGGCTGCAAAACATCCAGAGGCATCTACATTTTGCTGGGCTGGGCAGACAGCTGCGGAGTGGAGTTTGGCAAGGACCAACACCAGGTGGGACCCGCAGGAGAATGGAAAACCTCGTGATGGCGCCGGGAAGGAAGATATTTATGGGTGTGCAATAAATTGGCCAGGGGGACACCTCCAGAGAGGCTCTGGGGCTGCAGAAAGGAGAGTTGCTTGTCTCAGCACAGGGAAAGGCATCGAGTGTGGGCCGTGTGGCGCTGTGGGCAACCTGAGCTGGGCCGACACTAAATCAGCAAAGAGGGTGGCAGGCTGAAAAAGCCCCAGAGATGGAAACAAGAAGAAATTCTGATGAATGAAGAACGGCAGACGAAATTAATGGACTATGCAGAATTGGACAAAATGACAGGAAGGATTCGAAACCTGCGGGACCAGAGATTCACAGAAGATTGGAAGAAGTATATGGATTATTTGAAGAGCAACTGTAATCAACAAATTACGCTAGTAGGACAACAAGAAGTTTTGTAAGGGGAAATATACAAAGCGTTACAAAGTAGGAAAAGATAGAGATATTGGTTATGAGTTTGAAATGCAATAGGAAAAATAAGAAATGCATACTAAAAGATTAGATTGGAAAATTTTCAGACAGGACTGATGGAAGTCCAAAAAATTGAATAAGATGTAAAAGTATGTTTAATTACGGTTGAAAATGATATGTTAAAAAACTAATAAAAATTTATATACATGAAAATGCCCTGGAGAACAGCAGGAAGGACCCCCAGGAAAGACGTGGGGCAGAAAAAGGCAGCAGCCACTGAAGCCAAAGGGGGTCTCATCTGCCGAGACCCCAGTGCCACAGAATCACAGGACTGCAGAGTGGGAAGGGACCCCGTGGTCATCTAGTCCAACCCCCAGAAATGCAGGAATCACAACGGAAGGATCCCGGTGAGCCAGTGGAGAAGGCATGGGGAGCGGAAATGGGGAGGGGGCTTGGCTCCGCGGGATGAAGGCCTCCTGAATAAAGGAACTGGCCATCTGAAACAGTTGGCCTACGGAACTCCCTCCCACAGGAGGCAGGGATGGCTTCAGAAGAAGATGAAACACCTTTATGTGGGACAGGGCTCCACATCTGGAGGCAGCGATGCTTCTGAACAGCAGGCGCCAGAAACCACAGGAGGGGAGAGGGACCAGGTCTGATCTGCTGCCCCAAGAGCCGGATGGAGCTTAGATCCCGAAAGCTCCCAAATTCAAGGCTGGAGGAGAAGAGCCACCACGTCCGGCAGGAATCCTGCCCCCAGGGCTGTGCAATCCCTGAGAAGGGAGGTGGAGCCCCCAGGAGAGGGTGGGCTCTGCCACTGTCCATTCAAGACCCCCCTGGACCACAGAGATGGCCAAGACAGGCGCTGAAGGCTGGAGCCTGAACCCCGGAGACCTCGCTCCTCCTCCTCAAATCTTTCTCTTCCCACCATAACTGGAAAACGACTCCCGCCAGGGGAAGGCCAGCGTGGCAGAGTGGTTCGTGTTGGGCTAGGACCCGGAAGGGACCCGGGTTCAAATCCTCCCTCAGCCACGAGGCTCACTGGGCGTGACCTTGGGGGCCAGTCCCTGCTGCCTCGGCCTGCCCCCCCCTGCAGGACGGCTGTGGGGATGAAAAGAGGAGAACCCTGGGAGGGAAGGCTGGGATATAAACGCAATGAGTAAATGAAGAGGGACAGGCTTGCCCCAGAGGAAGACATCTCAGAAAACTCTGCAGGGCCAAGAGGTATCAGCGATGGAGTTGGCACAGAGGGAGGGGATGGAGCCCCCCCACTTTGAGGGCCGGCTCCAGCTGTGGGCATGAGGCCAGAGCTCAGGGGCACCTGTTACGTTTCCAGGAATCAAAGAGGGCAGGCAGGGGGGGGCGGTTCACAGCCCAGGCGGCATCTGCACGGAGGGCCCCCTCCCCAGACATCCCAAGGACTCCAGGCAGGGATCTTGCTACATGCCCTCCCCCTCCCGTTTTCTGACAGCTGCCCAGATGGCCACCCCCATTGGCCGCAACAACAGCTCCTAATTGGCTGCGAGCCAGGGGGGCACCCGTCTCCCCCCCCCCCCAAGCAATCAGGAGCTCATGACTGCATTATCGCCCATTATCTCTGGCGGAGGGAGAAGGGGGGGGGCTGGAATGGGGATCATTATTTGCTCATCATTCCTCATTGGAATTCTGACACCCAAAAGGGGGGGCGGAGAGGAGAGGGGGGGCTGACGGAGATTAATCTCCCCAGCCAGCGCAGCAACTGCCGCTTGGTAAACGCGCCTGAGCTGGCGGCGCATTAAATCACTGCACAGGAATGGGGAGGGGGGGTGGGCTGGGCTCCCTCCTCCCTCCCTGTAGGGATTCCAACCTCAAGCCCCCCCCCCCACAAAAGGCTGAAAACGGGAGCGTCGCTGCCACCCGCTGGCCAATCTGAGAACTGCCACTTCTCTGAGTGGCGCTAGGAGACCCCCCCCCCTTCCTGCCCTATTCCCACTGTTTTTTTGGGGGGGGGGCAGATGAGGACAACATGAGAATATTATTTCTTGCTCTCCCAGGAAAACACTGCTCAGCTTTGGCAGCAGCGACCAACAGGGCGTGCGGTTTTTCAGCGCTTTTATTCCAAAAAATAGACTCGTATTGAAGAGAAGGCAGGGCTTAAGTTAAAAGGCGGGAGGGAGGGCAGGCGGGGGGGGTGGGGGGGCGATGCTGAGCCCGTCTGACAGCCCCCCTACCTCCTCTTCTCCTTCACGCTGTAGTTGAGCAGCAGAGGCGCCGGCTGCAAAGGGAAGAGAGGGGAGGGAGGGTGAGTGTCTCTGATTTTCCGGGGAGAGGGGGGTTACCCCCACAACCCACCCCCCAGGCCCCACGTACCTTGCCAAACCAGCGAGAAAGCCAGAGCTGCTTCAGGGTCATGTGGTCGGGGAGCACCTCGTTGTTGAAGAGGATCTGCACCTGGAGGGGGCGGAGTCCTGTCAGCACCTGCCAGGTGGACCCCCGGCTGCCTCCCCACACCTGAGCGGGGGCCTCACCTTTCTGTTTCCTCTCAGGGAGACCTCCTGCCCACCCACCCACTTACCCTGGGGCTGCCAACCTTTTTCGCATTTCAGATTTTGAGAGGGTGCGGGGGGGCAATCACAAAACAGCTGCCATGGGGGGTAAAGGTCAAGGGACCCCTGACCATTAGGTCCAGTTGTGGCTGACTCTGAGGTTGCGTGTTCATCTTGCTTTATTGGCCGAAGGAGCCGGCGTACAGCTTCTGGGTCGTGTGGCCAGCATGACGAAGCCGCTTCTGGCGAACCAGAGCAGCGCACGGAAATGCCGTTTACCTTCTCACCGGAGCGGTACCTATTTATCTACTTGCACTTGACGTGCTTTCGAACTGCTAAGTGGGCAGGAGCAGGGACTGAGCAACGGGAGCTCACCCCGTCATTGCGGGGATTCGAACCGCCGACCTTCTGAACGGCAAGTCCTAGGCTCTGTGGTTTAAGTCACAGCGCCACCTGCATCCCTTGCCGTGGGGGTGGCCCCACACAAAATCAAGAGCGCCACCCCCCGGCCACCTTTTGCTGTGTCCTGCTTGCAGAGATCAGGCAATGCTGATTTCAGAATCTTGGGGTTCCAGAGCTGAAAGGGACCCAAAGGGTCATCCAGCCCAACCCCCGGCTGTTTCCTAACAGCCACAGGGAGCCATTCCTCAGTGTTCAGGGAGGGGAATGCAAGGGGGTCACACCCCACATCTCACATAAATCACTTAGGGGGTTTTCATGAACTTTTAGCCCCATAACTGTCTTTCAAGGAAGATGAGAAGTTGACTGTATCTTGGTGGTCCTGTAGAAAAGTAAAAGACTTCCGGGAAAGGATATATAATGAATTGAAAAAGAGGTTTATGATACCTCCCCCCCAAAAAAACCAGAGGCCTTTTTACTTGGATTAACATGGGAGGGAAGAGCTAGGGACCTGAAAAGGATATTTATGTATGCATAACAAAAGAAGAATGGCTAATTAAGATGAGGGACTATGGCAAAGATGACTGCGAAGATCACGAGATCAGGATGAGAATTTTTTTGAGCAGGAATAGAAAAGATTTATAGATTATTTAGAAGACCACTGTAAATATATTAAAACATTAGCAGGCTTGATGTAACATTCATGTAAGCAAATAATTGGAAATTAAGATAAACAAGAGGGAAAAACGAAGAATTTGGAGATAAAATGAGATGTAAATTTTGTGGGAAAAGACTGGAATCCAGGGGAGGGGTGGGAGCAAATCTATACTGTTTGTTGTTTTTTTGTGATTGATTGGAAAAACATTGAATTTATGAATTATTGTGATTATAAAATTTGAAAATAACTTTTTTTTAAAAGAGAGAGGTAGGCTCTTTTTGGGGGGGGGGGGGAGCTCAGAGTTGGAGCACCTGCCCAGGATCAGCAACAAAGGTCTTTGCAGCCGGCAGAAGTTGGACTGGCAACCCCTCCCCAACCCTTACTCACGTGTTGTAGCGCCAGCTCTAATCGGCAGCACAGAACCCGGCGGAGGTGGCGGATCTGGGCCCGTACCGAGCAGCGAACGTATTTGTGCTGGGGGAGGGAAGGAAAATTGAGATGGGGTTGAAGGGAGAGGCAGCTGGAAAGGGGAGAGGCAGCCCCCTCCCCTCCACCCCGGGGGCGTTTTCTCTCACACAAATCCCCCCCCAGTCTCCGTCTCAAGGAACGGCAGAGACGGTGCCAAGAGAAGGGAGGGCATGTGCCCCCCCACGCTCTGGCCATCAGCTGCCAGCCTCTCACTGCAGGGTCACGGGGGGTGGGGGGCGCTGAGGGCAGGGCCATCTTTACCTGGGGGTGCAAGGGGTGTGGTGCACCCGGGCGCCAAATTCTGGGTAGCGCGCCAAATATATACCAGTCCCTATCGATTGGCAGCAGGGGAAAGCATTACAGCAAAAGTGTGTCGTCCCCCCCCCTTACTCCATAGCGTCAAATATTCCCAACGAGTCAGGAAACAAAAGCAGTCATTTCTGCTGTGTCGTCGCTACAGGTGAGTGATTTTCCTGCCCCCCCAAAAAACTTTGAGTTCACCCCCCCTAAAAAAAATCTGGGGGCGGCTAAAGTAAATTTGAGGGCGCCAGGCGGATCTTTGCACCCCGTGGCACATATGCCAAAGCCGGCCCTGGCTGAGGGGGAGATGGGAGAGTCGGAGTGGGCCTGGGCGGCCAGAGGTCCGAGGGGGCTCTTCTCCCACCTGGCCAGGTCTCCAGGCCCCCTTGTGCCGCAGTCAGAGCCCCCCTCACCTGCAGGAGGTGCTTGTTCTTCTCTTTCCCGGAACTGCGGAAGGAAGGAAAGAAAGAAAGAAAGAAAGAAAGAAAGAAATGGAATGAGAGCCACGCCAGCAAGCCGTCTCCATGCTCTCTGCCCCACCAGGGGATGTGCAAAGGGGGCGACACACAAGACCCCTCCCCCCCCCCACGGGAAGTGGGGAAGAGAGAGGAAACCATGCTGAGGGCAGGAGCTGCCGCCCTCCTTTCCTGACCAACCCCTGCGTTGCAAAAGAGAACGTCCACCATGTTTGGGCAACACAATGACCAAGTACCTACGTAAAAGACAATCTTTATAGAATTCTTTCAAACAATGACAATTTCAAAATGAAATCTTAGTCTCAAAGCTCTGAAAATCTTTAAATGAAGCGAGGTACCAAACTTTGATGAAAGATGAGCAGTGAAGCTATGTGCATTCAGCAAATATAATGTCCAACCCTGAACAGAGATTCCGGATATTGACTGCTGTTTCGTAGATCTTCGGTGGGAGGATATGGAATTGTTTCAGGTAATACTGCAGTCACTGTAATGATGTCATCACATGAGCACTGCTCCACAGCAGTTGACATTTTCACTCACATAGATTCATTCGAAATAAGATGGGTTTATGAAACAATTCTATATTCTTTCAGAAACTTTTGAGTCTGAGATTTCATTTTGAACTTGCTATTGTTTGAAAGAATTCTACAAAGATTGTCTATTACACAGGTATATGGTCATGGTGTTACCCAATCATTTTTGACGCCCTCCTTTCCTGGGCGCCCCCCCCCCCCCCGGCTGGAGAAGAGCCCCTGCCTTTTCCCAAGGGACCCGGCTCTTGCTCTGCGCCCCCCCCCTCAGAAAGACCGGTGCCTCCTTGCCTTGGTTGTGGAGGAAGCGCCAGAGCGCCCCCTAGTGCTACGCTGGGGCACCGCAGCCTGCCCTGGAGGAGGGAGAGGGAAGAGTCCCCCCCTCTGGCAGGGAACCTGTGGGGCACTGGGGGCTCACCTCTAGAGGGGCACAAGAAGCCAGGAGCTGGGAAGACCCACCGCCCATCTCTTGCAACCCCACCCAGTGGGAAAACGCACCCCCCAGCAGCCACAAGAGCCTTGAGCTGAAGACCAGGCAGGGCTGGGGGGTGCATGCCCACTCAGCCGGAAGGCTCACTGGACGGCTGCCCTTCAAAGGATGCCAACAGGCAGGTGGCAAACTCCCACTTGCAGCCCAGAGCCCCCCCCCAGCCACGGAGGGGCCTGTGGAGTCGGCAACTCTGGGTAACTCAAGCAAGCGAGTCAAGCCACGTGCTGCAGGGAAGGCAAACTTTCACTGCCCCCCCCCCAATCCTGCTGCCTCAAGTTTCCCTGGGACCCTGCAGGCTAGTCCAGTGCTATGTCCAGGGCCGGATTGAGGTTGGATGAGGCCCTCAGGTAATGGGGGCATTTATATGTCCAGCTGTCCTTTGTCCAACAACAAATTGCCGCTGTTTTTTGTGTTGAATACCGTATTTTTCACTTCATAAGACGCACCTGACCATAAGACGCAGCTAGTTTTTAGAGGGGGAATGCAAGAAAAAAAAAAATTTTTAAGGGAGCGCTGAGCAGAGCCTGTATGCATCCCAGGCTCTGCTCAGCGCTCCCTTTCACGAGCCGCATGGAGTGTGTGTGTGGCGCTTGCAGGCTTTTCCCCAGGAGGGAGAAGGGCAGCCTGTCACTGATGGGGGGGGGAAGTCCCCAAGAGCCACGTGGAGCGTCTGTGCAGCTTTTGGGGGCTTTCCCCACCTGCCTCCCGTCTGCGTTCGCTCCATCAGACGCACACACATTTCCCCTTACTTTTTAGGAGGGAAAAAGTGTGTCTTATGGAGCGAAAAATACGGTAGATGCTATATGGTCATTGATGGACCTAAGAGGTATCTCAAGCCATTTGCACATTACAAAATATGTATTTTATCAAATTGTTATACTAACAGTGAAATACAATTAAGAAGTATATTAATAGTGAATTAATTATTAAGCTCTAACTTAAAAAGATTTTTTACATTTTAGGGAGCAGGCTAGCAGGCAGGCCCCATGACTTACATCACAGGAGACTACACAACACAAAACACTGTTGCTGTGTGTAGGTTTTATCTTATTTGTTTTTTATCTTATATTTTGGAAATGTACATTCAGTTTTTTTTTCCTTTAAATTTTTTGGGGGCCCCAAAAAGAGAGTAGGGCTTGTTTAGCTTATACGTAAATCCGGCACTGGCTGTGTCCCTGAGATCCCCCTCCTGCCGCTGCCCCACAGAGACTGCCTGGAGGTGCAAAGGCACAGTTCTGGGCCCCCAGCAGCTGCACCAATGGAGACAGGGCTGGGTGAGGACTGGAACCTTCCCCAGGTCTGCCTGAGAGAGGCCCCCCCTTGACCGCACTCCCCCCCCGTCGCCATCCTCACCTCTGTTTCTCCAGGCACAGCAAGACGTGCTCGTCGAAGCGGTAGTAATGGGCCCGCGAGTGGTCAAAGGTGGTGTAGGGCAGGCCCACGCGGTCAGAGGCTGAGTCTGGAGGGGGGGGGGGCGAGGAAGAAGTCAGCACCCTTGCATCCCCTCCCTTTCTGCAGAGGAGGCCTGGCAAGCCACCCCTCCTCCTCCTGCCCCACACCTCCCCAATTCAGGCTCCTTTGCTCAGCTCCCTGCTGGTGCAGGACGGGGGGGGGTCAAAAAGAAAGCGCCCCCACCTTCGTTGCTGGGTTGGCTGACGCGCTCCAGGCCGCGGGATTGGTAGAACTCACGGATCCTCTTCTCCTCGCCTGTGTGAGGGGAGAGGGGGGCAGAAGAGAGTCGGCCGTCGCCGGAGTCAGGGGGCAAATCCCAGCCAGCTTGCACTGACCCTCCAAAAGAGGGGAGAAGGATGGGGGGGGGCTTGTCTCTTTCCTATGCTCAGGTAGAGGCCCCTCCCAGGGTGGAGCCCCCCCGCAAGCAGATGTTTGTGGCCCTCCCAGCGTCCCCCCCCCAAGGCACCAGGGGCAGCAGGCAACGCCCCTCCTCGCCTCAGAGGCTGCTGCCCTGACGCCTGCCCTGGGGGGGCCCAGAGGAGTTCAGAGGGGTCCCACCGCTCCCACCCCGCACTTACTCTCCTGCAGGCCCGGCACCAGCTTGTAGACGATGTCCTGCATGACGCGGTCCAGCTTGAGGTTGAGCAGGGGCTGCGTCTCGTGGATCTTGGTGCTGCACATGGGGCAGTACTTGCTGGTCTGCAGGTACTTCACGATGCAGCTCTTGCAGACTGGGAGAGAGGGAGGGAGCGCCATGAGGCATACTGGGGGGGGGTCCCGCCGGGGCAACGCTCCAAAAGGCGGCCCGCCCATACTCTGCACAGAGCCCCTTTCCCTCTCGGCCACAGGAATGACCAGGAGAGGAAATTCCATTGATTTTTCAGCTTCAGAGGTTCCCAAACTTTTCCGGATCCCCTCCCCAGAGCCGGGTGATCTTGTGCCCCTGGCAGAAGCGTCCAGATTGCGCCCCCCACCCAGCCATGGACAAATGAGCTCTTCTTTCCGTCTCTCCTCCAACCCCCCCCCCTCCACCCTTCCAATTCACCCCCTCTTTAAAACCATTTCTAATGAGGCAATAATCACTATTTCTATTTGCGGACATACTTTTAGCTAATTTTGCGCTCCCACCCATTGCCCTGGTGGGGGCCGACCTCACCACCCCCTTGCTATGGCCCTACCCTTCCCCCTTGGTTCCACAGGCTCATCCCCAGTGCCCCCTACCCTATGAAAAGTGCACTTCAAAACAGCGGTTTGCAAGACCCACCAAGCAAGATAATGCAATAAAACCCAAAAGGGTTATGGTTAGGTGAACATTTCTTCAAAATCCAGCTGAAGCTATTTAGATTAATTCAACGAAACTGATGAATGTGTGGACCAGCGTTTTAGAGTCTGACGGTTATTTAAACCCCCAGCATCCCCCCCCGGTTGCCTCCTCGTCTTTTAGCGCACCCCCCCAGCACCCGAGGGTGCTCCCACCTACTTTGGAACCACTGGCCTCGCCCTCAGATGGCTGTTAACCAGAAGGTTGGGGGTCTGAGCCCCCCAGGGATGGCTTTGGGGCTAAATGACCCTTGGGGTCCCTTCCACTCTGGAAGGGAATCCCCCCCTTCCTGCTTGTGCATGTCAGACACGCCCCCCCCCCATCTCTGCTTTCCAATATTTCCCTCCAGGCAAGGAGGGGGAGCACCCCTTTCGCGGTTTCCATGTGAGAGAGGAAGAGTTTGGGGCGATCTTAACTTCAGAGCAACAACCTCCACCTCCACTGCCTCCCCCCCATTGCTCTGGCCCCCCTACTGCTGGCATGTGGCCCCTGGCAATTTCCTCCCAAGGGAAGGTGGCCCTCATCGGCAAAAGGCTGCTCCTTCTGGTCTGCCTTGCGGAGGACCTTAAGGTCCACAAATGACAAAAAGCTGCAAGGTGGTTAGATTGGCCTCAACTAGGGGCAAGGTGGTTAGATTAGCCTCAGCCAGAGCCTTTTCAGTACTGGCCCCGACTTGGTGGAACTCTCTGCCACAAGACACCAGGGCCCTGCGGGACTTGACATCTTCCTGCAGGGCCTGCAAGACAGAGCTGCTCCACCTGGCCTTTGGTTTGGACTCAGTCTGACCCTTATATTTCCCTCCCCTTATGGTCTTGATTTATCGGCTACTTTTAAAATGAGGCTGCATTTTAACCTGTATTTTAAATTGGTTTTTTTCCCCCTTCCCCCTATTATGTTTTTTCTGTGATTTTATTGGTGTTAGCCGCCCTGAGCCTGGGTCTGCCTGGGGTGGGCGGGGTATAAATAAAATTTATTATTATTTATTATTAACACATCTCTCTTTGGTCAGGAACATGTCTCCCCCCCCCCGTCCCCTCCCCGCTTTCCCTGGTGCTACTCACAGGTGTGCAGGCATTCGGTGATGGTCGTGGCATCGATGAAGTATCCGGCGCAAAGGAAGCAGACAATGTGCTCGTTGAGCTCCTTCATCTTCACCCTCACCTCCTCCTGGGGACACGTAGGGGGATTAGACCATGGGTGGGCAAACTAAGGCCCGGGGGCAGGATCCGGCCCAATCCCCTTCTAAATCCAGCCCACGGACGGTCCGGGAATCAGCGTGTTTTTACAGGAGTAGAATGTGTCCTTTTATTTAAAATGCATCTTTGGGTTATTTGTGGGGCATAGGAATTAATTCATTTTTTTCCTTCAAAATATAGTCCGCCCCCCCCACAAGGTCTGAGGGACAGTGGACCGGCCCCCTGCTGAAAAAGTTTGCTGACCCCTGGATTAGACAGATGGGGGGGGGGGAGCTCCTCAGCCCCTCCCTCCCTCCCAGCCGGCCAAGAGAGCTGCTCCTCTATCATCTCTCTCTCTCTCTTTCCATAGAATTGTAGTTTGAGAAGGGACCCCCAGAGTCATCTAGTCCAGCCCCCTCCATTGCCAGCCCAGTGCCCACTGCTCAAAGCCTTAGCCCCCCATTTGAAAGATGGGTCCCAGGGGCCCCCACCAGCCTGCTGGACCCACACCCTTTTCCCGATGCACAAGTCCAGATCTAAAAGGCCCGAGTTCAAAACCCAGCTCTGCCATGGCCTCTTTTTTCTAGACTTGGTCCAATCTCCCGCTCTCCTTTAGATCCCCCCCCGCCACAGAACAAGCCTCCCCAAATGAAGACGGGCTCCGTGAACATCCCTTTGCCCCTGTGGATCGTGTCCCGCCTCAATTCCTGGGCCTTGCTTTTCCGCATCTCCTCTGAATATTGGGTTGAATTGATGCCGTTCCCAGAATGTCTGTTCTTCTGCCCTTCTGCCCATTTAAACCGTCCCCACATCAGGCAGGGTGTCCTCATCACCCAGGGACCCACCAGATACCCCAAAGGGGTAGGATCCGAGCACAAGAGCAGCCCTCTCCCCTCAAAGTTGGTGGCCATGACTGCCTCTTGTGGCAGTGAGTTCCACCGTTTAACTATGCGCTGCAGAAAGACGGACTTTCTTCCTCTGACTTACGAGAGAGGGAGGGATGCCAAAGTCTGGACCTGCCTGGCGACAGGTGAGCAGTTTGCCTGCCTTTGCCATGCGAGGCTTCAAGCCCCCCGTTCTCCCTCAAGTGGGCGCCTGGCTCAACAAACTACAACTCCCACCATTCCTGGCCACTGGCTGGGCTTGCTTGAAGTTGTAGTTCTGCAACACCTGGAGGTCAAAGCTTCCTCCCAGCCGGCTCGGAAATCAAGAGCCTTTGGCCAGGAAATGGCCTGAGCTGAGTCTCAGTTTGCCTGCCTGAGAAATGGGGCCAGCAACAACTTGCTCTTCTCAGGACAAAGTCTTGCGGCACCTGAAATACCAGCATGTTTTGTCCATAAATGTCCGGCAGCCCCTGATGATGCCAGGGCAGTGCAATGGTTAAGCGTTGGACTGGGAATTGGGAGACCCGGATTCGAGTCCCCCCTCAACGAAGAAACTCACAGGGTTGTTGTGGTAAAATGGAGGAGGGGAGAACCAAGAGCTCCTTGTGGGGAAGGTGGCATTTACAAACAGGAAACAAAATGAAATAACTGTGGGAAGCGACTCTGTCTGTGGCCGATCTGCAAGACTCTTTTTATGGCATCCAACCCATAATGCCGCAAGGAATGGCAAGGAAGGTGGCATGGGTGCTAATGGGGTTAAGGCAGGACCAGATTTAGATTTTATGAGGCCCTCAGCTCCTGAAGGTAATGGGGCCTTTCCTACGTCCAGCTGTCCTTTGTCCACAAAAAATTGTTGCTGTTTTTTGTGTTGAATATATGCTGTATGGTAATTTATGGACCTCATAGGTATCTCAAGCCATTTGCACAGCATCTTAAAAAGCAGAGACATCACCTTGCCAGCAAAGGTCCGTATAGTTCAAGCTCTGGTTTTCCCAGTAGTGATGTATGGAAGTGAGAGCTGGACCATCAAGAAGGCTGATGGCCGAAGAATGGATGCTTTTGAATTCTGGTGCTGGAGGAGACTCTGGAGAGTCCCATGGACTGCAAGAAGATCCAACCTCTCCATTCTGAAGGAAATCAGCCCTGAGTGCTCACTGGAAGGACTGATCCTGAAGCTGAGGCTCCAAGACTTTGGCCACCTCATGAGAAGAGAAGACTCCCTGGAAAAGACCCTGATGTTGGGAAAGATGGAGGGCACAAGGAGAAGGGGACGATGGAGGACGAGATGGTGGGACAGTGTTCTTGAAGCTGCCAGCATGAGTTTGACCAAACTGCGGGAGGCAGTGGAAGACAGGAGGGCCTGGCGTGCTCTGGTCCATGGGGTCACGAAGAGGCGGACGCAACTAAACGACTAAACAACATCAAAGCTCCTGAAGATAATGGGGCCCTTTCTATGTCCAGCTGTCCTTTGTCCACAACAAATTGTCACTGTTTTTTGTGTTGAATAGATGCTATGTGGTCATTTATGGACCTGATAGGTATCTCAAGCCATTTGCACATGTTGCCCTGCAACCAGTCCATGCAGAATGTAAACACCCAATATATAGAAAGGAGCAAACCAGGGATATTTGAGGGAGCAGGCTAGCAGGCGGGGGCCATGACTTACATCACCGGATCCTACACAACACAAAACACTATGGCTGTGTGTAGGTTTTATTTGATTTGTTTTTTATCTTATATTTTGGAAATGTACATCCAGGTTTTTTTCCTTTAATTTTTTTTGGGGGCCCCAAGAGAGAGGGGCCCTAAGCTAGAGCTTGTTGAGCTTATACGTAAATCTGGCCCTGGCTGAAGGCAACGTCCTCAGAAACACAGGCCCCCCGCTTGGGGGCACCCGGGAGAAGGAAGGGGCCTGGGCTGCAGGGGGCTGGACTAGATGTCCCTCGGGGTTCCCTCCCAACTCTCCCATGCTGGGATTCTATGCCCCCCCACAGGAGTGCGGCTCCTGCGCCTTTAGCAGGGAAGAGACCCCACGGGGTTATCTAGCCCAACCCCAGAACTCCTTGACCAATCAGGGGGTCAGAAGCCGAGGGGACTCTCCTGAGCTCCGCCCCTGAGCGCGAATGGGCGGGGCCACGCCTTTCCCCGCCCCCTCCGCGCACGCTGCCCCGGCTCCCCTGCTGCGCATGCGCCCCGGCCCCCGGCGCCCCCGCTTGGCCCCCGCTTCCCGTCCCGGTCCCGCGGGGGCCTCACCTCGTTGCGGAGCGGGTCCATCTTGTAGACGGCCTGGAGCTGGTTGCGGAGCCGCATCGCGATGGCCATCGGGCCCCCCTGAGGAGGAGACGCCATCTTGGAGCCGCCTCGCCCACTTCCGGGTTGGCCGGGGGCGGGGCCTGTCGCCGCGGCAACGCCTGCCGGCGTCACGCCGAGGGGAGCGCGCGGGGCACGCCGGGAGTTGTAGTTGGAGGCCGGGAGAAAGAGAGGGAGGAAGGAAGGGCGCCTCTCGCCCCGCCCTCCTTCACCCCTCCTGCGCCGGGCAGAGGAGCGGCCGCCTGCAGGTCCCGCTCGGGCCACCAGGGGGCAGCAGCAGCAGCAGCAATCCTCGACGGGGCGGGCGAGAGCCGGAGGATCCCCGTCGGATCCGCCCGAAGGAGCCGCGGATCTCCGGCCAGGGAAGCCCGCAAGGCAGACGCGTCCAGCCCGGAGGAGAGGGGGTGGCGGGAGAGCCCCGAAGGGCCGCCCCGTCGAAGAGGGCCCCAGCTTGTTCCCCGCTGCTCCAGAGGCGAGACCCGGACGGAAGGATCCCAACATTAAGTTCCATCTAAATAAATTTAAAAATTGTCCAGTAGCACCTTAGAGACCAACTAAGTTTGTTCTGGGTATACCGGTAAGTGAAGAAGTGTGCATGCACACGAAAGCATATGAGATTAAGAGTAGTAGTAGTAGTAGTAGTAGTAATAATAATATATTTCTACCCCGTCCTTCTGGCTGGGTTTCCCCAACTGCTCTGGGCAGCTCCCAACTGAATATTAAAAACACAATACAGCATTAATCATTAAAAACTTCCCTAAAGAGTGTTGCCTTCAGATGTCTTTTAAAAGTAAGATAGTTCCTTATTTCCTTGACATCTGATGGGAGGGCGTTCCACAGGGAGGGTGCCACCACTTAGAAGGCCCTCTGCCTGGTTCCCTGTAACTTGGCTTCTAGCAGCAAGGGAACTGCCAGAAGGCCCTCGGGAAGGGGACCCCGGTGTCCGGGGTGGAGACGCTCCTTCAGGTCTACTGGACCAAGGCCGTTTAGGGCTTTCCAGGTCAGCACCAACACTTTGAATTGTGCCCAGAAACCTACTGGGAGCCAATGTAGGTCTTTCAGGACCGGTGTTATATGGTCTCGGCGGCCGCTCCCAGTCACCAGTCTAGCTGCCACATTCTGGATTAGTTGTAGTTTCTGGGTCACCTTCAAAGGTAGCCCCACGTAGAACACATTGCAGTAGTCCAAGTGGGAGATAACTAGAGCATGCACCACTCTGGCCAGACAGTCTGCGGGCAGATAAGGGTCTCATCCTGCATACCAGATGGAGCTGGTAGACAGCTGCCCTGGATACAGAAGTGACCTGCGCCTCCATGGACAGCTGTGAGTCCAAAATGACTCCCAGGCTGCACACCTGGTCCTTCAGGGGCACAGTGACCCCATTCAGGACCAGGGAATCCCCCACACCTGCCCGCCCCCTGTAGAGTCTCGTGCCCGACCATCTGAGCTATCCTGAAGAGGGAGGCTGGCATTGAGTGGTGGGTGCCCTCACAGGGGAAGCCGAGGCCTCGCCCAGCACGTGGTGCTGCTGGGAATTGAGGACCGCCTGCCTAGTCACCACCCTGGCATCTGCCAAGCCCCGGCTCCTCCTTGGCACCCTACTGCTGAAGCCGTCTCTCTCTCAGGCCTGGCAGCCTCTGCCCTCTGCCCTCCTCCTCCTCGCTGGGGGCTCCCCAGGCGGCACTTGAGACCCAGATTGCAGCGCTTAGCCAGCCCCCCGCTAAGGAGCCCCCGCCAGCCAGGCAGCGCTCCTGCTTTGCATTAGTCGGCCCTGATCAAATCAGCCCCATTAGCCTGGCTCCAGGCAGCGGAGCTGGCAGTGCCACGGGGTGTGGGGAGGGGGTCTGTCTCCTCTCTCCTCCCCACTCCTGGCCCAACTCAGCCCTGGGGGAGGGGGCTGCTCCTCTCCCTCCTGCCAGACCTAAGCAGAGTCTCTCTGCCCCCCTCTCCCCCAACCCAGGGGTTCCTCTTGCCAGCCTCCAGTGCCCTCCAAGGCAACACTTGGGGGCACGTTCCTCTTCAGCCTCGATGCCAATGTGAAGATGGAGCCGCTGGAGATCACCAAGGAAATCTTTTTAATTTAATTAACCATCTTTTTAGGCTGCCTTTCTGGGCAAATGCCAACCCAAAGCTGGATGAAATAAATGCCCATCCAAAGTGCCATAAAACAAAAGACAAAACAGCCCCAAATTTAAAAAGGGCCAAACATTTGAGTAAAAAGTTGCATCTATCTTAAAAAAATACCAAAGTGGTTTGCAATAATATCTCTGTATAATAAAAAAAGCACATGTGTCAGAGACTGCCTCTAGGTCCCGCTCACAAAGGACCAACGCTAGCCGGTAGAACGGTATAAAGTCTTTATTGAAGTATAGTTTCCATTTCCAAATCCTAGCGTGCGTCTCTACGTCTATTCCCTAGATCGGCGAAGTCCCATCTGAGTCTCCGCCCCCTGTACACCAGTTTAAGACTCTAGCCTTACTCCACCTCTTGCGTCTCTCCTTTCGCCTCTGGGTCCTACCACCCCCCGGGGTTCCTTCCTTCCTGGAGGCTTCGGATGCGGACCCTTCGGACTCCTCCCCTTCCCTTCGGCGGGCTTTAGGACCTGGCTCCCTTTCCGGGCTGCTCATTGCGCCTCCCTCTTGTACATTTGAACTTGGCGCGCGCGCGCTGTCTCCGACCCTCCTTTCTACCGTTTCCTCGCTCTCTGACGCAGGCGTGGCTAGCCCTGACTCATGTCCTTCCGCTGACGGAGAGCTGCCTGGCCCCGATGCCTGGAACTCCTCCCCCCTACCGCTCTCCGGTGGAGAAGCTGGTCCCGATTTCCAGCTGCTGCTTTCTGGTGGGGAAGCTGGTCCGGATTTCCAGCTGCTGCTCTCTGAATCCCCTCTGGTCCCTCCTTCCTGGGGTGTTCCTCTTGGCAACCCCCCAGCTCTGCCCACGGGAGCCCCTTTCTGCGAATCCTCCGATTCGCTAGAGAGACTTAGGGACCTCGGTCGGCTATCGTCGCTAACTTCTCCCTCCGATTCCTCCCCATCCGTCCCTTCTGCACCTGACCCCCTGACAACATGCTAATTTAAAATCCGAGAAGATCAGCTATTGTGGAACAATGTTTTCTTAATTGCCTCTACAATCCTGGCAGCGTAGAAAAGATTTCAGAAGGTGCTTCAAGGTTGAGACAGAAGGCTGGATCTTCTTTGGAAGAGTTTTCCACAGTAATGGGGCTCAGGGCGACCCTAAATGCTCTATTTCATGTTGAAATGAAATGAAATTTATTATGGTCCCAGACCAGCTTCACATACTGTACCAAGCGAACATAAAACACAATAGAATTAAGTTCAAATTAACAATCGAATGTAACAATAAACAATACGAATATGACAGCCATTAGAAATGTGGTTTAGATCTTAGTCTCTAAAATATGATCTAGAGTTTGCATCTGAGGCCTTAGTCTTTGTAATAGCACAGCTTGTTCCCTGAGTTTTATGGCAACCGCACAAAATTTGGCCACCCTTAGCGTGATCTCTGGATCCTTATCCTCCCTCAGGGATTTTTGATGTCAAATGAGCCTCACCCTGCACACGACCCACAGGCCTGGAGGGCCAGCTGGGAAAGAGACCATCTTCAGGGCCTTCGGGAAAGGCTGCTGTGCAGAGAGTTGGCATATGTCCAGTAGCAGTGAGTTCCATAGACCCAGAGGACACCACAGAAGAGGACCTCTCTCTCATGGCCACCCACCTGACCAGCCTAGCAGAGGGTCGCACCAGCAGAGCCTCTGAAGCAGATTGCCCAGTGTGGGCAGCCCAGTAAAGAGCTGGGGAGCAAATTGCTTAGGGCTGTAACAGTCAATGCTTGGAACCGGGCCTAGAAACAGACTCGTAACTCGTGCAGCTGCTTTTTTATAGAATAATAAAAATATATATTTGAATATATTGTGCAATTATTTTCCAGTTCCTGATTACCTAACATGGCTTGGTTTGAAAGAGTTGAGCACTGAAGAACTCTGATTGAGAGCACCTTGTATTTATTGTGGATTTATTCCCTACCAGACATAAGGGGGGGGGGGTTCTTGTTTTAAGTACAGTGGTACCTTGGGTTAAGTACTTAATTCATTCCAGAGGTCCGTTCTTAACCTGAAACTGCTCTTAACCTGAAGCACCACTTTAGCTAATGGGGCCTCCTGCTGCTGCCGTGCCGCCGGAGCACAATTGCTGTTCTCATCCTGAAGCAAAGTACTTAACCCGAGGTACTATTCTGGTTTAGCGGAGTCTGTAACCTGAAGCATATGTAACCTGAAGCATCTGTAAACCGAGGTACCACTGTATTTATTTGTGCTTTTATTCTGTATTTTTAACTTGTGAACTGCCCTGAGATTTTCCGGATGACGGGCAATGTCTAAATTTAATTAATAAATAGTAATAATAATAATTTATATGAAAATAAAGCAGAGGCTTGGTATTGGGGTGGGGGCGGGGAGAGAAAATTTCCCTCCATCAGCCCAGCAAATGGCTCCTTGAACTGGTTTGGGCAGACTGGGAAACCTACTAATCATTGCTCAGAGTCAGTAGTGACCTGCAGAGGTGGCAGTCCCAACTAGCAGCCAGCTGGAGCAGCTAAGCCAGCTGTGGTCCACTCCGGTGGGAAGGTAAACGGCGTTTCCATGCGCTGCTCTGGTTCGCCAGAAGCGGCTTAGTCCTGCTGGCCACATGACCCGGAAGCTGTATGCCGGCTCCCTCGGCCAGTAAAGCGAGATGAGCGCCGCAACCCCAGAATCGTCCGCGACTGGACCTAATGGTCAGGGGTCCCTTTACCTTTTTAACTAACTAACTAAGTTCAGCAGGATCCAAATCAATAGATTCAAATGAGAAGAGAGGAAATTCCATCCCAACATGTGTTCAGCAGCAGAATGGACTCCTTCAAAAGGTGGTGGACTCTCCTCCACTGGAGGCCTTTGACCAGAGGTTGGCTGGCCCTCTGTCATGGAGCTTCAGCTTCGATTCCTGCATTGCAGGGGGTTGGACTGCATGATCCTTGGTAGCCCCTTCCAACCCAACAATTCCACAGAGAGGTTAGGCTGGCCTCAACTAGAGCCAGGGCCTTCTCGGCCGCGGCTCCAATCTGGTGGAACGCTCTGTCACAAGAGACTAGGGCCCTGCAGGACCTGACATCCTTCCGCAGGGCCTGCAAGACAGAGCTGTTCCACCAGGCCTTTGGTCAGGGCGCAACCTGACCCCCTCCTCTGGCAATCGGCAATCTGCACAGAATTTGCTTGATGGTTGCCATTAATTTGACTTTAATTTGATTTGATTAATTTTATAATGAATGTTTTAGAATGTTGTTAGCCGCCCTGAGCCCAGCTTCAGCAGGGGAGGGCGGGATATAAATAAAATTTATTATTATTATTATTATTATGATTCTACACGCACATTCCCAGCCTCTATCCTGGGCTGAATGTGTTGGGGGCTCCCCTAGAGCTTCTCTCCTGCCTCCTTCTCTCCCCGCAGCTCCCATGCCCAGCAGCATCTCCTGCTGACATGCCCCCCCCCGGCTGGGCCTGACACCCGCCTGCCTGACAGGTAATAATGCTGCGGCCCCCAGTGGCCCCCTTAAGAAGCCCATCCCAGTGATGGCCTGTCAGTCTCCTGTCTGTGGCTGCCCCCCAAGAAACTCATTAAACAGCTGCAGATGGAAGAAGCCCAGCCCAGGAGAGGCCGGAGGGGCTTCGGGGGGGGGGGGAGCTTGGCTTGGGCCCACTCAGCTGGCTGTGCCCAGCGCTCGGCTTCAGCGCCAGGCAGGAGAGAGCAAAACCCAACGGCCAGGAAACATCTACGTGGAGCTGTGGAAAGTGGGAGGTCAGCAAGGCAGGATTTTCACTTCGGAAGCAGCTGGTGATCAAACTGGAAGGGAAGAAACCATTTTGAGGAGGTTTTCTAAAAAAACAAAAAACGTGTATAAATTTTAAGAAATAAATAAAGAATAGGAGAGTGGAGGTGGTTAGACATCTGGCCACTTTGCATGCCTCCTCCCCTTGCTACCTCAGCAAATACTCAGGCTTTCATCACCATCCTCCTTTATTATTTCTACCCTGCCCCATCTGGCTAGGTTTCCCCAGCCGCTCTGGGCGGCTCTCAACAGAACATTAAAAACATGATAAAAGGACAAACATTAAAAGCTTCCCTAAACAGGGCTGCCTTCAGATGTCTTCTAAAAGTCAGATATTTGTTTATTTCCTTGACATCTAATGGGAGGGCGTTCCACAGGGCGGGCGCCACCACCAAGAAGGCCCTCTTTCCTCTTCATAGCTTGATAACTTTGGGGAGGTGGCTACTTTGTGATTCCCCCCTGCTCTACCCAGATATGCCCTCCCGGTGTGTTTTAAGGGAGGCACTTGAAATGGTCAGTTGTTTCCATTCCCTGAGGACTGGCATTAGAATTCCTCACTGCAGATTTCATTCGCTGCCTCTGCTGAGGAAGCTCAGGACTTAGAGGTTGGGCACTTTGTGTGTGGAAAATTCAAGCATCAATCCCCAGCATCTCCATTTTATCATCATCATCATCATTTTATCTGTATGCTGCCTTTCCATATTTGAAACCATGCTCAAGGAGGCTTACAACATGACAAGGTTTAAAGGGTAAAGGGACCCCTGACCATTAGGTCCAGTTGTGGCCAACTCTGGGGTTGCGGCGCTCATCTCGCTTTATTGGCCAAGAGAGCCGGTGTACAGCTTCTGTGTCATGTGGCCAGCAGGACTAAGCCGCTTCTGGCGAACCAGAGCAGCGCAGGGAAACACCGTTTACCTTCCCGCCAGAGCGGTACCTATTTATCTACTTGCACTTTGACGTGCTTTTGAAGTGCTAGGTTGGCAGGAGCAGGGACCAAGCAACAGGAGCTCACCCCATCGCGGGGATTCAAACCGCCAACCTTCTGATCGGCAAGTCCTAGGCTCTGTGGTTTAACCCACAGCACCACCCGCGTCCCTTGACAAGGTTTACACAATTACAAACCTAACAAAAGTCATAAACATTAAATAAAACACACCAAAAAGTTCACAGCCAAGTGGAAACAATTTCTACATAAATCATAAAATTTAAAAGGGAACTTCATGCATGGGGCAGGTGGAGGGGGGGCTTGGGGAAAAGTCAGAAGGGCACTGCCAGCCAAATATTACATGGGCCCATGGTCTGACTTGGTCGGAGGTTCCTTCCTTCCTTCCTTCCTTCCTTCCTTCCTTCCTTCCTTCCTTCCTTCCTTCCTTCCTGGTTCAGGCCATGCACAGGCCTCCTTCAGAAGCCCCCCATCATCTGGGGAGGGGAGAACTAGGCCTTCCCTCCTGATGCAGAGCCTTCCCCAGAAGGACCCCCCCCCCCCCGCATGCCTGCAATGAGGCATCCAAGCATCCCTGATACAACCAGGGGAGTGACCTGGGGAGGGAGGGGGTCTCCTCTGGAGCCAGTGTTGAGTGCAAGGCACCAAACTGGCATGAGGGGGCGCTGCATCGCTACACGTAGCCAGGCTGGACTGGCTGCAGGGCTGCCTGTTCCTTGTTCCTGCAGCCCCTGGTTCTCCCAGGCTCTCCTCCTGATGTCTCAGTTGCTGCACCTTCAAAGGGAAGCTGGAATAAGAAGCTGCAGGCCTGGAATTCATAACAACAACAACCAGGGGTGCCAACCTGAATAAAATATGGGGGGGGGGCAGGTAAGCCCCACCCTGCATAACTGATCACATGATACAACACATACACCATTTGGATGACAATGCCTATTAACTTGGGCAAGGCTGGCACCCTCAAATATTTTATTGGGGCTTGCTGATCAGAAGGTCGGCGGTTCGAATCCCCGCGATGGGCTGAGCTCCCGTTGCTCAGTCCCTGCTCCTGCCAACCTAGCAGTTTGAAAGCATGTCAAAGTGCAAGTAGATAAATAGGTACTGCTCCAGTGGGATGGTCAACGGTGTTTCCGTGCGCTGCTCTGGTTCGCCAGAAGCGGCTTAGTCCTGCTGGCCACATGACCCAGAAGTTGTCTTCAGACAAACGCCAGCTCCCTCGGCCTGTAGAGCGAGATGAGCGAGATGAGCGCGCAACCTGAGTCGTCCGCGACTGGACCTAATGGTCAGGGGTACCTTTACCTTTTACTGCTTTCTGGTGGGACCCATTGTAGTGCCTGGCTTGCGATTGTGCCCAGGCTTATACCCCAAAGCTGGAAGGGCCTTACCCTGGCTTGACTTATAAACCAGTCACTTTGAGGAGGGACCAGTGTGGTTAGAGTGCTGGGCTAGGACCTGGGAGACAAAGGTTCAAATCCCCCCACTCATCCATGAAACGTGCTGTGAGGCTTTGGGTCAGCCACTCCCTCTGAGCCCAGCCTCATAGGGCTGGGGGGGTGGGATTAAATGGGAAGGAGCAGAAGCAGGTGTGCCACCTAGAGGCAGTATAAAAATGTAAGAGATATACAGTGGTACCTCTGGTTACGAACTTAATTCGTTCCAGAGGTCTGTTCTTAACCAGAAACCATTCTTAACCTGAGGTACCACTTTAGCTAATGGGGCCTCCCACTGCCACCGCTATGCAATTTCTGTTCTCATCCTGAGGTAAAGTTCTTAACCCGAGGTACTACTTCCGGGTTAGCAGAGTCTGTAACCCAGGGGTCAGCAAATGTTTTCAGCTGGGGGCCGGTCCACTGTCCCTCAGACCTTGTGAGGGACCAGACTATATTTTGAAAAAAATAAATGAATGAATTCCTAGGCCCCACAAATAACCCAGAGGTGCATTTTAAATAAAAGCACACATTCCACTCATGAAAAAACACACTGATTCCTGGACCATCCATGGGCCAGATTTAAGAAGAGGAAGAAGAGTTTGGATTTGATATCCCGCCTTTCACTCCCTTTCAGGAGTCTCAAAGCGGCTCACATTCTCCTTTCCCTTCCTCCCCCACAACAAACACTCTGTGAGGTGAGTGGGGCTGAGAGACTTCAAAGAAGTGTGACTGGCCCAAGGTCACCCAGCAGCTGCAGGTGGAGGAGCGGAGACGTGAACCTGGTTCCCCAGATTACGTGACTACCGCTCTTAACCACTACACCACACTGCCTCCTAAGGCAATTGGGCCAGATCCGCCCCCCGGCCCTTAGTTTACCTACCCATGCTGTAACTCCAGGTATTTGTAACCCGAGGTACCACTGTATTTAGGGATTCTTAT
>JAXCMG010000015.1:5816816-5834567 GCA_034642415.1 Podarcis siculus
AGGAAGGAAGGAAGGAAGGAAGGAAGGAAGGAAGGAAGGAAGGAAGGCCACTGCCAAGCGCCAGGGGACACGGCCGGGTCCTTGGAGAGCCTGGAGAGACCTGCTTGGGAAGCCGCGGACCTCGCTGGAGACGCAGCGGGAGAAACTACGCGCCAGACGCGACGCCTAAACGCACAAAAACATCAGAAATGCATCCAGCCTAGTCCGCTGGAGAGGAAACAGGGACGTCATCCATCGTTGTTTGATGATTATGGTCATGATTTTGCAGGGGGGCAAGTGCAATCTAAAGGAACAGTTTCCATTTTGCAGGGAATAGTAAGTGGAGCTGAATTAGATCGCACGCAATAAGGTCCTCCTCCAGCTCCCTCAGCTTCCAGCCGAATAAAGCTCGTTCCCACGAATTCGGGAGACTAAACACGACGTGTGCCTGTCGGAATCGGGGCTCTTCCCAAAGGTCCCAGCGTGGGGCACTTTGCTGGCGGGAGGGCGGGCAGAGGGGCACAACCCCCCAGGCAGAAGAGGGCGGATATGAAATAGAACATTTGTATAATCGATGCTCCGAAAACCTCTGGCTCCTTCCAGCATTATTGCCTCCCTGTTTTTCTCATTAAACCGATTCATGAGCGAGATGAATATATTGCAATTATAATCGACTAAAAGCTGCCGGATCAAACAGGGCCGGGCGGGAGATTTTTAAAATGCTGTATATATTTAAATAAAAGCGACCATTCGCCCCGCTTAAAGGGAGGAACTATTTCTCAGCAAGACATCAAGAAAACAGTCGGCTGCTTGTTTCAGAATGAAATGTGGCTTTTATTTATATTCTATATTTTATTATACATATATTATATAGGTATATTATACATATACGTTTATTATATGTGATCTTTGAATAAAGGGCAGTATAGAATTATTATTATTCATAATAATAATAATAATAATAATAATAATAATAATAATAATAATAATAATTTATTTCAGATGTGTGCAAGGTTGATCTAAGATTAATAGATATATTACCAAAATCAATGCACTGTACTATAGAATATGAGCCTTAGTTTCGATTCATCCCTGAAGATAGTTCATTTCATAGAGCTGTAGAGTTGCAAGGGACTCTGAGGGTTCCTTATATGTTGTGATTTTGGATACTTGCTTTGGGGTAGTGAAAACAAACACACAAACCTATTAAACATAATAAAAAATGCTTTTGTCAGGTGGGGTGGGAGGACAAATAATAACTAGAAACTTGTTTCTAGAAAATAAGAGCTGAATCTTGTTAGATACTCTATTGTAACAGCTGGAGATCTCTGATCTGATTTTTGCGCAGAAATAAAAATTATTCAGCTTTAGAAATAAGTTTTCAAACCTTTAGTTGCAAAAGTCAGATTCAAATGTGACAAAATATCAAGATACATTATTTTCAATTAGAAAACTTTCTTACACTGGTTCCACGGTGAGCCTTTAAACTTATTTTACTAGAAAGTAGCTTTCCAGCTAAAAATCAAAACACGACGTCTCCTTCCTCCTCCTGCTGCGCGCACCCGGCCAACACCCAAAGACTAACGGCTACGTGCAACTCTGTGTGTCTCCGCGTGATGCAAGCACTTTCATTTTGCATATATAAACGCCACCAACAAACACGCTCCGGTTCCAGCTCCTCTCACCGCTGCCTTGCGATTTAACTCGTGGTCCAAACACAAAACTCGGTCACGAGGTAGCCTATCACACCTTTGTGGGAACGTCCAGCCCTATGGAAAAATACCGGCTACCTGCCTAAAGCACTTGAATGCCATGCAACTAAAATACAGCACTTTATGTAACACTAAACATAATTTCAGCAGATCTCGCCGCCCAGAGACAGACCGTTCCCATTTCCGTCAGGCCGCGTCAGCCGCCGCTGGGTGCCGGGCCCTGATCCTGCGCGGAGGCGCTGCCTTTAGACGCGGTGCCTCCAGAGCCACCTCGGAGAATGCCAAAGTCCCGCCTGGGCTGGTGGCCCTTGGCGACTCGCCCTTTCCCGTCCCTTCCTCGCCGCTTTCGTGCCGCGCTCCCGGCTTGTGCAAGCAGAGGGGACGCCGCGCAGCGCCTCCAGGCCCCTTTGCGCAAGAGGAGGCCGCGCAAACGTGGCTTGGCTCACGAATATACGCGCAAGCGGAGCCTCAGCGGGAAGAAGGAGACGCCTCAAAACAGACAGAAGCGACCCCCCCGTCCAGGCTGCGCGCTCGCCCCCAGGTTTCAGGTAAGGCCGGCCGAGCTTGTTCAGAAAACTGGAGCCACCATTGAGAAAACCGGGAGCACGTTTCGTCAAAGCGGGCTGCACAGGAAACGGCCTGCGAGCGAGAGTTTGGAAACATTTTATTTTATTTGTTTTAAGGATCTTGACAGACTGGAAATGAATACCCCCCCAAAAAAAATCCTTGCCACTTGCCGTAATCTCTCGTTGTGTCTTTCAAGTTTTGGATGTGAAATTTTATGCCAGAACTTTTTATTCAAATGGATAAAAGTTGTTCTCAGTCCTACTGTGGAAAGAGAGGGTGGCTCTTCAGAAAGGCTTTCGGGAGGGGCTGACGTGGGTCTGCTCCTCCACTGGCAGCAACCTCCTCCTCAAGCTGTAGGGTGGTGTTTCTATTGATGCTGCTAGAATTTGTAGATTATGTCATACTCTTTGGAAATATTGCCTTGCAGTATTTTAGAATGCCATAAGGGGTGGGTGTTAATCAATGATGTAATCAAACCGTCAGTCACATGTCAGCTGTCCAATGCAATCTTCCAGTATCGACTGTCATGATTCATTATTGATGTCTGGTACCATTTAAAAAAAAGCAACGGCCTCTGAGAACTGGCTTATGGAACTGGACAGTCAGGTAGGAGCAGAAGCTCTGAAACCCGATTAAAATGCATCCACAATGCACAGCCCATTGCTGTATCAGAAAAATTAGCAAGGAGATTACTAATACAAATGATGTAGACAATTTTGTTGAAATATAGTGTCCTTTTATAAAATATTTCACTGATAACCATGAAGAATGGCAACCACCGAAAAAACTTACTGGACTTTGGCAAACTAAAATAGACTGATCTGTCCTGGAGGTGGAAGTAAGTTGCGATTTTGTTTTTGCATTATTATTGTTTGCAATTATTGTTATATATTAGAAATCAATAAAACTATATATATGAAATGGATCCAGACCCCAAAGTATATGGAAATGCACAGAGACACGGAGAGAAGTGTTTGCCACACCAAACACATTGCAAAGCAGCCCCAGCAGGGCAGGGCAGGGATGCAGCGCCACCGCTTATGTCACACCCTGCTCAACGGTGATGTCATTTCCCAGGGTGCCATTTGCCAGTCCTCTGCCTGCCAAATACAGCCAGCTGTTCTCAGGGAGAAACCCACCAGACAAGCCCCTCAGAGGAGGAGAGGAGGCAGGTGATGCCCGACTGCGTGGCGAAGGGTTAAACTGCCACTTTTATTCTGAAAAATCCCAAGGTCCCTTTGCTGTGCCCAACCCAAAACATCACAGGATAGTGGGCAAGCCAGTGAATCTTTCTATCAGACAAACCTGTCATTAGGGAGAGACCTGTTGGGGTGGAAGGAGAAACTTGAGCCCAGGCAGCCAAGGACATGGTCTCTGCGGTGGCTTAGAAGTGGGGAGGGAGCAGGCACACTCATCACTGCTGGATCCAAATAATCTCTCTCTCTCTGTGTGTATGTCCCCATTGGAGCTCCTGGTCTGGCTGTGTGTGTGAGAGAGGGAGAAGCTGGCTTGATATAAAACCAATAATTATGTCTGCATTTGTTTTGTTTCTAAATATTTTCTGTAATTTTTCACTTTCAAATAAGCAAAAAGCTACTGGGTTGTTCTTTTTATTTTTATTAGGTATTTTGTGGTTTCACATCTTGATTTTATTCAGTGAACCACTCTGAGACCCCCGGATAAGTAAAGGTAAAGGTACCCCTGCCCGTACAGGCCAGTCGTGTCCGACTCTGGGGTTGTGCGCCCATCTCACTTAAGAGGCCGGGGGCCAGCGCTGTCCGGAGACACTTCCGGGTCACGTGGCCAGCGTGACGAAGCTGCTCTGGCGAACCGGCACCAGCGCAGCGCACAGAAACGCCGTTTACCTTCCCGCTATGAAGCGGTCCCTATTTATCTACTTGCGCTTAAGGGTGCTTTCGAACTGCTAGGTGGGCAGGAGCTGGGACCGAAAGACGGGAGCGCACCCCGCCGCGGGGATTCAAACCACCGACCATGCGATCGGCAAGCCCTAGGCTCTGAGGCTTTTACCCACAGCGCCACCCGCGTCCCTACCGAGACCCCCGGATATAGGGCGGTATATAGATTCAATAAACAACAACAACAACATCAAAGGTCAAACAAGAAAGGGAAAGAAACAAAATGAATGAGAGGAAAGGAGGGAACAGTAGTTTTCCAAAAACGGAATAACAGTTCCACACAATTGCACTTCATAAGGTTATCTTTCCAAAGGAATCTATGAAATCCCAAGGGGACCTGCTAATCACCTCCCTCTACTTTAATGTGTTCAATAAATGGATATCAAACTTTAGAAAATATGTCCTTAATTTTTGGATGCTGTCGGGTTTGGGTATGTTTTGTTAACTTTTCCATTAGAGCAATGGTTTTATTTTATTTTTTAAATCATTTTTCTTGTTTGGAGCTGTGCTCAGAAAGCAGCTCACACCCAAGGGGTTCCGAACATGAAACAAATGCAGCCAATGGTGTCATAGCCAGAGGCCTCCACTGCACTAATTGTTTGCCATGTGTCTGTCAGTCGAGATCTGAAGCATCTGCGATGCTCACTGAAGCTGCATTGTCTGCCCTGAAGACATCTGGAACACGGGACGGAGTCGAGTTTCCACTGTTCAGACAGATGTGCCTGTCTAAACAGGGAGCAGCCTCCCCATCCCATTTTGCTCAAAGCAACAAAAATGTACTCTGGAGTTGAGAACTTTCATGGGCTGGTGGCTGCCTGTGGCACCCAGCTCTTTTGGTGGTGTTCCGGTGGCAGCTCTGCCCTCCTCCTGCCTGCAAGGCTGCCCAGTGTCTCTAGGTCCAGAGAGCCTTCCCCCCCAAAATTCTTGATGAACCCGCTGAGGAAAGCCCACCTCCCAGCTTTTCCAAAGGTGCTAAGCTCTCCTCCAGGGTTGGTGCTGGAGGCAGGTGGCACAGAAGTGGTCTCCACAACTCTTTTCTTGAGGAAACACACCTGAAGGAATGACCCATTGGCACTTTGGGGAGAGGCATGGAAGCATCTGCCTTCAGAGAGACAGGCCAGAAATTGCTCCAAGGTGTTGCATTCATTTGCTTAAAATCTTATGCTCTGCCTTAAAAAAATATCAAAGTGGCTTACACAACAATAACATATAGATACAACCAGTGCTTTTTTTCTGGGAGGACGCAGGGGTACGCATACCCCTAAATGTTTTGTGAATCTAAGCTTGGCCTCATTGAGGGGCAGTATTTCAATATGTGTAGGAAAATGAGAGTACCCCCTAAACATTTTTTTAAAAAAGAAAAAAATCACTGAATACAACAAAACCAACTCCACAGACGGCATTAAAATACTATAATAACTTAAAAACATGCAACTCTTAACACCACCCACCCCCAAAATCCAAGGTAAAGGTACATAGAATTAAAACAATATTATCACATTTACAACAAAGAGATAATTTTCTCAACTTGAAGGCCTTCTGAGATAACAGGTTTTGACCATTTATTTATTAGCCAGGAGGACATCACACAGGCCAGGTGCTCCCAGCTCTGTTCCAGCACCTTCCTACAATAACACAAGGCTTTCCTTTCTATTTAGAATCATAGAACTGTAGAGTTGGAAGGGAAGCTAAGGATCATTTAGTCGAACCCCCTGCAATGCAGGAATCAAAGCTAAATATTCCATGACAGATGGCCGCCCAATCTCTGCTTAAAAACCTCCAGTGAGGGGGAGTCTGCCACCTTCTGAGAGTTCCACTGTTGAACAGCTCTTAACTCCCAAAAATTCTTCCTAAGGCTTAATATGAGGAAGCTGCTCTGCACAAGCAGCCCTTTGCCCCCAAGGAGGTCCTAGCCTTCAGGTGGGCTCTCTAGCATCTGGCCACTGCCTGGTCTGCATCTTGATGACCTTTGGGGGTCCCTTCCAACCCTACAGATCTATTATTCATTCATCAGGTGAGGACAGAGCTGGTGAACCAACTGAAAGCGGAAAAGAGACAGGACCGCCTGGTCAAGGATTGCCCTCAAACTACTGACCTGATCTTTTTTGGGGGGGGAGGGGAGTTGGGAGGGCAATGCCTTCCATGACAGCTTGAACATTTAACCCCAAGTCAGGCAGTTCATCTAGCAACAGGATTTCCACCTTGTCAGGGTTAAGTTTCAGCTTGTTTTGTCCAAACAAATCGCAGCTCAAGCTTCTCACTGATTCACCAGGATTGATCGAAATGTGGAGCTGAGTAACATCTGCTTCTGCAGCCCAATCACCCCAGAAGTTTCGTGTGGATGAAACAGGGTGTGTGTGTGGCACTAGTCTTCATAGGTTTCTCAGCATGGTGCTGATGACAGGCCTTCAATTGTAGCAGCAGTAGTACTAGGTATTTTTAAAATTTGTATAATACCCATCATCTGTAGATCTCAGGGCAGTTCACTCCAGTCCTACTGAGTACTGTTTTTAGGAGACCAGAGGTGGGCAGGTGAGAAGGACTCCCTGGTTCCAAATGGGGTAACTGTGCCCCTGAAGGACCAGGTGTGCAGCCTGGGAGTCATTTTGGACTCACAGCTGTCCATGGAGGTGCAGGTCCATTCTGTGTCCAGGGCAGCTGTTTACCAGCTCCATCTGGTACTCAGGCTGAGACCCTACCTGCCTGCAGACTGTCTCGCCAGAGTGGTGCATGCTCTGGTTATCTCCCACTTGGACTACTGCAATGCTCTGTACATGGGGCTATCTTTGAAGGTGACCCGGAAACTACAACTAATCCAGAATGTGGCAGCTAGACCGGTGACTGGGAGCAGCCGCCAAGACCACATAACACCAGTCTTGAAGACCTACATTGGCTCCCAGTACATTTCCGAGCACAATTCATAGTCTTGGTGCTGACCTTTAAAGCCCTAAACAGCCTCGGTCCAGTATACCTGAAGAAGTTTCTCCACCCCCATTGTTCTGCCCGGACACTGAGGTCCAACACTGAGGGCCTTCTGGCGGTTCCCTCCCTGCAAGAAGCAAAGTTACAGGGAACCAGGCAGAGGGCCTTCTTGGTGGTGGCACCCGCCCTGTGGCAAGCCCTCCCACCAGATGTCAAAGAAATAAAGAACTACCTGACTTTTAGAAGACATCTGAAGGCAGCCCTGTCCAGGGAAGTTTTTAAAGTTTGATGTTTTATCTTGTTTTTAATATTCTGTTGGGAGCCGCCCAGAGTGACTGGGCAAACCCAGCCAGATGGTGGGGTATAAATGATAAATTATTATTATTATAGCTTTGCCTAATGGACATCTGGCTGGGCACTGTGAGGCTGGACCAGGCGGTCCTTGGCCTGATCCAGCAGGCTCTCCTCATGCCCTTGAGGCTGGGCTTCCTTAGAGCTGGAGAGGAGGACATTTGCCCAGCCTCTAGCGCTGGGCTTTGCACGTGGACTGCGCTTCCCAGGCCAGGCCCCAAGGAGGCAGGGAAGGAGGGCAGGACCCACAGAGTGAGATGGGGAGAAGCCAGGCATCCCTTGGCAGTGCGGTGCATCCTTGGAGCAGCACCTCCAACACAAGCACCTTCTCCAGGGCCTGGGATGGAGCCAAGGCCGCCTCCCCCCTAGGCCTCCCATTCCCGCCCCCTCATCCATCTCCCTGGGAGCCAGTGTGCATTCCGCCCTTTGGGCTCTTCCAGGCAGACACCACTCATTGTGTCAACTTGCCAAGGAAGGGAAGACGCCTCCTCCTCCTCCTCCTCCTCCTCCTTTCAACCCCCCCTCCCAGCCCTGGACCCAGAGGAGGGACCGAGTGGGCTGCATGGGTGGCTAGCTGACTGTGCCCTTCCTCCCATAAGAGGGCCATGGCCGGGGCTCTCCTGGGCTCTAAGGGGGTTTAGTTTTGTGCCCCTGCCTCCACCAGAAGTGGTTTCAAATGCCTCCATATTGATTCACATCTTTGTTTAATAATTTTATATCCTACCTGTCAAAACCAAGAATGGGGCTGGCAGTCTTCCAAAATGGGGCTGGCAGTCCTCCAAAATCCCAAGACCCCACCACAGCCTCAAACTAAGGCCAGGACAATGACCGTTGACACAGGCACCAGACATACACAACAGCAAAGAGACTCAGAAAGGCAGTCTGTAAAATTGTAGCAATAAACGGATACCATGAATCAAACTATTTCCTCTGACTATCCAATATAGGAAACAGTAATCGCCAAAATTCAAGGGCTTAACCCATTTACTTGGTTCCAAGGCTAATGACTCCTCTGGAAGAGGGGAATCCATAAACCCTCAAGGATAAGGTCACATACTCCTTCCCCCTCCACAAGGTGTGAACTTAGCCACACAATAGGAGGCAGGAGGCCATCAAGGGCAGCCCATATTCCAGGCAGAAACCCATCGGGATGGTGGATTGAATCCTGATGCAAAGGAGAAGCGCAGGAAAGCCTTGGAGCCAGGGGGATGTGTAAATGCTCTTATTGTTCTTTGGGGCAGAGGGTGTCGGGAACTGGGGCTATGGACGGGGTGGGGGATGGGCTCATGTTTCTACATGCCAAACACCTCCACTTTGTGACATATTTGTCATGTATCGATGGTGCTGTTGAAAAATGTATTATGGGAAATGGGGAGAGGCCTTAAAAGTTCACGCAACCCCAAGCTCGGGGTTCCTACTCTTCGTGTGTTTGGACCTGCCCTCATGGCTGGTGAAAGGGGGGGGGAGGAAATAGGAAATTACCCTGCTCTTTCCCTCCCAGGAGAAGAGGGGAAATGACATCACACAGAGCCCTCTCTACCAATTACATTTTCTATAGTCTGAATATCTGCCTCTCGGCAATACAGCACTGTGGTATTGTCATGCTAACTAGGAAGAATATGCATTTATAAGGTTTGGCTGCCAATCTCCAACAACAACTGGGATAAAGATCTCCCAGTTAGGTAGGACATGACCATTCCACTAGAGTTCGAGAGCGCCCGCTTCCATTGCAAGCTGCATGGGCTCCATTCTCTCCCCAGGAGCTTCTCCAGCACCTCAAGTCCAGCTCCAGGTTGCTTTTCGGGCGTCATCGGGTCACTAAGAAAACCTCCTCTGTTCAGTGATAGGGGAGGGAGCAGCGAACTTTAGGAATGTGGTTTTGAAAGTACAAAATGCGCCTCCGTCTGCTTCCTTCATTCCAGGGAAACAGGACACTAAGAGGGAGTCATGGAGTCATGTCTGTCTGTCTATCCATCCACACATACACATTATAAACATATAGTGGGTTTTTGGAAGTTGCCTATGCGCGCATTTGTTTTATGTGTAGAGATCCGCACTCGCTGACCAACGCAGTCTTTGCAGAAAGGCTCTATCCTTGTGATCTTGTTATCTTCTGCCTGTTCTGCCGTTGAGGATTTTTTTGGATCATTATTTGTCAATCACTTTTCTGACCCAGGCAGTTATCTTTGTATAAGGGCCGACATTAATACCGAAATCCAGCATCGTCTGAGTTCTGCAAGTGCGGCTTTCTCCCGACTGAAGTGCAGAGTGTTTGAGGAGTGGGACATTCGCAGGGAAACCAAAATACTTGTTTACAAAGCCATTGTACTACCAACTTTACTGTGTGTTTTCAAAAAATGGACCACTTATAAACGCAATCTCCAGCTTCTTGAAAGATTCCATCAATGGCGTCTTCGGAATTTTTTTTATGTTACTTGGGAAGACAGGTGAACAAACGTTAGTGTATTGGAAGAAGCAAAGATCACCAGTGTCAAAACCAGGGGCGCCGTCATGCCCTCAGGATTGTGGGTGCCAGACGCCACAACGGGGGCATGTAACGTCACAAGGCACGCGTCTGTCCCGTCGAAATGCCCATTTTGTTCCTTGATGGTGGACGGTCTCTTGGGGCGGGAATGATGCGAGCATTCAAGGTCGCGGTGGAGGGATGGCGGCTCGGCCTGAGAGCCCAGACTCGAGGCCGGGGCCAGAGTGGGACCTGGAGAAAAAGGAGACCCGCAACCGACTCCCGCTCCAAAGCGCGCCCTCGGCGAAAGAGTGCGGGCTCCTTCTTCTCTTCCCCGTCGAGGAAGAGGTTCTCACGAGCTGGAGAAGTGGGTCCCCAGTACGGCTCTCCTGTTGGGTTACTCAGTCGCGGCCGTCTGTGCACCGACGGAAGAAAAAGCCAGGGCCCTTTCCATTGCCCTCGGAGCAGGCCGAAGGACTCCCCGGCTGAAGTTGGGCAAGTCAGCTGGGGGGGCCGGTGAACCCCTCCCTCTCCCTCACCCCCCGAAGGGTGCTGCGACCAGAGGCCGAGTGCAGAAGCCCGCCCGACGGTGCCCCCCAAAATCGAAGAGCGCCTCGGATCCCGCTCCTGCGCCAGACTCTCCTCCGGCGGAAGCGGGCCTCCCCCCCCCCGACTCCAGCTGGCAGGACGCGGGGGGCGGGCAGCGGTCCTGAGCTGGGCTGCTGGCCGCAGGTCCGACCCTCCGCTGCATTCCTGCCCTCGAGACACCCCCCCCCCAGGTTTTCAGCGCCGAACGCGGGAATTTTCTTTCCGCTGGTCGGTATGTTTCTGCTTCTCTTACGAAATCAGGCCGAGTTTCACATTCAATAAATACGAATTTTCTCTTTTAAACCAAACAGTACCTACCGATGTTTTTAATTATGCGTTTGGATTCTGTCCCCTGGTTTTATTATATTTCATATGCTGTAAATCGACTCGATATACTTTAAAGTGTGAATTAGAAATATTTCAATAAATGCAATAACTTACTTCGGCTGCTGCCCTTCTCCTCTTTCGCTGGCTGCTTAAATGCAGAGTTCAGTTGGACAGAATTCGCTTTCCTTCACCGCCTTCCTGCAAACGGCCCATTTACCTGAATCTCCCGGCGCGGCGGATCGGGGCCTGACTGCCGATTCGCCTCCTTCCTCTTCCCGCGTCTTCCTTTTCTATCTCGTGTGACTGTGCTCTTTTAATTAAGATGACTTGTGTACAAATTTGGTTTAAAAGAAGAAAAGAAAAAAGTATAAACGGGATATAGGTTTTTTTTAAAAAATAAATAAATGGCATTTTTCTTGGCCTGGTGGTCTCCTCCTGTCGCGCAACTCTGGCTTTCTGGCATTTTTCTGACTGCCGCCTCGGCGGTTTTGTCCTCCTTCTTACATGATCGTTGCTGAAATGGTTTCTACTGTACTCGGTAACCCGAAGCTCCCGGCTCCCGGTCCGCGTCCCCCGGGATCCACGAGAGCCTCTCCCACGCGGGGAAACGCTCAGGGCCCTTCGCTTCAGATCTTCGTGTAAACAGAGCGCGGATTAGAGATCCGCCTCCCCGTGAGGGCAGAGATGCTGTTGAACGCCTGTATGTTACTTATATAATATTTTAATCTGTGTAATAGGCAATATATATCTTGCTTTGTATATATTGCTTTTAATGCTGTAAACGGCCCTCGGACCTTAACGTGCAGGGCGGGTAGAAAATATGAATAATGTAAATAGAGAGATCGACTCAGAGACAAGAAGCCTTTTTCTAGTTAAATGGGACTTAGTCCCTGGGAAGTTAATATCTGGCTGCTGCAGCCTTAAATAGCAACCCTGAGATTGTTTCCCCAGAAGTCCAGGCGATTGAACCGTAAAACGGTCAAAAAACCCACAGCTGCCTTGCCAGGGAACAGCCCCCCCCTCCCAGATAGAGCCAGGGGGTCTCGGGCCGGCGGCTTTGACCAGGAGAACGAAGAAAACCGGGATTGGAGGCGCGGGGCCCGGAGACCGACGGGGGTTAATTCATGAATTATTCCAAAGAATTCTCATCCGTTCAATCAACAAGTAGTCATTTTTAAGGATTTGTGGAAGGAAATCTCGGAGAGCGACGCAGCGGGACTCTCGTCGGGTTTTCCTGGGTTTTTCTGCGCGGTAGACGACGCGGAATGGTCGCGCGATTCCTCCCACTTCCTTCCAGCTTCTCCGCCCTGCCTCTCCTAGGCTTTCGGTCCCGGCCCCTGCCTGCGCTTACTCGGGGGGTAACCCGGCTTGCTTTCTTGGCTGGTCCGACGGCGAATCGCGCCCGTATTGCGCCCTCGGGCCTCTTTCTGCGTCTCAGCTTCGGGTGCTTTGCCGAGAAGTCGGTGTCGGGCCGCGGTTTCAGGCCTGCGGAGCGGATTCAAGCGCTTCATTTGGGAAGGCGACCCAAAGGTCAAGACTCTCCCCCGACCGACGCCTGGAAAGGACAGCGGACCCGACGGGGGACCCGGGGAACAAAGGCTGTCTCGAGGGGCGGGGAGAAAGGGTCCCGCTCCGAATCACACCAGGCGGACGGAGACCCCAAGAGAGCCCCCCGAGAGCATCCCCGCCCTCCCCCCTCCCGCTGTCGAAGTCCGCCTGGAGTGGTCCGGATTCTGCAACCCAATGAAATATTATATTTTATTTTGTGTATGTGCATTTCTGGCCCGGGTGACCGAAGCGTCAGTTCCCCGGTGTGGCGGCGGGGAAGCACCTTCCCCCACCCTCAGGATCCACCCAGACACCCCTCAACTGGAAGGGCGGGAGGAGGAGGAGGAGGAAGCGCAGGGATTGGGCGGCTTCTTTCTGATATCATCCCCGCCCCGCCCCCTCTGGATGTCCGCCTGTCAATCACTTCCAGAGGCCGCCAATCAGAAGGTTGGAGGCAGCGATTTTGGCAGGCGGAGATGGAGACGGGGAGAAAAGTGCCCGTAGCCTCGTGGCCCCTGGCGCTCTCCGGGTATGTCCAGCCGCCGAGCAGAGGCGGCAGCGCGCCCAGCCTCGGGAGAGAGCGCCGCTGCTTCCGCGCCCGTCGGAGGGGCCGCTCGGCCACCCGGCCGCCCCTCATGGGGCCACCGCGGGGCGATGCGCCCTGGCAGTGAGCTCTGCCAGGCCCGTCCGGGGCGCGCCGTCGGGGAAGGCTCGCTGGAAGAGGCAGCGAGAGCGGGGTGCCCCTGCGCGGACCCGGAGCAGGGCGCCGGCATGCGGCAGCTGAGCCGCCGCTGCTGCTGAGGAGGGCAGGATGGAGCCCTCGGGCCTGGAGCTGCTGGAGGGGACCGTCCACACGCCGCCGCCGCCGCCGCCCCAAGAGCCCATCCGCTTCGGCATCGACCAGATCCTCGGCTGCTCGCAGCAACAGCAGCAGCACCAAGGCGCTTGCGGAGCTGCCGTCGGGGCCCTCGGGGAGCCCGACTTGGTGCTCTACGGCGGCGGTTACGGAGCAGAATACAACCCGGCCTGCTCGCTGGGTGCTTACGGCCTTCCCAGGGCAGCGGCTGGCGGCAGCGGCGGCGGCGGCGTCATCCGAGTGCCCGCGCACAGGCCGGTGCCCTCCGCAGCGGCCCATCCCCAGCCGGCGGGAGCCAGCCTCACCTTTCCCTGGATGGAGAGCAACAGGCGCTTGACCAAGGACCGGATCGCAGGTGAGAACAGCCTCACACGAGGGCAGGGCCCTCCCGCAGACTTGGGGCACACCCCCCCCCCTCCGCGTCGAGGTCTACCAGAGGGAGCCCGGTGCTCCAGCGCGCGGAGTCTCCCCCGTTCAGCTTTCCTCAGAAGCATAGGAGCCAACTCCCAAGGGTCGAGGGGTCTTCGGGCCCCCCAATAAAATATTTGAGGGGGCGCCCCCCAAAGCTGGTGGACATTGCCATTCAAATAGTGTGCGTGCACCACGTCATGTGATCAGTTATGCAGGGCGGGGCTTACCTCAAACCCCCCCCCCCCCATATTTTATTCCAGTTGGCACCCCTGCCTGGATCTGAGCCAAGGCTTCCTGGGGCTCAGCCCCAAAAGGAAGGTGCCGAACCCTGAGGGCTCCCCGCATTCTGGGTCTCTCCTGCCCCAAACCTTTTTAACACCTGAATTCTTCGGAAGGGGCAGGAGAATATGAGCGCGGTCTTCAGGTTTCCGCAATAACTTTCGCCAGGCGGGAGAGGAAGGCTGCAGAGGGGCTTCTATGGCAAGGCTGTCGGGGGGCCCATCCCATAAATCTCCGGCTCGCTCCGCAGGGCCTCTGCCTCCCCTCGCCCCACACTGGGAGACCTCTTCGCCTCGCAGTTGGCGGAGACTTTCATAGAATTATAGATTTAGAAGGAACTCAAGGATCATCTACTAGGCCAACCGCCTTCAAAAGAGTTTCGCTTCCAGCTCCACCTCTTGCGACTTCCGACCGTTCTCTGTGAGTGGGGAGCAGGGGGAGGCGGTGGGGAGCGGGGGGGGGGGCAAGGTTCGGTCCCGACTCGCATTGCTGTGAAGATACAGCGGGAGCGAAAGCGGCTGCCCCCTCCCTGCCCCCCTGCCTTGCCAGGAAGAGGGACAGGAGATGAGGGGGGCGGGCGCGGCCAGGATCTGCCCGTTCACCCGCGGGACTCCCTCCCACCTCGACTCCTTCCTCGGAATTCAGGTTGAGGACGCCCCCACCTTGCGCTGCGCCCTTCTCTCCTGCCGCCGGCAGCCTGGATCTCCAGAGTTCAGACTGAGACAGGAGGGGTCCCTGCGGCTGCCCCCTGGCGGGATGGGGTCCCCAGAGGTCGTCCAAACGTCTCCGACCTAGGAAATAGGCGAGAGGGATTGGTGAGACTCTTCTCCCAGCTGAGCCGCAGGAACGTCAGATCCCTTCGGTCGGTGATCCCGGGAAGGGCGTCCCCGGAGGGAGACCTCTCCACCGCCGCCCTGATCGAGGCAGGTGGTTGGACTAGATGAACTTTAGGGCTCCCCTTCCAGTTTTATAATTCTCCTCTCTCGCAGCCGCCCTGCCGCCTTTCTCCGTCGCCCGGCGCATCGGCCACCCCTACCAGAACCGCACGCCGCCCAAGCGCAAGAAGCCGCGCACCTCCTTCTCCCGGGCGCAGATCTGCGAGCTGGAGAAGCGCTTCCACAGGCAGAAGTACCTGGCGTCCGCCGAGCGAGCCGCGTTGGCCAAAGCGCTCAAGATGACGGACGCCCAAGTCAAGACCTGGTTCCAGAACCGCCGCACCAAGTGGAGGTAGGAGGCGGGGAGAGAGGGTCGCTGCCGTCGTGGCTGTTGTGATGATTCTTTTATCAGTAGCTTTTTACAGTAGCCTCTCCCCCCCAAAAAGCTCATAAAAATAATTTAAAACCAGAAAAAATGTAAAATACTCAACAATACAAGGTGGTTATCCGGCCATAAATTAATGAGAACTTTAAAGGCTGCAAGCCACGTAGTGGGGGAGGGTCCTCAGGAGAGCCGGGAGCCCCACCCTGTTTGCAAAATGGCCGTGATGATAATAATACCGGCCCACCTCTGAGGGTTGTTGCAGGATGAGCGAGAAATGTAGGTGAGACGCTCCGGACACTGTAAGCGCTAAGAGTGTGGGAGGCGGGATGTAGAGAGACCCCGGCAGGTGGGGAGGGGTCGTGTCTCTGGCAACCTCCCACCTGGGGTCCCCTCCCACCTGCCTGTGCTGTTCGTTCAGAAAGGGTGGTGCTGCCCCGCGGTGTTTGCCCAGAGGCGCTCCCCTCCTCCAGATGTTCCAGCCAGGGCGCCCCCTCCTCGCTCGCCGTCCTTGCCGCTAACGCCCCCCTTCCTCTCCCTCTCCCCCGACCCCCCAGGAGGCAGACGGCCGAGGAGCGCGAGGCGGAGCGCCAGCAGGCCAACCGGCTGATGCTGCACCTCCAGCAAGAGGCCTTCCAGAAGAGCCTGGGGCAGCCGCTGCAGCAGGACCCGCTCTGCCTGCACAACTCCTCGCTCTTCGCCCTGCAGAACCTGCAGCCCTGGGCCGAGGAGCACAAGGTCACCTCCGTCTCCGGGGCGGCGGCCCTGGTGTGACCGGAGCGCGGAGAGACGGACCGCAAGCTCAGGAGCGCGGAAGGGCGCCACGGACTGGCCGAAAAGCCTTTTCCTCACGCGGAGCGCCGCTCGGTGCTGCGACCTCACCCCGGAGAGGCCTCACCAGGCAGCCGCCCCCTCCTCTGCCCCACTCCCCCCGCCCCGCCGCTAATTTATAGTGACTGGTTCTTTCCACAATAAAGTGTCAAAGTCTCTCTCCGGGATCCAATCCAGCTGTTCCTCGGCGGCGGAAAGGTTGTTGCAAGCGCATTGTGTTCTCCTCCCTGAATCACCTGCACTGAGCATTGGGCTCCATAGAATCACAGAATTGTAGAGTTAGAAGGAACACCCAAGGGTCATTTAGTTCAACCCCTTGCAATGCAGAGGTCCTAAATCTCCGGCCATCTAACCTCTGCTTAAAAACCTCCAAGGCAGGCGCCACCTCTCCTGGGGGTCTGTTCCACTGCCGAACAGCTCTTACTGGCAGAAAGTTCATCCCATTGGTTAGTCGGAATCTCCTTTTTTTGCCATTTGAATCGGTTGATTCGGATCCTCCCCCTGGAGCAGCAGAGAGGAAGCTGGCTCCCTCTTCTATCCCTTAGGGATTTGGCCCATCATCTCTCCCTCTGCCCTTTTCTAGGCTAAATACAGTGGTACCTCGGGTTAAGAACTTAATTCGTTTTGGAGGTCTGTTCTTAACCTGAAACTGTTCTTAACCTGAAGCACCACTTTAGCTAAGGGGGCCTCCTGCTGCTGCGCCGCCGCTGTGCGATTTCTGTTCTCATCCTGAAGCAAAGTTCTTAACCCGAGGTACTATTTCTGGGTTAGCGGAGTCTGTAACCTGAAGCGTCTGTAACCCGAGGTACCACTGTATACCCAACTCCCTCAACCTTTCCTCATCAGGCTTGGTTTCCAGACCCTTCGTCGTCCTGGTCGCCCCCTCTGCACACCTTCCGGCTTGTCAACATCCTACTGAAACCTGCAGAGAGGGCCCCCTAGCGGAGAACTCCCACCCACCCAGAGTGGTCGCTGGAGGTCAAGCTGCGATGAATTGAGTCGGGCAAACTGGCCCCAGAACTGGGGCTGGACCGCTCCACGTAGGCCGCCCTCGCCCTGTCGGTGAGGTTTTTGTCCTTGGCCGACTGGTGACTCTGGCTCAGACCAAGCCGAGTCCGGGTTTCTGAGCAGGCGCGGCGGGACCTGTCCATGGTGCTGGAGGCTCCGCCAGGCCCGAGGGAAGAGGCCTCACCTTCCTCCTTGCTTCAGAGTCAGAACCAGGGGCAGTGAGGGGCCGCAGGAGAAGAAGACCCCAGAGGTAGGGCCCAAGGGGCCATGAATCTCAAGGCCAAACAGGCACGGGTCCAACCCCTGCCATGTAGTTTCCCCCAAAGAACTCATGGGATCCCGGTTCCCCTCGTTTGTGGTGCAAACGGGGCTGGGGGGGGGCGGTCTCTAGGTCAACTGCGGCATCTCAGCGACCCCCTTGTTAAGCGTCTCTGCCCCTTATTGCCCACTAGCTGAAGAAGCGAAAGACACACACTCCCGCCCGCCCACTCACGGAAAACCCGGAGGGACCGGTGGCTACCGGCCGCCATGTCTGTGTCTTATCTCCACAGCCGGGGCAGCTCTGGCTTGCAGGAAGACCAGCTGCAAGTCCGGCCCTGCTGTCGGGCTTCGCATTGGCCGCTACGAGAACAGGATGATGGAGCAGATCCAACTCTAGGGCTCTTCCTCTTCTTGTTGTGTTAAAATAAATAATAATAATAATAATAATAATAATAATAATAATAATAATAATAA
>JAXCMG010000015.1:5837136-5868434 GCA_034642415.1 Podarcis siculus
AGGTTTGAACAGTCAGTCCAAGATGGCTCCCAGGTCCTCCTTCCAGGACCCCAGGAGCCCTTGGGGAGCCTCTTGTCTTCCAGGCAGTTTGTCTTCTCTGCCCCCCTCCTCCTTCCTCTGTCCCTCTGTCTCTCTTGCTGCACATCAGATTCATGGGTGGGGAGGGGGTTCCTTATGCCAGACTCCTGTTCAGTGTCTGTGGCGGTTCTTAGGCCCTTGCCCAGTTTCTTTTAGCGTTCTTCTTTCTCCAGGTCTCTGAGTTTGGTGAAGGTGCGGGGGTCCTTCTCCTGCCTCCACTCGCCTCTTCTTCAGTGCAGGTCCTGCTCCTGCCCTTGAGCGACGGGAGGGCGTGGGAATGGCACTGGCTCTGTGGACTGGCTTGTTCGGGGCGGGAAGGCGGAGGTGCCCTGGCAGGATGGCCCCGAAACCACTTACAGCTCCTCTATTATTAATAGGCAGATTGATTTAATGATGAAGGCCTGCCAGGTTAAGCCTCCCATGTGTAGCAGATTAAGTGGCTATTAGGTTAGGAATTGGCTGGCTTTGAATGCCCCCCCACCCCTTTCCTGCAATGCTGCCTGGGCTTCTGTACCTTCATTTAACATTTAAACTGCCTGGCATGAAATGCCCAGCCAAGGTGAGAAATGAGAGGCTAGTTTGGCTGAGATTAAAATCTCCCACAGGACCTGGAGGAAAGAAGAGTGGCTGAGCGGGCAAAGAGGCAGAAATCAGGTCAGGCAGAAATCAGAAGGTCAGGGCAGCTGGTTGTGTGTGGTGGGGGGAGGTCAAGGGAGAGAAATGAGGTCAAGGGGAGAAATGAGGCTGGGCGGTCTCCCACATATCCTGGGGACAAGGGAATTTGATGACCCTGGGGGTCCCTTCTAACTCCACGATTCTGTGTTTATGGGAGTGCAAGAGGCCGGTGTCTCCCCTCCCACGCTTCCTTCTTCAGCTATGTTCTTAGGGACTGCAGGGTGGTGGGCTGGTGGTGGTAACGGAGAAATCTGAGGGCTCCCTTGGACAAGAAAGAAGGACACCAGCCAGGAATACCACAGCAAAACAGCAGCCAACAGTCTTGGTCCTTATTGAAGACTGTCGCAACAGGACTGCCACCTGCCAAAAGGTGGAACAAGATGGAAGCCCCAACAAAAGAGCCCCAAAACTTTTATTAGCTGCTATAATCCCCATGTTACACTCCCCAAACTACATCACTCATACATCACGGTTACATCATGAAAGGGGAGGTCTGGTGGCAGGAAACTGAGCATGGTTCTCCTTGCCCTCCACCAAACACCCATCAAGTGTAACAAAAGAGATATTTACATTTCCCTGTTTCCCAGCCAAGTTCATCACACCCTTTTGCCTCCATCTGGGTTTGTTATTTCTGGAATGGCTACCTGTCTGGCACTCAGGTATCAGGATGCCAGGGATTATCGCTCAGGCAGAGGGGCTGCTGAGTAGCTGAGCTCACATGTCTATATGAATTTCTGAAGTTTTCCCTGTGAGCCAGCACCTAGATACATTGATTGGTGAATTGTTACATTTGGTATCGTGCAGCAAAGGCCCTTTGAATAGACAGGAAGAAACTGTGATGAAGTGTTTTGTGGGGACAAATCACAAAAGTCACAAAAGCGATGGTGCTGGTTTTGATAGTGGGCTGCATGTGCAGGATATCTGCTGGAGGGGCAACCCCCCCCCAACCTATAGATAAATTCCTGCAACAGTGGTGATCTCTCTGGAGAAGGTGGTCCTGGCAGTCTTGCAGGAATGGGAAAAGAGAAACTCCTGCTTCCAGCTGTAGTTCAGGGCTGTGTGTGAGAGAGAGGGAGAGGTGGGGACTTCTGTGCTTCCAGGGGGTAATGTTCAGGGGGTGGCTCTCATCAGTTCCAGCCTACAGTCTCCCCCTTTCCCTTGACCCCACCCCCACCTCCAGGAGAGAGTGGCAGAACTGGAGCAGGAGATCTCGGAAGCCAAGGAAGAAATGGCTCGCTACATGCGTGAATACCAGGAGCTGCTGAACGTCAAGATGGCCCTGGACATAGAGATCGCTGCCTACAGGTAAGGGCTGCAGCAGCCCCGCCCCCACCTGCCCCCATCAGGCACCTCCGTGCTTGAGGCTGCAGGGCTGGGTGCTCCTTGACTCCCTGGGTGTCCCATGCCTTTGCCCACATGTGGATGAGTGGCAGTAAAATATGCTCTCCATTATGGAAAATGGAGAAAGTGTCATGTGTTCTACTCAATATTGATCCAGAGCAGAACTCCAATGTAGAGTTAGCAGAGCAAAAACTTAAACACTTTGCAGGATTCCCAAAAAATAGACCAGAGGCAATGAATGTTTCATCCAGAAGACCTTTACTGCTAGTAAATGAGCACAATGGTCACAAATCCATATACGTTCAGGATTGGCCCTGTCCATAAGAAATCCAGTTGCAGCAAACTTAAACTTACAATAACTTATAAGAAGACTAAACCTTAACTCTAAGCATACTATATACAGAACACCACCCAGAACAAAAGAGAGACAGAAAGAGAAAGTGAAACCCTGGTTTTCTGGCCTTACTATTATGGTCTGCATGACCTTGACAGAAAAAGATAACAGGACCAGTTTAACCCAGCTGTACTCAGCTTCTCTGAAGCAATAGCCCAAACATCATGAACCTTCTGCTTGTTTCTTTCACACAGAGAAGCTTCCAGGACCCTCTTGAATTAATTAGAATAGGAAATATCTCTACACATCAGCTCAATACTTTCTGTACTAAGAAATGCAAACTGACAGGGCAGTCAAATTGTTCCAAGAAGGCTGAATCTGGTTCCCGTCTCCTTCCTTCTGTGTGCCAAAGTTTAAAACAGCCTCAGATAGTGCACTTGATAAGAGACTGGAGTTCATCTGGCCCTGAACCCCAAAATAAGTTCTGGCCTACTCTGTATAATCTAGAATCCTTTGCATTCAAAGCTTGTGTTCTGTGGCTGAGCTCCTTGTCCGAGGCTGAGTTGTAGTAAACCCCTCCCCCCTTTCTTTTTCAGGAAACTGCTGGAAGGGGAGGAGATGTGGTGGACCTCGTCTTCCTCCTTGCCACCCCTGATGAAGTGACAGATGGTTCTGTCGGGAGCGAAGGAATCTCCTCTGATGACCACCCTCCTTCTCGTCCTCGCCCCTTGAACCTCCCTGCCTCCCCATCAAGTTGCTTGCGCCCTCATTGGCTGGGCTGGTGCCCAGCTGGCCTTGGAACTGGGCATCCCCCATGGCTCTAGGGAGGGTGGAGGAGCCAGTTCCCCAGGCCAGCCTCACCCCCTGCTCATCCGGCTCTGCTCTTTTCATCCGCCATGAGATGCCACTGTGTGTGTGTGTGTGTGTGTGTGTGTGTGACCGTGACCCTCCTGGCTCCTGGCAGCCTCTTCCCCTGCAGTGAGGCTGCCCCCCCCACTTTTAAGCCCCTCACCACCCTCACCTTTGGAGGAAAATAAGCAGGAAACAAGCAGCCTTGCAACCTGAAATTGGGTGCATGGCGGAGGGGTCTTACGTTTTGTACTACTTAATTAATGTGTTTTCAGCAAGGTCTGGGCTAATTGGGATGCATAGTGGGGGGGGCGGCTGTGTCAGGGTTGGGGCTGCCTCCTTGCATTAGCTGGGCGAAGGGGTCTCTGTAAGGGGAAGGGGCTGCACTGCTGCCCCCCTTTGAGGGCTGCATGGCTCTCTCTCCCCCCAAGTGCCTGTGGGTGGAGTCAGTGTGGACACCTGCAGAGGGGAAGCTGATGCTGTCCCATGGGGACTGTGGAACAGGGCCAGTAGGAGCTGCCCAGAATTGGGATGGGGGGAGCTAGCAGGGCTTCCAGGGAAAGAAGGGCATTTAATTATTCAGAATATTTCATATGTGTGGGTTCAGAGTTGAGGGTGGAGTACTGGTCGCCCCTGCCATTAGCCAAGGGCTTAATCCAGCCCAGCTCTTTGGTCCAAAAGGCTCACAGAACTGGTCACAAATCTGTAAACAAACAAAAAACTAACACAGTCTCTCTCTGCCTTCAGGTTTATAATCTAAAACACACGACAAAAAAGGAAGGAGGGAAGAGGACAGAAACACAGTTTTCCTTTTTGCAGAATGTGTAAAATGTGTTGGTGAAAGTGGCTCACCTGCTAAAGGGGTTTTGAGACTGAGCGTGGAAGAGAAACACGGCACAGATTGTTCTTAAGAGGGAACCCCCACCTTTAAAAAGTATTTTTAATGGTGCGTATTCAGCAGAAACACGTCCTTCCTCAGACTGAGGATTGCTCCTGGGAGACAAAGGTTTGAGAAAAGGGAGTTTTCAACACTTGCTGCTCTTTCTAAGTTGGAAGCAGCTGCTCCTACCCCTGAATACGTGCATGTGGCAAATATAGGGCATAGGGTGGTATATAAATTCAATACATAATAATATCCTGGGATTTCGCCTCCCCTCCCCTCTCCTCTCCCAGGCTTGGAATAAACAGCCCCACCTCTGCCCAGTTCTCCTTCAAGATCAATGGGGGTGGGATGACCCCATTGCCCCCGCCCCTGCTCAAGCACTGTGCCCTGGGAGACCAGAGCCTCAAATATACACACGCACCCTGGCCCCCTCCGGATTCTGGGGGGTGAAACTGCACGCAATTACCCCCCACAGCCCCCTCCCAGGCAATGCAGCCGGGGCTGAGGGAGAGATGCTGCCTGCTCCCCAGACCGCCCTGTTTGGGGCTGTGTCCTTAGAAGCACCCCAATAGCGGGGGTGCTCTGGGAAGGCTGCAGCCCCCACCCTTGGGAAGAGAAGCTGCCCTCTATTCCCACAATGCCCCCCCCACCTGCCAGCAGACCAGTGAGGCTGCAGCCTCCTAAGGCAGGGAGTGTGAGGAGGTTGCTGTTTGGGGAACCTGCAAGGTCCCTTAGCCCCTTCGTCTGCTGACCCCGGCAGGGTGAGGAGTGCTCCCCTTTATTTTCTCCCCCCCCAGCTGACCTTCCACAGGGAAGCCCAGGTCCCTACACAGGCAGTCGCAAACCTGGATGCAGCGTTCCCACCCCACCTCACCCCTTTCCTCAATAATGTGCGCTGGGGGCAGGATTTGAAGTGGTCCTAATAATAAGAATACACACAGAGGCTTGAACCAGCAAGACTCTGGGAGGAGTGCGTATAATAATAATTCTGCCCACCCTCCAGCCCAGGTCGTTTTATTCACAAAAGAACTTTTTACACAGTGTTTGTAAGAACCAATCAGATATCCTCTGAACATTTCAAAAACCCCAAGTGGGGACAAAGTTAAAGTTAAAACTACAAAGAGCTAATTTCCTACTTGAGCATGCATATGCAATTCAGAGTAAATAAGAGAGGAAGCGAAGAGGAATGCTTTTAGGAAGGTCATAAACAGGAGAGGGTGGAAGGATGGCAAGGAAAGAGTATTCACCATTTCCTTGTGAACTCTTTTCCTGGCCCTTAAGATCTATCTAAAGATTAAACTACATCAAGGTATCTTTATGTACTGAGGATGCCTGAGGAAGCAACTGGGCTGTGTCCATGTCTTGTCAAGCAAGAGAAATAGGACAGGGATGCAGAGGCGTGGATTGATCAGAAATCATATCCAAATGTCTCAAACCCAGTCAACGCAATGCTTTTATTGCTGACACAAATGGCTTGCTCCATATTTTTCCTAATTCCTCATGGGAATCCCATCACTACACATCCCCTGCTGTCAAGGAACACCCTCCCACTCCTTAGGGGCTGCTTCTGGCTCAAGACCCTCTTTTCCTGGGGTCTCCCTTCTCCAAAGCACTTTCTGCACACTCTTCCCACCCCCACCCCCACTTTTGGCTTTTGTTGCCCCACTTGTGGGCTCCCTCATCTGGTCAGCCACTGTGAGAAGAGGGTGCTGGGCTGTACGGATGGGCCTCCTTAGAAAAATGGGCTGGCCTCTAATAATTGCTGTGGAGATCCACCAAAGGATCTGGATTACAGGAAAGGGGGTGGTTGATTATTGTTGTTGTTATCAATATCAATATTAATTAAGTTACAGGTAGGTAGCCGTGTTGGTCTGTCGTAGTCAAAAAATAAAATAAAAAAATCCTTCCAATAGCACCTTAGAGACCAACTAAGTTTGTCACCTCCTGGCAAATAGAAGGGGAAGAAATGGAGGCAGTGAGAGATTTTACTTTTTTGGGCTCCATGATCACTGCAGATGGTGACAGCAGCCACGAAATTAAAAGATTCCTGCTTCTTGGGAGAAAAGCAATGGCAAACCTAGACAGCATCTTAAAAAGTAGAGAAATCACCTTACCAACAAAGGTCTGTATAATTAAAGCCATGGTTTTCCCAGTTGTGATGTATGGAAGTGAGACCATAAAGAAGGCTGATCGCCGAAGAATGGATGCTTTTGAATTCTGGTGCTGGAGGAGACTCTTGAGAGTCCCATGGACTGCAAGAAGATCCAACCTCTCCATTCTGAAGGAAATCAGCCCTGAGTGCTCACTGGAAGGACAGATCCTGAAGCTGAGGCTCTAATACTTTGGCCACCTCCTGAGAAGAGAAGACTCCCTGGGAAAGACCCTGATGCTGGGAAAGATAGAGGGCACAAGGAGAAGGGGACGACAGAGGACGAGATGGTGGGACAGTGTTCTCGAAGCTACCAGCATGAGTCTGACCAAACTGCGGGAGGCAGTGGAAGACAGGAGGGCCTGGCGTGCTCTGGTCCAGGGGGTCACGAAGAGTCGGACACCACTAAACAACAACAACAAAGTTTGTCATTGGTATGAGCTTTCGTGCTACTGGAAGGGTTTTTTTTTTATTTTGTTATATAATTTTTCTGTTGGTCCAGGAAGGGAGAGAGCAAGGAAAGGGAAACACCACCAACAACACAGCACAGCTCCCCTGCCCCCCCCCCCCCAGTATGGAGCCAGAAGTAGCGAGGAAGGGAGTGGCGCATATATATATATTCCTTTTTTTCCTTTTCCTTCCTCCAATTTTAAAGGTGCGGCTTATATTCAGGCCAATACGGTAATATAAAAACACAAAATGCATAATAAAAACAAATAGGAGAAACCCAATAATCCTTCAACACATTTTAAAAGGGCATAATTTGGTGGGGGAGGGAATTTGTCAGAGGTGGGCTGTGGGAGGCAGGTGGTGCACACACACACACACACACACACAGAGGCAGAATCAGGCCTGCAGTCCCCTTCGCTTCACCAGCTGCTCCCATTTTATGTCTGTGACAGAATCGGATCAATAAATATTTGTGAAATTATGTGTGCCTGAGGCTCTTGAACCCGAGGTTTGAGGGGGAGGTGAAAGAGTGGAGGGGTCATTGGCTCATCTAACCCAGTGTCGCCTACACTGTCAGGCAGCAGCTTCCCAGGGTTTCATAGAATCCCTGGAAATCCTCCCCGTCATCTAGTCCACTGCAGTTCCCTGGAAACTGTACAAGTCTATGATTCTATTTCATTGGAGGTTTTAAAGCAGAGTTTGGAGGACCATCTGTCAGGGGTTCTATAGCTGTGATTCCTGGATTTCTGGGGGTTGGACTAGATGTCCCTTGGGATCTCTTCTAAATCTATGATCTTTAGGCACTTGGTCTCCCCAGTTCTCTGGAGGAACTTGCCCAGTGTCTGCATTACGGACAAGATCAAATCTTCAGGGTGCATCCTGAAGATTCAATTCAATGTTTGAAGATTGAACAATTCAAAGTGTTGGCGTTGACCTTTCAAGCCCTAAATGCCCTCAGTCCAATATCCCTGAAGGAGTGTCTCCACCTCCATCGTTCTGCCTGGACACTGAGGTCCAGCACCGAGGGCCTTCTGGCGGTTCCCTCACTGTGAGAAGCAAAGTTACAGGGAACCAGGCAGAGGGCCTTCTCGGTGGTGGCACCCGCCCTGTGGAACACCCTCCCATCAGCTGTCAAGGAAATTAACAACTATCTGATGTTTAGAAGACATCTGAAGGCAGCCTGTTTAGGGAAGGTTTTAATGTTTAATAGACTATTGTATTTTAATATTCTGTTGAAAGCTGCACAGAGTGGCTGGGGAAACCCAGCCAGATGTGCAGGGTATAAATTATTATTATTATTATTATTATTATTATTATTATTATTATTATTATTTATTAATTAATTTTCTCCTGCAGTGCTGCAAGCAGCTGCAGCCCCTCAAGTGAGGGCCTCCCGTCCCCACAAACACAGCAGCCTAGCCCTAGAGAGAGTGTGGCCCTCAAGAGCTTCTCTTGCTGCCAGACCTTGTGGGAGATGCCTCTGTTGCTCAGGCGTGGCTTCAGGTGGCTTTTCTGCATGAGCAGCAGCAGCAGCAAATAAAAGTCCCTACACTCTGAGCAGGCACAGAGTTACCCAAGGCCAGGCTAGCTTTTTTGGCACTGCAAACTCCAAGTCCTCCATCCCCTCCTTTGCAGTAAAAATACAAAATAATCCATTAATTGGCTGCTAGCCAGGGACTGCTCTTTCTGCAGACCACCTGAAGTGGTCCCCTTGTAGCCTTATTAGACTTTACCGACTGGTGGAATCTGTGCTGCTCCCGGGAGGGAGGAAGGAAGTCAAATGTCACCGAGGTTGATTCAGAGAAAGAGTTTATTCTGCTCTCTGGATAGCAGAAGGCACTTGCGTGGTCAGTCCACAGCAAGTCCAAAGAAATGAGAAATTTCATGCAGTATATATATCCTCCAGGCACCCTCTCCCCCTTCCCCAGGAATCCAGCCACGTCAGCTTATACACGCAGGTTGACATCACATATGTTCCTGCTCTGGTATTCTTAACCATAAAAGGGTTTTCCTCTTCCTGTACTCTTGACCATCAAAGGTTGTTCCTGTTCCTATACTCTTATCTTGGGGCAGGAGGTCACCAACTCCTGGCGCCGTTCTCGGGTCTCTTGTCAGACTTGACAAGGTCTGTGCGTCTTTGTGGTCAGGATGTAAGATAAGACCCAGTCGTGTCATCCCTGCTCTACTGGAACTGGCAAGGCCACTCATTGCCGTCACGGACTGATAAGGGAGAGAGCTTTGAGCACTTGTTTATACAGCTGGGTTTTGGCTCAAGTGCTCAAGTTAGAGCATTTTAGAAATAATAATAATAATAATAATAATAATAATAATAATAATAATATATTTATTGTCCCTTGGAGGAGGGAAAATGGGGATTTTGGGTCAATTTCAAGCTGACTGCACAGAAACCCATTCCTTCACCCTGTTCTCTCCCTCTGGCTGGGTTGTGTGGGTTTGCACTGCCCACTCCTGGTATATTTCCATCATTGCATCTGGTTGCTGAGAACAATCTCTCTCTCTGTGCCTTGGCATCACATGAGCTCTGATTTGGGCAACTCGTCCTTCCAGCAGAGGAGAAATCTCACCTTATTCTCACAACAGTCTGACAAGGTAGGTCTCTGCTGCTTGAATTATCGGGCAAAAGGGGAGGGTCTTCATGAAAGTCATGTGCTGACTTCCCCACCCCCATTTTATCTCATGACCCAAGTAGCCTTCCAGAAACAATAGGGAGGCTGACACAAAACATCAGAGGGTACCACTCCCCCCACCCCCATTCAGAGCACTAGATTTTACTGTGCATCATGGCTGGGTTGGAGATTGAAGCAGATCCTGCTCTCTTGGTGCATAATGTTCTGCAACCCCCCCCCCCCATTGTAGACTTATAGGTGTAGAAATGTGTCAATAAACCATATTTCTTAAAGACACTAGCCTCTGCTGCCCCTCAATTTTCCCAATAAGAACACAAGCCTGGGTTAGTGCCTGGAACCCTCTGGGAATCTTGCGACTGCTTGGCAGAGAGTGGGGGTGGTGTCCAACTTTTGTAACAATGCTTAGGCTAGAATAAATCACAGACATTTAGATTTGCAGACAAGTGAAATTTTACAGTTTCCAGATGTTATGGTGAACTAGTCTCCATCTGCTGGCGGTAAAGCAAATATGAAAAGTTTCCAGAATGACTTAAAAGTAAAAGCGCTTTGTTTCCTTATAAAAGGGATCATGCAGTCTTTGGGTTGGCAACCCTTTTAGAGAGATTCAGTTCACTTGTTCCAGGAAGGAGGGAGAGGAAAAAAGAGATGGGAGGGTGGAGGGTGGAGGATGGAGGATGGGAGCAGGGCCTGCGGAGAGCCTGCTAAGGCACACTCACTCTGACAACTGGAGCTCAGGGCTCAGGCTTCCCCTTTCATGCATGAACTTTATTGAGAATTTTAAAAACAATTGCAAGCATAAAGTGCTGTCTTTCAGAAAAAAATGCACGTACAGATGTTAAGTCTTGTACGCAGTCATCCACATGGCATCAAAACAGATTTGGAAAGTCTTTTACATTACAGTGGTACCTTGGGTTAAGTACTTAATTTGTCCCAGAGGTCCATTCTTAACCTGAAACTGTTCTTAACCTGAAGCACCACTTTAGCTAATTGGGCCTCCTGCTGCTGCTGCACCGCCAGAGCATGATTTCTGTTCTCATCCTGAAGCAAAGTTCTTAACCCAAGGTTCTATTTCTGGGTTAGTGGAATCTGTAACCTGAAGCGTCTGTAACCCGAGGTACCACTGTACTGATTAAGCTCCCATCCATAGAGTTTACTTCCATCTAAAGCATTAAAATAATTTCTCCTTAGTGGCTGCTGGGACAGAGGTGGGAGGAAGATTTTTGTACCGCTGTTAATAAGTGATATAGACCAAGACCATACGGAGTCAAGCCCATATTTCTTTGTTATTCCTCTTATCACCCTCCAATGGTGAGTTCAGAGTTCCAGAATTGCTATATCCCGCACTTAATGGGTCCAGGTTTATCTGGTGGAAGGAGGTGGTTATCTATTGGAAGCCACGAAAGAAGACCGGCTCTTTATTCTTGACATTGGGACTGATTCCCCCCCCCCCCGGCCTGGGATGGGATAAATTTATTACCTCCACTTTGTCAGGAGGCTCCAGGAGGTGCTGCAGCAATTTCTATTCCACCAGCCTCCCCAGGCAATTAAGAGCACACACTTCCAAAACGGTTAAGGTTTTGCATTTTTTTTGCTGTAAACAGTTTTAGTATTTTTCTGTACTGCACAGCAGGAGATGAAACATTTTTACAGTGGTACCTCGGGTTACATACACTTCAGGTTACAGACTCCGCTAACCCAGAAATAGTACCTCGGGTTAAGTACTTAATTCGTTCCGGAGGTCCATTCTTAACCTGAAACTGTTCTTAACCTGAAGCACCACGTTAGCTAATGGGGCCTCCTGCTGCCGCCGTAGCACGATTTCTGTTCCCATCCTGAAGCAAAGTTCTTAACCCGAGGTACCACTGTATTTATAAATGAATGAATGGATTTAAGATTCAGAATTAAAACAGTTGAAGCAGATTGCAGCCCCTGGAACAGGCTCCTGAAAACACACCTCTCAGGCATCAAGGTGGAGACAAGGATACATTCTGCCCCACCAGTAGCCCCCCCCTCCCAACTGAAAGGAGAGGTGCAGAAGCAGAGGGGGGGGGGAGAAAGATGAAGCTCCCTGGAGAGGCTTGCAAGGCAGCTGCTGTGGAGAGGCCTCTGGCCGGGTCCCCCAAGAGAGGCTGCAGCAGCAGCATCCCCCCCCCCCAGGCGTCCTCAGCGGAGGGTGACCCAGGGTGACCACAGGCTCCACATTGAGTTGGTGAAAGGATCCTGGCAGCGAATCTGCGCCCGATGCACAGCCTCCGCATCTTTGATGGTTTCCTCCAGCTGGTCCTGTAAGGAGGGCAAACCAGGTGTGACTGGGCTGGAAGAGGGGCAGAGCCAGGGCCTGCTGGGGGGAGGAGGGAGGCTCTCTGATGTGGGGTTCCACAAAGCAGAGGGGTCCCAGCTTCTCTTGTTGGCCATGACTGGAGTCCGTGGTGCTCACAGGCCCACCTATTGAGCCCTGGTATTGCGAACCCATTTGCAAGAGGCTCTTAGCCAGGATAAGTCCAGAGAATGTGGGTTGGGGAATTGTAGCTTTTCAGCTGTTGCTGGACTCCAACTTCCATCATTCTTGACCATTGCTAGATGCTGGGAGATGGAGTTCAGCAGCATATGGAAGCTGCCACATTGACTACGTTTGCCTTAGATCCTCCCTGCACAGGGGCAGTATACCTTCCAAGATCAAGTTCTGGGGACAAAGAACAGAAGGGGAGTCAGCTTAGGCTACTGTGCCTCACTTGTGGGCAACTGGTTGGAAGATGTTGGGATTAGACTATTGAGCTGGAGGAGCCCTTGACTTTGGCCTTGGCCACTTTGGCAGTGAGTGGGGGAGTCCCGATGATGGAAGGGGACAGCCTTTTGTGGTCAGGAGATCTCACCCATTCTCAGCTCCCTTGAGCATGTGGGAAAGTGGCTGGTTATGTTATTGTTGTAGGTTTTGAGTGCCAGATGTTGTGGGTGCAAGTCCCCCATAATTCTTGGATTCAACAAGCGTTAGATTTAATCGAGATAGGCATCACTGGAAGAACAAAGGCTGGTGGTGGCCTGTCGTTAACCCATCAGTGAAAGCCATCAACAAGGTAAAAGACACATCTGGATTTGGGAGGTGGAAATTTCCAGGGTTATAGTGAGCAATGAGAGAAATGAAGAGGAAAAAAGTGTCCCTTTTGCAAGTTGGAGGGGGGGGCACAAAGGCAGGAAGTCTGTTTTATGTTGCAGAGAGGGTCAGACATGATGTCTGGGGTCTCTTGGAATCTGAAACTGCAGCAATGGAAAGAACAGGACCATCTCAGAAGCTGAATGAACTCTCTCCATCTAGACACAGCCTGTAAATATGTTTAGATGAACCCTTTATCATAAAGACACCACAGATTCTACAGTGCCATCTTTTCCAAAAGAAGCACAGACCCTGGAACTTCATCCTGATATGTAACATTATGAAGAAGCAGAGAACACAGGAAGAGCATCTGCTGGATCAGGCCAGTGGCCCATCTAGTCCAGCATCCTGTTCTCACAGCCAGGTGCCTGGAGGAAACCTGCAAGCAGGATTTGAGCACAAGAGCGACTTTCACCTCCTGTGGTTTCCAGCAACTGGGATTCAGAAGCATTTCCTGAATGTGGAGAGCAGAGCTTAGCCGTCATGACTAGTAGCCATCCATAGCCCTCTCCTCCTCCATCCATTTGTCCAATCCTCTTTTAAAGCCATCCAGGTTGGAGGCCATCATTGGGTCTTGTGGGAGGGAGTTCCATAGGCTGACTATGTGCTGCATAGACTATGATTCTGTCTTGAATCTCCCCACGTTCAGGTTCATCGCATGTCCATAACTTCTAGTGCTATGAGAGAAGGGGGAACAAGCTGCGTCCATCTTCTCCAGGCCACCATGCATAATTTTACAAGCTTGTATCATGTTGTCTCTCACTTGCCTTTTCTCTAAACTAAAACATCCCAAGCTTTGCAACCTTCCTTCATGGGGAGGAGCTCCATCTCCTTGACCAATTTGGTCAGAAACCAGCCCACGAGGGAAGAGACTGAAAACCAGCTTGTTACTTACGCTGCTGACTTCCTTCTGGGTGCCATCGTAATGTTCCAGTTTCAGGCGGTAGCGCAGGGGGAAGTAGGCGGAGGCGCAGTGCCAAGAGGAGGGGGGAGCCCAGCTGAGCTTCAGCTTTGAACCCGACTCCTTGTGGATGGTCAGCTTCTCTGGCGGGTCTGGCTTCACTGCAGGGGGAGGGATGACAAGAGCCGTCAGGCTTCACCCAGGGCTCCCTCCCTCTGCCTCTGGAGGGGCCACAATAGGGCCCCTCTGACCAGCCTTCTGCTACTGCCTTTCACTACGGAGAGGCCCAGATCATCTAGATCAGAGGTTCCCAAATATGATTCAGGCTGCTGCCCCTTTTTTGCCACAAACTCATCCCCAGCACCACCCAACCTACGAAAAGCATTTCTTAAAATAGCGGTTTGTACTTCCTCAGTGGAAGATAACACAATTAAATTCAAAACCATCAACAATTGCTCCCCCCCCCCCAGTTTTTACTATGTATTTTGTGTTTTAATCTTGTATTGTCATGCTGTGATCTTTGGACAAAGGGTGGTATATGAATTTAATAACTAAAAATTTAGTTTGATTAATTCAACATAATTCATTTGATCCAGCGTGATACCAGTTTTTCAAAGTCTGAGAGCCATTTGCCCCCTGGCAGCCCCTTTACCACTTAGAATCCCTCTAAAATCCCACGGCCACCCACTTTGGGAACCATCAGCAGATGTTGATCTTTTGGTTGAGGCATTCCCAGCCAGTGAGGTGCTTGTCAGTTAACTCTCCCCACCCCCAAAAAGCAGAATATGATCTGTTAGTGGAAGCAGAGCTCTTTGCAAGACCACAGCTCCCCTGCAAGATAAGCTGTGCAGAAGGTCAGCAGCAAGAGAAATCCCTGACAGCAGAACTACAGGGACTGATATCATCTGCTTTTCATACTTAAAAGCAACCTTGCCCCCCCATGTTTTAAACTCCCATCAGCACCAGCCAACAAGAGCCACACTGGCTGCAAGGGCTGCTGGGAGTTGTAGTCCAATGTGGGGGGGGGGGAGAGACCAGGTTGAAGCCTCAGGAGGCTCTTGCTCAGAGGTTCAGTGAGGAAATGTCCCTTTGAAATGTCGCTGCCCATAGAGCCATTCCATACAGGCAGTCCCAGCTGCCCCTGTTACTTAGCAGCTCCACCCTTAGCAGTGCCGGGGTCAGACTGGATGGCCCTTGGGGATCCCTTCCCACCCTGCCCTAGTTCTGCGGGTGTCCTTTCGCTTGGCCTCCAAAGGCAGCTGCTGGGCTTCTCCTCCTGCCTCCTTTGGATTCTGGAGCGGGGGGGCGGGGAGGGCTGGTCTGGCGTCCCTACCGATGTCCTGGATGGCGACGTCCCTCCGGAGAGCCTCGTAGCTGCCGTCTTCGCCCAGCCCCTCCAGCTCCAGCTCCAGCTCCGTCTTCTCCCCGAAAGGGCAGGGGGAGCAGTCCTCCAGCAGGAGGCGCACCTCGCCCGGGGAGGCAGACACTTCTCTTGCGGGGCAGCGCGCAGAGCCCGGTCCTCTGCGGAGACAGAAAAGCCAGGAAGGAGCCTTGGGAGGGGCTGCTCCAATCCTATGACGCTAAGAGGGAGGGGTCCGAAAAGGAGAGGTCCTGGGGCTCAAAGCTGCATCCAACCCCGCTCGAAAGAGGTGGTGCCTGGCTGGCTGGTGGCTTGAGGGTCAGCCCCCTCGCCCTCCTGCCCATCTCCCCTGATGCTTCCCCTGCCTCAAAGCGAGCCCCCCCCCCCGTTGGACAGAGGAGGGGAGGCGAGGTACTCACTTGCGGCGCAGGCGGGCGCGGAAGGCGGCTGGGTGCTGAGTCTTCCACCAGCAGCTGAAGGTGCCCCTGTACGACGGCGCCTCGCAGGTCACCTCAGCTTCTGCCTTTCCAGCTGCAAGGAACGGGCAGAGTGGTTAATAGGGACCCTGGCCCTTCCCGCTGCTGGAGGAGGAGCCAAGTGATCTGTCAGGCCATCCGTTCGGGGATCTTGGAGCTGTGATTTCCGCATTGCAGGGGGTTGAGCTGGATGACCTTTGGGGTTCCCTTCCAGCGCTACAGTTCTATCAGTCTGTGATTTTTGGCATTGCAGGGGGTTGAGCTGGATGACCTCTGAGGTTCCCTTCCAGCGCTACAGCTCTATGGCTCTGTCACAAGGCAATCGGGCTTCGTGGCGCAGGTTCACGAAGAGCCTTTTACGCGTCTCCACTTGTGCAACAGCGCCCCCTGCAGGAGCGCCCGCTGGTACTGCAGGCTTGCAGGAGCGCCCGCGAGAAATAGTCCGTCTACTTGGATTTTCCCCTTCATGGATCACTGCCTTGCCGTGGCGAAGGGGCTTGAAGAACTCAGAGAAGCTATGAACTACGCCGAGCAGGGCACACAAGATGAACAGGTCATAGTGGAGAGTTTTGACCAAACGTGATCCACCTGGAGGAGGAACCGGCAAGCCACTCCAGTATCCTTGCCAAGAAAACTCCATGGACAAAGACAACAGGCATATAAAAGTTATGACGCTGGAAGATGAGCCCCTCAGGTCGGAAGGCGTCCAACATGCTACTGGGGAAGAGCGGAGGGCAAGTACAAGTAGATCCAGAGCTGATGAAGCGGCTGGGCCAAAGCCGAAAGGACGCTCAGTTGCGGATATGCCTGGAAGCGAAAGGAAAGTCCAATGCTGTAAAGAAAAATATTGCATAGGAACCTGGAATGTAAGAACCATGAACCTGGGTAAGTTGGAGGTGGTCAAAAATGAGATGGCAAGAATAAATATTGACATCCTGGGCATCAGTGAATTAAAATGGACGGGAATGGGCGAATTCAGTTCGGATGACCATCACATCTACTACTGTGGGCAAGAAACCCGTAAAAGAAATGGAGTGGCCCTCATAGTCAACAAAAGAGTGGCAAAAGCTGTACTGGGATGCAATCTCAAAAATGATAGAATGATCTCGATACGAATCCAAGGCAGACCTTTTAACATCACAGTAATCCAAGTTTATGCACCAACTACTGGTGCTGAAGAAACTGAAATTGACCAATTCTATGAAGACTTACAACACCTTATAGAAGTGACACCAAAGAAGGATGTTCTTCTCATTATAGGGGATTGGAATGCTAAAGTAGGGAGTCAAGAGATAAAAGGAACAACTGGCAAGTTTGGCCTTGGAGATCAAAACGAAGCAGGGCAAAGGCTAATAGAGTTCTGTCAAGAGAACAAGCTGGTCATCACAAACACGCTTTTCCAACAACACAAGAGACAACTCTACACATGGACATCACCAGATGGGCAGCATCGAAATCAGATTGATTATATTCTCTGCAGCCAAAGATGTAGAAGCTCTATACAGTCAGCAAAAACAAGACCTGGAGCTGACTGTGGCTCAGATCATCAGCTTCTTATAGCAAAATTCAAGCTTAAACTGAAGAAAGTAGGAAAAACCACTGGGCCGGTAAGATACAACCTAAGTCAAATCCCTTATGAATACACAGTGGAAGTGACGAACAGGTTTAAGGATTTAGATTTGGTGGACAGAGTGCCTGAAGAACTATGGATGGAGGCTCGTAACATTGTACAGGAGGCAGCAACGAAAACCATCCCAATGAAAAGGAAATGCAAGAAAGCAAAGTGGCTGTCCAACGAGGCCTTACAAATAGCGGAGGAGAGAAGGCAAGCAAAATGCGAGGGAGATAATGAAAGATACAGGAAACTGAATGCAGATTTCCAAAGAATAGCAAGGAGAGACAAGAAGGCCTTCTTAAACGAGCAATGCAAACAAATAGAGGAAAACAACAGAATGGGAAGAACCAGAGATCTGTTCAAGAAAATTGGAGATATGAAAGGAACATTTCGTACAAAGATTACCATAATAAAGGACAAAAGTGGTAAGGACCTAACAGAAGCAGAAGACATCAAGAAGAGGTGGCAAGAATACACAGAGGAATTATACCAGAAAGATATGGATGTCTCGTACACCCCAGGTAGTGTGGTTGCTGACCTTGAGCCAGACATCCTGGAAAGTGAAGTCAAATGGGCCCTAGAAAGCACTGCAAATAACAAGGCCGGTGGAAGTGATGGTATTCCAGCTGAACTATTTAAAATTTTAAAAGATGATGCTGTTAAGGTGCTACACTCAATATGCCAGCAAATTTGGAAAACTCAGCAGTGGCCAGAAGATTGGAGAAGATCAGTCTACATCCCAATCCCAAAGAAGGGCAGTGCCAAAGAATGCTCCAACTACGGCACAATTGCACTCATTTCACACGCTAGGCTCAAGCAGTATGTGGATCGAGAACTCCCAGAAGTGCAAGCTGGATTTAGAAGAGGCAGAGGAACCAGAGACCAAATTGCAAACATGCGCTGGATTATGGAGAAAGCTAGAGAGTTCCAGAAAGACATCTACTTCTGCTTCATTGACTATGCAAAAGCCTTTGACTGTGTCGACCACAGCAAACTATGGCAAGTTCTTAAAGAAATGGGAGTGCTTGATCACCTCATCTGTCTCCTGAGAAATCTCTATGTGGGACAAGACGCTACAGTTAGAACTGGATATGGAACAACTGATTGGTTCAAAATTGGGAAAGGAGTACGACAAGGCTGTATTTTGTCTCCCTGCTTATTTAATTTATATGCAGAATACATCATGCGAAAGGCTGGGCTGGATGAATCCCAAGTTGGAATTAAGATTGCTGGAAGAAATATCAACAACCTGAGATATGCAGATGACACAACCTTGATGGCAGAAAGTGAGGAGGAATTAAAGAACCTTTTAATGAGGGTGAAAGAGGAGAGCGCAAAATATGGTCTAAAGCTCAACATCAAAAAAACGAAGATCATGGCCACTGGTCCCATCACCTCCTGGCAAATAGAAGGGGAAGAAATGGAGGCAGTGAGAGATTTTACTTTCTTGGGCTCCATGATCACTGCAGATGGTGACAGCAGCCACGAAATTAAAAGACGCCTGCTTCTTGGGAGAAGGGCAATGACAGGCCTAGACAGCATCTTGAGAAGTAGAGACGTCACCTTGCCAACAAAGGTCCGTATAGTTAAAGCTATGGTTTTCCCCGTAGTGATGTATGGAAGTGAGAGCTGGACCATAAAGAAGGCTGATCGCCGAAGAATTGATGCTTTTGAATTATGGTGCTGGAGGAGACTCTTGAGAGTCCCATGGACTGCAAGAAGAACAAACCTATCCATTCTGAAGGAAATCAGCCCTGAGTGCTCACTGGAAGGACAGATCCTGAAGCTGAGGCTCCAAGACTTTGGCCACCTCATGAGAAGAGAAGACTCCCTGGAGAAGACACTGATGCTGGGAAAGATGGAGGGCACAAGGAGAAGGGGGCGACAGAGGACGAGATGGTTGGATAGTGTTTTCGAGGTTACCAGCATGAGTTTGACCAAACTGCGGGAGGTAGTGGAGGACAGAGGTGCCTGGCGTGCTCTGGTCCATGGGGTCACGAAGAGTCGGACACGACTAAACGACTAAACAACAACAACAAAACTTGGATTTTATGAACGAAAAGTTACAATTTAGGAATGAAGTCGGGGCCGAAATATTATAGGAAGTGGAAAGGCCATGTTTAGACTGGCTGATCTCTTCTGACCACTTCTTTAGCCAGGAACTCCTAGATGGAGTGCTGATGGGTCGCCAAGCTGCAAACTGGTTGGAGCAGTCGAAGAAGGGCAGCCTTGTCAACATGAAGGTCCTTTGTTTATGAATGGGGCAAGGCTTGCGTCAATGGGCTCAGGGGCCAAGAGTATTTACCATATGTAAAGGAAGGGATAGAATGTATCAGACAGGCCAGGAAGAGCCATTAACAAAGTATCTTCAGTGACAAGCTGGAAAGCAAATCGGAAAACAGGATCTTGGCGCCTGCTCAGGGCTTCTTGGACTACCCTTTTCTATTACCTTAATGTTCCGTTTTGAGGTGGTCTTTATGCCCAGGGGGAGGATAATTTATGGGCTTTTAAAGTTGTTGCACATGTGTGTTGGGGGCTCCTCACCTCCTTGCAAGGGTGAGGGGGGAGACTCGGTTGCAACAGGTGCAATAAAGATTCCTTGCTTCCTCTCAACTGGTTGTAAAGGTAAAGGGACCCCTGACCATTAGGTCCAGTCGTGACCAACTCTGGGGTTGTGGCGCTCATCTCGCTCTACTGGTCGAGGGAGCCGGCGTACAGCTTCTGGGTCATGTGGCCGGCATGACTAAGCCGCTTCTGGCGAACCAGAGCAGTGCACAGAAATGCCATTTACCTTCCCGCCGGAGCGGTACCTATTTGTCTACTTGCACTTGACGTGCTTTCCAACTGCTAGGTTGGCAGGAGCTGGGACAGAGCAACGGGAGCTCACCCTGCCAAGGGGATTCAAACTGCCGACCTTCTGATCAGCAAGTCCTAGGCTCTGTGGTTTAACCCACAGCGCCACCCGCATAGCCCCTGTTTAAATCTCTGAGCGATTGCTGGCCTCAAGGGATTCCAAGTCCCTTGGCTGGAGTTCGGCTGTTCAAGCCAAGCCCATTTCTTATAACAATCCTATGATCCAAATGCCCAAAGACAGGTCCTGACCTGCCCCAGTCGTAATGTCGGAGCCCAACGAAGGCACAGATTCTGCGAAGGCTCCGGAGGTATCCCCTGATCCCCTGCTCACCTTTTCGTGGGAAGAGGGGGAAGTCCGGGTCGCGCACGGCCAGGAAGGTTTTGTACAGCACCTGTCCTGCAGCTCCCCGGCAGGTGTAGTTGCGGGCGGAGGCGAGGTCTAGGGGGCCAACGCGCAGAAGGTGACCCCAGGGTGGCAGCTCCTCCATCTCCACCAGGGCTCCGTCCTCCACTTCCCAGCTCACCCGCTGCCCCGCCGGGGCGTCGCATGTCAGGTTCACCTTCTCGTTGATGTCCCCAACCTGCACTGGGGAGGGGAAGAGAGAGAATTGGGGAGGAAGCGGTGGCAGAAGGGCTTCGGTGGGGAAGCGCCCCTTCATGAGAAGTTTTGGACGCCAAGACGCCAGGCTGGGAGGACTGCACTGAGGGTGCCCGCCTCCCTCGGCCAGGGCACTGTGGTCTTCTAATGGTTGGAAGCATCCCAGAGTGGCTGGGGCAACCCAATCAGATGGGTGACATATAAATTATTATTATAGGGCAGCTCCCGCCCTATTTATTTATTTATTTCCTTATTTATTTAATAAAATTTATGCACTGCCTGACTGTAAAAAAAATCAAAAGCAAACTACACACACACACACACACACAGCAGTTTACAAAAGGATAAAACAAGAAAATCGATAGAAATTTGCAACAATGCTTTAAAATATACAAAAAGTTTAAAATGCTAAAGCAGCTTAAAATTTAGGTCAACAGTCTACCTATTTTGGTAGGCTTGTCTAAACAATAATGTTTTTAAAAGGCACAGAAATGAGAATAAAGAAAGGCTCTTGCTTAGTGTCAATAGGCAGGGAGTTCCAAAGTGTAGGTGCTGCCACACCAAATGATTGCATTCTTAGCAATGGGGGTGTTATGTGGCATCTGTAGCAGTGCCAGTTCTGCTGATTGAAGTGGCTGAGTGGTCACCTGTGGGGTCAGGCGATCTCACAGGTAAACTGGTCCCAAGTTTTCAAGGGCTTTGTAATACCTTGAACAGAAATACCTTGAACTTGGCCCAAACCTGTTTAAAGGTAAGGGGGACCCCTGACCATTAGGTCCAGTCGCAGATGACTCTGGGGTTGCAGCGCTCATCTTGCTTTACTGGCCGAGGGAGCCGGCGTACAGCTTCTGGGTCATGTGGCCAGCATGACTAAGCCGCTTCTGGCGAACCAGAGCAGCGCACGGAAACGCTGTTTGCCTTCCCGCCAGAGTGGTCCCTATTTATCTAGACCAAGCAACGGGAGCTCACCCCGTCACAGGGATTCGAACTGCCGACCTTCTGACCTTCTGATCGGCAATCCCTAGGCTCTGTGGTTTAGACCACAGCGCCACCCGCATCCCTCAAACCTATTTAGGGAAGTTTTTAATGTTTGATTCTCTTTTTTAATATTCTGTTGGGAGCTGCCCAGAGTGGCTGGGGAAACCCAGTTAGATGGGCAGGGTATAAATTATTATTATTATTATTATTATTATTATTAAACCGGTGCAGACCTCTGAGTACAGAAGTTAGATGCTGACAAGGCCACACTCTTGCCAGCAATTGCGCTGCAGCATTCTGCCCTAACTGCAGGTTCCAGATCAAGTATGAGGGAAGTCCCACTGAGCAATTACAGCCCCCCCCCCCAAATCCTGGGATGAGGGGCATACACTGGAGCAGCACAGCACATCTGGGTGCAGCCTGCTTTTCTCTCCCTCCTTCTGTGCATCTCTGTGCACAGATTCAAGCAGAGACACACAGCTCTTTGTGGACCACATTCCACCCCCCTCCCTTCCCCTTCTGGGCCCCTGAGATGGGGCTTGCTTCTGGGGCACTTACAGTTGGCGGGAAAAGCCACGGAGGCTTCTGCGATGAGCGCCGTGCCCAGGAGAGCCAGCAACATCATAGGCATCATCTTCAGGCCGCTTGAGGAGAGACTCCGCTGGAGACAAGGGCAGTGAAGGCTAAGGGGAGAGGATCCTGCCCAGGAAGGAAGACAAGCTGCTCAGCAAAATGACCAAAGGGGAAACCCAAATCTCTCCAGACAGGGACCACCAACAGCCCACTAGGGCCAGAGACTTCCAGCAGCATCTTGACCCCACTCCCTGTCTGCCTCCACCCTCTGCCTCTCTCGGGGGCATGGAAAACCCACTGCCCAATGGGGGTGCCTGCCCTTGCTTCCAGCCACCTCTTGGGAGCAAAGGCTCTGCACCCCCTCTCCCCCCCTTTCAGGAAATGAGTCTCCTAAGAGCATCAAAAGAACTTGCTCAACTAGTCCAGCATCTTGTTCTCACAGTGCCAGCCTAATGGGAAGCCACAAGCAGGACTGGGTACAAGACCAACACCATCCCCTCCTGTGGCTCCCACTAACTGGCATTCAGAAGCATTGCTGCGCAGAGCAGAGCCATCCTGGCTAGTAGCCATTGATAGCCCTATTCTTCACCATGAGTTTGTCTTTTTTAAAAAAATAATTATTATTTTTTACCAACCACTAAAACACAAACAGTGAAACCCCCCAGGCGGCTGATACATTGGGTATACGATATTCAATAATATACATATTCAATAATAGTCAAATTAACCATATGTCTACTTCTATATACTTTAACGCACCTCCTTCCACAAGGTTTATTTAACTTTTAACATTTTAATTGCCCCAAATTGTTCAAACCTACTCAAATAATTCAATATCTTCTCAAACCAATCCTCCTCTTTCTCACTGACCTTAAACCCTTTCATTCTATGTATCTTCACAGTTAGGTATTCTAAAATTATAATATTATTCAGTTTTTTCCTCCATTGGTTCACCCCTAGCTCTTCTGCATTTTTCCAATTACTCGCTATAACCTGTCTGGCTGCAATTACCATCAATTTTACCCATTTGCATTCCTCTTTTCTTTTTAACTTGGTACTACTCTGGGTAATGAGAGCCATTAATTTAGTTATTTCCTCGTTCCCACAATTCCTGATATTTCTATACCAATCTGTTTCCAAAAATCCCACCACGCCATGGGTTTGTCTAATCCCCTTTTAAAGCCATCAAGGGAGAAGAAAGCTCCATAGGTGAACTCTGCGCTGCGTGAAGGACTTTCTGGCTGGTTGTCCTGAGAGGCAGTGGAGTAGCGTGGGTTGTCAGCACCCGGGGCAAGGCAAGTAATTTGCGCCCCCTAACACGTGGATTTGCGCCCCCTAACCCGTGGATTTGCCCTAACCCCAGATGTTGCGCCCGGTGCGGCCGGCCCCCCTTGCATCCCCCACGCTACGCCACTGCTGAGAGGAGGCTGCGCAAGGGGCTCCCTGTGGCTGGACACAGCTGCAGGTTGGGGGCCTCATCTCCTGCTCCCACGGATCCTAAGCCTCCACCCCACAACTGCCTTTTCTTCTTCTTGCCCTCTGTTTTGGCACTCTCCTGCTGAGTTGCCCATGAACCTCCCTGGGGGCTTGGGGTTCTGCTGCCCGCCTCCGAAATGTCGCTCAGACCTTTGCCCACAGAGCCAGCTCCCCCCAAACCTTTTGGGTAGCCCTCCTCCAAAGCCTGTACCCCAGAAGCCAGCTGCTCCCACTGGACAGTCCCTGCACCCAGTGCCGGATTTACGTGTATGATAAACAAGCTATAGCTGAGGGCCCCACTCTCTTGGGGCCCCCCAAAAAATTATAGGGGGAAAAACCTGGATGTACATTTCCAAAATATAAGATAAAATACAAATAAAATAGATTATGAGTCTTTGTAAATTGTGTTTCTAAAGGAACTTTTGTTATTGCCAAATGCCAATGTGTTTGCATTGTTTTGCTTTGAATAAAAAGTCATTTTAAGTTAAAGCTTAGTAATTATTTCACTATTAATATAGTTCTTATTAATTGTATCTCAGCTCAACAATTACTTTGATAAAATACATATTTTGTTATGTGCAAGTGTCTTGAGATACCTATTAGGTCCATAAATTACCATATAGCATCTATTCAACACAAAAAACAGCGACAATTTGTTGTTGACGAAGGACAGCTGGACATATAAAGGGCCCTGTTACCTTCAGGAGCTGAGGGCCTCATCAAACCTCAATCCATCCCTGCCTGCCTCACAAAGACCCCTTCCCAAAGCAGGTTGCAGCTCAGAGACTCAGGACCGCCCCTCCCAAAGAGAGCCCTTACCTTCAGGCTGCTGCTGTGTGTGTCTGAGGGCTGAGAAGGAGACCTGTCTTATAGTGCCGGTCCTGCAGGGAGGAGGTTAGTGAGTGGGCAAGGAAAATCTCCCCAGACCACAGAGCTGAGGAGGAGGAAGAGATAACCCATCACCTCCCACTTCTGGGCCCACACCCACCCACAGGCCAGCCATCACCCCCTTCCTTCCCAGGGGAAGGACAGACTCAGCTCTGGAGGAACTGCCACACCTACAGCCACACCTAAATGGAGCAGAGTGTGGGGTCTGGGTGGCTCAGGGCTGCCCGTCTGCTGCCGTGCCAGACCTTTGTGCCCTTTGTGCCCTCACCTGCACAACACACACAGAGCTCGGAGATCTGTACTGGTTGCCCATTTGCTACCTGGCCAAGTTCAAGGTGTTATTGTTCATATATAAAGCCCTTAACCACGTGGGAGCAGTTTTCCTATGAAATGGCCTTGCCCCCCACAGGTGCCCACTCAATTGCTTTGATCAGCAGAACTGGCACTGTTGCAGGTGCCACAAACGTAAAACCAGATTCAGGTAAGTAGCCGTGTTGGTCTGATGCAGTCAAGATATATATATAATATTGTCCAGTAGCACCTTAGAGACCAACTAAATTTGTTCTTGGTATAAGCTTTCATGTGCATGCACACTTCTTCAGATACAAATACCAATTCTACATCTGTAATAACTCGGTTGTTCAGCGTGGAAGCACTTAAACTTTGGAACTCCCTGCTGCTCTTTTCAGTGCCTGCTAAAAACATTCCTGTTTTGAGAAGCCTGTCTAGACACTTAGAAAGTCAGTGAATTTTAATCTGTTTTAGTATTTTATTTTTTGTATGTTTTTAAAAGTGTTGTGCTTTCCCCTCAATTTTATTATTTTATCTTTTTGTAAACCACTTTGAGGTTGTTGTTGTATTTTTAATCTAGCAGTGTATTATAGTAATAGTAGTAGTAGTAGTGTTTAGTCATTTAGTCATGTCCGTCTCTTCGTGTCCCCCTGGACCAGAGGACGCCAGGCCCTCCTGTCTCCCACTGCCTCCCTCATGCTGGTAGCTTCGAGAACACTGTCCCACCATCTCGTCCTCTGCTGTCCCCTTCTCCTTGCGCCCTCCATCTTTCCCAACATCAGGGTCTTTTCCAGGGAGTCTTCTCTTCTCATGAGGTGGCCAAAGTCTTGGAGCCTCAGCTTCAGGATCTGTCCTTCCAGTGAGCACTCAGGGCTGATTTCCTTAAGAAAGGATATGTTTGATCTTCTTGCAGTCCATGGGACTCTCAAGAGTCTCCTCCAGCACCAGAATTCAAAAGCATCCATTCTTTGGTGATCAGCCTTCTTTATGGTCCAGCTCTCACTTCTATACATCACTACTGGGAAAACCATAGCTTTAGCTATATGGACCTTTGTTGGCAAGGTGATGTCTCTGCTTTTTAAGATGCTGTCTAGGTTTGTCATTGTGTAGTAGCAGTAGTAGTAATTTATTACTTATACCCTCCCCATCTGGCCAGGCCTCCCCAGCCACTCTGGGTGGCTTCCAACATAATATTAAAAACATGATCAAACATCAAACATTAAAAACTTCCTAAACAGGGCTGCCTTCAGATGTCTTCTAAAAGTCAGATAGTTGTTTATTTCCCTCTGATGGGAGGGTGTTCCACAGGGCGGGTGCCACTACCGAAAAGGCCCTCTGCCTGGTTCCCTGTAACCTCACTTCTCGCAGGGAGGCCCTCGATGCTGGACCTCAGTGTATAAATTTTATGACATTAAATAAGCAAATAAGCACACCTGCCCCCCCCCCCGCCTAGAGGATGAGAACAAAGAGCCACTCTCCTCCTTCCTCTGAGCCTTTGCAGCAACAGGGAGTGGGCTGGGGGGTGGGGTTCTCTCATCTCTCCACTTAGTGCCATGTTTCACGGGGGTGTAATCCCCAGCTAAGCCCCCACCGGGGTCAAAGGGATGCTTGATTCACTCCTGCCTTCATCAGATGCCCAGTGGCCATGAGTCACTTGCCCTATGACTCCCCCAAGCCCAGGCCAAGGCCCCACGGCTGAAGAAGGACCAGCAAGACCAGCCACAAGCCGGGGAGGGGGGGCTTATGTAAAGCTGGACTGGTAACAGCTCCTTGCGCAGAACATCCACCCATGAAGATGCTTTAAAGGTCAGGGATTGTGACTACTGGCTGGGATGGCTCCTCCCTGATCTCAGGGTCAGAAGGAGCACATGCTACTGAATAAATGTGGCCAGAAGCCACAGGAGGGGAGGGGCCTCGTGTGCTGGAATCCTGCTTCTGGGTTTCACAGAAAGGGCATCTGCATGGATGCTGGACCAGATGGACCCCCAATGACCTGATCCTGCAGGCTCATTTTATTTATTATTTACCAGTTTTCCAAAGCCTGAGAGTCACTTGCACCTCACAAAACCAGCACAGTTTAAAAAGCCACAAATTGCTTAATTAGCCGAAGGCCAGGGAGGAGAGGCATGTTTTTGCCTGGCACTTAAAGAAATGTAAGGAAGGTTCCAGGTTCCAGCCTCCCTGGGGAGAGCATCCCACAAGTGAGGAGCCACCACAGAGAAGGCCTGCTCTCTCATGTTCTTGGTGAGAAGGGAAGAGGCTTAGGGCAGAGGCAGACGGGGACAACCCCCCCCAAGCTCAAGGCTTGGCCCCATCCTGCTCAGCCTGGCAGAATCAGCCCCACTGCCTCTACCCGCACAGCAGCCATGACGTTTAAATAAGTAAGGGGCTGTCTGTAGTGCCCCCCACTTTATGGTCCTTGCCATTCTTTGTGTTTGCACAACACATGGGAGCACACTATAGGGATTGGGCAGCCGTTTTAGTCAAAGAAAACAGCTGGGGGGGAGTTTTAGTGAGGAGGGAGGGGCAGCTGCCCCCCAACATGCCTGACACAGCAGGGGCCAGATTGCAGCCCCTCCCCAGCAATGCTGCTGCTGCGTGTGGCCTGAGCTCCCTGGGGGACCTTGGGCCAGCTACTGTCTTCTCTCAGCCTACCCGACCTCTCAGGGTTGTTGTGGGGGTGCAGGAGGGAGGGGGAGCCACGCAGAGCCACCTTGAGCTCCTTGGGGGGAAAGGTGGGCTGGAAATGCCACAAAGGAGCCATCAGGCGGGCCTGGCATCCTCCCTCCCGCGCAGGGAGTTCCTCTGAGGCAAAGGGGGCTCCCCGGCTCTCTCTCGCCCCGCTGGGCTTTGCCTCCTGCCAGAAGAGGAAGCTCAGCGGGGAGGAGAATTCCCTTTGCGGCAGCGCCCTCTCGGCTGGGGCTGCACCCGGTGGTGCCCACTCGCGCCCGCAGGTGCCACGGGGACGCGGAGGAAGAGCCGCTTGCCACTCGCCGCCTAGTGGCTAAACTGCGCAATGACACAATCGAAGGGCTTCCTTCTTGCACACAGGACTAGAACGGGGTTCTGGAAAGCAGGGTCCCTCCTAATGACACCATCGGCCGCTGTCCCCGCACTGCCAACATTTTATTATGTTATGCCTGCTTCTTGGGAGAAAAGCAATGACAAACCTAGACAGCATCTTAAAAGCAGAGACATCACCTTGCCAACAAAGGTCCGTATAGTAAAAGCTCTGGTTTTCCCAGTAGTGATGTATGGAAGTGAGACCATCAAGAAGGCTGATCGCCAAAGAATGGATGCTTTTGAATTCTGGTGCTGGAGGAGACTCTTGAGAGTCCCATGGACTGCAAGAAGATCCAACCTCTCCATTCTGAAGGAAATCAGCCCTGAGTGCTCCCTGGAAGGACAGATCCTGAAGCTGAGGCTCCAAGACTTTGGCCACCTCCTGAGAAGAGAAGACTCCCTGGAAAAGACCCTGATGTTGGGAAAGATGGAGGGCACAAGGAGAAGGGGACGACACAGGACGAGATGGTGGGACAGTGTTCTCAAAGCTACCAGCATGAGTTTGACCAAACTGCGGGAGACAGTGGAAGACAGGAGTGTCTGGCGTGCTCTGGTCCAGGGGGTCACGAAGAGGCGGACACGACTAAACAACAACAAATGTTATGTTATGTTATGTTATTCATCTGGCTCAGTAAATGCCTCTTCCCAAAGATTTTCTGTGTGCTTCGCTGTGTACTTGAGTTTGCACTCAAGTCCCGTCTCCTAACCCGTCAAAGGTCATAAAACATCAAAATTTCTGCACTTTCCTAACTTTTGGTCATTGCTTTCCAAGCAGCCAGCCAAGTAAATATTTTGTTCTTGGGTCGCCACTTTCTTGTTCTGTTCTTTCCAAATTTCTCTGATGTCGCATGCAGAATTCGATGTGCAACCTTTGTCAGATAGCGATCTGTCGAGGATGCTTGAGTCACGACTCATCACTGGCTCCCCCGCCCACAGATCGCTCGCTCTCCCTCAGCTGCCCCAGATCTGATTGTCACTTCCTTAGCGTCAACAGCAGGGTGAAATTAGTCCTCCACCCGCCCCGCCCCCGCCGCCGCCCATCTGCCGACCCAGAGAGAAAGAGAGGGAGCTGTTCCGTCCTGAGCCGGCTCTCATCTTGGGGGTCGGCTTCCCAAGTCTGTTTTGACCTAAAAACTGTGTCACCCTTAGTTGTATCAGAAGATACTTCCTGTCTCATCTCCTGTTCAGTTACGTTTTCAGAATGGTCTCCCATTTCCTTTATGAATTGGTTCAAATATTGTTGTCATTAAGTCGTTTAGTCGTGTCTGACTCTTCGTGACCCCCTGGACCAGAGCACGCCAGGCCCTCCTGTCTTCCACTGCCTCCCGCAGTTTGGTCAAACTCATGCTGGTAGCTTCGAGAACACTGTCCCACCATCTCGTCCTCCGTCGTCCCCTTCTCCTTGTGCCCTCCATCTTTCCCAACATAAGGGTCTTTTCCAGGGAGTCTTCTCTTCTCATGAGGTGGCCAAAGTCTTGGAGCCTCAGCTTCAGGATCTGTCCTTCCAGTGAGCACTCAGGGCTGATTTCCTTCTGAATGGAGAGGTTGGATCTTCTTGCAGTCCATGGGACTCTCAAGAGTTCAAATACACTGTACCTAAATTGGAAGGCTGCAGTACTGTGTTTCAACACTAGGTAGCGTTGTCACATTGGGTGAGATGGCTGCTGTAGAAGCCTTTGTGAATTTAGAATAAAAAGCCGCAATAGTAGTTTTGAGCCACAAGGTGGTGCTGCTGCCCAAAGTCCTTGATTCTCTTAGCCAGGGGTGGGCAACCTAAGGCCCGTGGGCCAGATGCGGCCCAATCGCCTTCTCAATCCCGCCCACAGACAGGCTGGGATCCAGCGTGTTTTTACATGAGTAAAATGTGTCCTTTTATTTAAAATGCATCTCTGGGTTATTTGTGGGGCATAGGAATCCATTCAATCCCCCCCCCAAAAAAAATATAGTCTGGCCCACCACATGGTCTGAGGGACGGTGGATTGGCCCCCTGCTGAAAAAGGTTGCTGACCCCTGCTCTTGGCTGTGGCAGAAAGATCGGAATGCCTTCCTTAAGAGTTTGCCTTTCACCCCTGCTTTAGCCAGAGACCTTGGATTTGAGGTGCAGCCTTTTTCTCTAAGGTTGTATTCCTGAAATCTTTCAGTTTAGCTGTTTGGGAAGGTGGGTGGGCTTGCAATGGAGAGTTAGCACTTCAATGGAATTGCAGGGGAGAAGGCTTAGAGAGGCAAATCAACTGGGTGAAGGAGAGTTGCAGAGTTGCAGACTTTGCACTTTTCTTCAATTCAGAGGGTAGGGAAAAATCCCAGGGCTAGCATGCTTGCAGGCTGAGACTTTGAGAACTTTGTTTGCAGACTGTAGGAGTGATTGCATGCATTTGCAAATTTGCTCTAGGAGACCAAACACTTCCTTTGCAGGAAGAAGGCAGGGCTGGTTTCACATGCAAACATGTCCTCCTGCACAGAGAAGATGCACCTTCTTGTCAGAGAGAAAGAGGGCTCAGCATTCATTCCTTCTTACTGTTCTGTCTGGAGACTTCTCTCTCAATCTGGGTAGTATTCAGCAAAACTCCACAAAGCTCTCATACATAGATTTATTGAAGATAATCAAGGCACATGTAGAAATATTACTGACATTCCAATAGGATGACGTTCTCTTTGGAGTTCATGGAGTTATGGAAGAACGAATGAGTTCAAATGGCAAGACTGAGGGGAGCCAAACAATTAGGGAGACTCTGGGGAGGTAAATGGTTTTTGCACAAAAACAATGTTCCCCCAATATTTGCATGCTAAACGTCTCAGATTCAACCTCTGGAAACTCAAAGTAGAGCTGGTGAAGATCTGGAGGTCCGAAACCCTGGAGAGCCACTGAAAGGACTCATCTTGTCCCCCTGGTGAGCTTCTCCATGGGATCGCTGGCTGGCATCTGTGACAGCAAGGAGGAATCCAGATGGGCCTTTGGTCTGACTGAGCGTAGAGCAGACAAGACTGAGCCAGACGGGCCCATGCTAGGAAGAGAGGTGTGTGCATTTGCCAGCTGCCAGAGTGCAGAACTTCTTCACACAGGACATAGTTTAAGCTGTGACTCATCATGGGAGTGGTGGGTGCAGGGATAGCAAAGAAGGATGTAACAAATGCCAGAGGGATCAGTTCTAGTGCTTTATTAAAAGAAGGGTGTAGACTTACAGCCACTCAGCCTGTCAGGTCTCCCAGCCTTTGCAGGCACAGGATGGACAACACGGCCAAGAGAAGGCCCAAGAAAACATTCAGACATTCTTTATACACAAAGCAGCAGACGTCACTTTGGCTAGGACTTTCTAGCATTTCACCTGAGCGGATGAGGGCATAGGTGGCAAATACCCAAGTCTTACAGGTAATTCCCCTTTCTGGGTTCAGAGCCCAGATAACAGCAAAGAAGCAAGCCAGTTCCTTATATCAAAGCAAGTGAATATAAACATAGATGAGGTCATTGCTACAACTTCCAATTAATTGCATGCTAAAGAAACATACCGTATTTTTTGCTCTACAAGACTCACTTTTTCCTTCCTAAAATGTAAGGGGAAATGTGTGTGCGTCTTATGGAGCGAATGCAGGCTGCGCAGCTATCCCAGAAGCCAGAACAGCAAGAGGGATCGCTGCGTCTTATGGAGCGAATGCAGGCTGCGCAGCTATCC
>JAXCMG010000015.1:5868444-5974554 GCA_034642415.1 Podarcis siculus
AGGGATCGCTGCGTCTTATGGAGCGAATGCAGGCTGCGCAGCTATCCTAGAAGCCAGAACAGCAAGAGGGATTGCTGTTTAGCGATCCCTCTTGCTGTTCTGGCTTCTGAGATTCAGAATATATTTTTTCTTGTTTTCCTCCTCCAAAAACTAGGTGCGTCTTGTGGTCAGGTGCGTCTTATAGAGCGAAAAATACGTAATTAAAAATAAAATAAAACATCCACAAACATCAAGAGTATTTTGAAACAATTTCTATACCCTCACAGATAAGTCACAAGGCTGCTGGATACCTGGACCAACAGGAATGCTTCCAAATCTCCACCAAAGTAAATAATGAGGGAGGCAGACATCCTTCCAGAGAGGGCAATCCACAAATGGGGAGCCACCACCAAGAAGGTCCTGGTCAATGCCAATGGGACAGAGTGCAGAGGCAGCAGCACCCACAAGGCCTCACCTGCCTGGGGGCCCCGAGATGGTTTGTGCTAGAGAATGTGCCCTTTAAGGCACTTGGATCCCAAGCCATTTAGGGCTTTGCGAGGCTCATACTCTTACTTATTCATGAAGGAACAGGCTGCCCCACTTACCAACCTAGCAGCTGCATTCTGCACCACCTGCAGCCTCTGGCCTGCCTTCAAGGGCAGCCCCACATAGAGGGCTTTGCAATGGTCCAGCCAGCAGGTCACCAGCACATGGACAACTGAGGCCAGGCAATTCCAATCCAGAAATGACTGCAGCTGGCAAATAAGTTGGGCATAAGCACCCAAGGATGGGAACTGCCGTGACAAGTTGGAATCCAGGAGCACCCCCAAGCTACAAACCGCTTCTACACCCCCCCCGCCCACCTCCAGGACAGGTCACCCACCTAATTCCCATGCATGAGAAGTGTCTGTGTGACAGATACGTGATGAAGATGTGGCTCAGGAGGAGGCACAAGTCTGAGTCGCATACTGTATTCTGGGCATCCCCTGAAACCAGGAATTTCTGGGTTGAAATAGTTAACAAGATTAAAATAATTTCTGGAATTTTGTTATATCTTAAGAGGTGTCCAAGTTCATAACAAACAAATAATTTTCCAAAATATTTAGCCTATTATCATTCGGTTAATTACCACCGGGTAATTAAAGACGTGCATGGAATATGCCTTCTTTTCCCCGTCTTTTCTTCTTCTTCTCTGGCGATCCCTCGTAGCCCAGTAAGATGGTCTTCCATGAACAGGGTCTTAGCAGTGAGTCCGTAAGTGACTGTGGAGGCTGATTCTGGATCCACATGTCCTCCCACATTGGAGACATAGGTTTCCAGCAGGAGTTGATCACGGTGTGGATTTGCCAAGTGTGCCTTCCTCTTCGCATGTTTCTCCCTTTCATCCTGAGTTTGAGTGTCTTCAAAGCCCATGACACCTTTGGGAAAGGCTGTTCTCCAATTGGAGCGCTCGCAGGCCAGTGTTCCCCAATATATCCAGTCTGGCCGTTTGCCCATCCAGCCCAGTATTGCCTACTTGGACTGGCAGCAGCTCACCAGGGAGAGGTTCCTTTCCTCCCACCTCCTCCTACCCGAGACCTCCCTGGGAGCAATTTGAGGTCCCACTTATGGCTTAGGGAGCACCGAGTGTTCTGGGACTGGAGTGATAGACAGGGAAGCCCCCACCCCGTTTTCCTATGGAGCAGTCCACTTCCTGAGGACCCCCCCCCCGCCCAGAGTGCCCTTGGGCTGCTCCCAGCCACCCCTCCAGGATCCTCCGTGGCAGAGAGACTCCCTCACCGGGCCCAACTGCACTGACATTTTTTTAAAGGCGCGCACTTCGGATGGGCTTTTCGGAGCGCCGAGCGAATTTTGCAGTGTTTGCGCAGAGATCTTGCCTGTTGTGTTTGAAATTTCACAGCAGTTTTCGATCTTACATTTGCCAGGCACAGTGAAAAACTGCTGCCATTTTATTTTTTAAAAACGAACAAATCAACCAGTACGTGGCAGACATTCTCTGCCCGCCGTTTGCTCGCGGTCAGAGGCCCATCGTGGTCCTGAACCAGGAAGCCGGACGCTGCTGCTCCCGTTTGCAGAAGGGGGCTGAAGCCTAAAGGGGCTCACTCCGGAAGTTAAGAGAGACGAAACTCTTGAGAGTCCCGTGGACTGCAAGAAGATCCAACCTCTCCATCCTGAAGGAAATCAGCCCTGAGTGCTCACTGGAAGGACAGATCCTGAAGCTGAGGCTCCAAGACTTTGGCCACCTCAGGAGAAGAGAAGACTCCCTGGAAAAGACCCTTGGGAAAGATGGAGGGCACAAGGAGAAGGGGACGACACAGGACGAGATGGTGGGACAGTGTTCTCGAAGTGACCAACATGAGGGAGGCAGTGGAAGACAGGAGGGCCTGGCGTGCTCTGGTCCAGGGGGTCACGAAGAGGCGGACGATTAAACGACTTAACAACAAAAGTTGGAAGGGTCCAGGGGGTCATCTAGTCCAACCCCCTGCAATGCGGGAAGCGAGGCAGTCCTTCAAGACACCCGAAACGAGCCGAGGGGAGCGGAAGGCCAAGGTGCGGGCGCGTGTTGGCCAAGGCAGTCTTCGGGGTGCTTAAATCTCAAATCCTGAGGATCCGCCCCCCCTCCGGTTCCTTTGCAGCCGGCAGCTCCGCAGGCGAGGATCCGGAGACTCCGCCTTGGTGAGGGTTTCCTGCCGGGGGGGGGGGGCGGCTGTGACTCACCCGCTCCCTCGGCCGGGATTCCTCGAAAGCCTCGTCTGCCCCGCTTCAGGTTGGGGAACCCCGCACCGCCCCCGCCAAGGCGTCACCGGTTCCCCCAAGTCACTGCCGGGAGACCCCCGCCCCCTGCAAAAGGGGAGTCCCGGGGAGGACGATGGGCCGCCGGCCGGGCTCCGTCCCTTGCCGCTCCCTCTTCCCCGACGGGCTGCTGGCTGGCACCAAGCGGGCGTCGCGGGGCCAGGAGCTGCTCTCGCCTCCGTCCGCGTCCCGGGCTCCTCGGTCTCGGTTCCTGCGCGCGCGTCCCCGTCCTGCTCGCTTGGGGGGGGGGGGGGGGGGGGGAGCCAGGCGGGAGCCTCACCGGAGTACCCTCAGCAGAGGCGCCCCAGGCTAGGCTGGTCCGGGCTAAACCCGAGCTTTCTTCCCCGTGGCCCTCTCGCGGCTCCCTGCGGCGGACCGTTTGCCTGCCTAGGTCTTTTCCCCTTCCCAGGTAATCCCCATTAGCGATGGTGGGAGCGTCTAGATGAACACTGGGGGACCCTTGCATGCAAAGCAGATGCCGGCATCTTTGGAGAATGGGCTGGCTCCCTGGTTACTATTTATCATTGTACACCACACAAGCAAAATAAAATAATTTATTTTGGGGAGGAAAGAGTTCAAGGGCATATTCCAGCCAGGCAAAATACCAGAGGAGGCGGCAAAGCAGCGTCTGTAAGGAGTTTGGGGGGAGGGGGCTGGGCCTGAGGTTCTCCCCACATTTTGGCACCACCTTTCCTGCGCCTTCAGCTCCTTTTTGGGGATCAGGGGGGTCAGAATTCAACCTTGCATTTCACAGAGTCCAGTGTTTCCAAAGGTATCTTTTAATTCTTCTGCTTGGTGAACCACATTCTAGGCCAGAAAGAATCAAGGGGGGGGGGGCGGCAGGTGCCAGGCACCCCACAAATGGCACTGACAGAAGACAGGGGTGCCCCGATCCCAAGCAGCCTCTCTAAAGTGAACAGTTCAGGAGCAACGTTTGCGGATGAGGATCGTGGCCACCACTGCGAGCGAGAGACACCCACCCGCTCCCCTGGTGCAGAGTCCATAAAAAGCTCAGCAGCCACTCAAGGGCCATCTCCCCCCCCCCCCCAAATAAGGCAGCAGTAAAAGCAGAGAGCTAAGAAAAGACTTCAGGAAGAGCCCACCCTAAGAGTCCCAAAACAAGGGGGCAGGGCATCACCCTCTGCTAAAGCTGCCCCATGGCTGTGGGGAGCCTCCAAGAGGACCCCCCCCCAACAGCTCCCAGGTGCATGGCTTGTGTGACAAGGGGGGAGGAAGAGCAAAGTCTCCTGCTACAAGTGAGAATGAAGCTCTGCCCAGACCCACTGACCCCACTGCTGCCCACTCCCCAGCAAGGAGACACCCCTGCCCCACCTCCAGCCTGGCCTTGCCTCTGCAGACCTGGCCGTCTGCCTGGGGTTCCGCCACCTTTGCCAATGAGACGCCGGGGGGAAGTGGAGCCCTGAGCCCACGGCACACCTCCACCCAAAAGGCCATGCCAACCCCACCCTCCGCTGCGCCACCTGGCTGCCTGACTCTGACTCTGACTCTGGTGGGTCCTGGAAAGAGCAGCCAGGCTCCCCACAGTCTGCCCCAGAGCGCCCAACAGCAAAAGTACAGCAGGACCTGCCTCCTGGGCCCCCTGCCCACCCTCTCCCATGCCCAGGGAATGCCAGGGGCTCTGGCCTCAAGGGGCAGCAGGCCTCGCCACCCAAGGACAGCAGCGGCCAGTGCTGCTGCTGCTCCAGGCCTGGGACCCTCCTCTGACCCCTGGGAACAGCATTCCTCCAGGGCCTGGGCTTAATCCGGACCCAGCGGTGCTCCTGCTGGGCTCATTGCAGAACGCAGGTGTCCTCTGTGTCCTCGCCACCTCTGGGTGCCTGAGGCCCCTCGTCCTGCAGCGAGGAGGGAGGCAGAGACGGCAGCTCCGAGGCCCCCGCCAGCTTCTCACGCAGCTCCAGGAGCAGCTCCCGGCTCTCACTGGGGGGCAAGTTGCTCAGGTAGTACTGGGGTGCCAGCTCTGCCAGCCTGCGGGGAGAAAGGATCCAAGTTGAGGGAGGCAGGAACAGACACAGTCTACCCGTATTCAGCAGCTGGACTGGTGACTGGGAGCGGCCGCCAAGACCACATAACACCGGTCCTGAAAGACCTGCATTGGCTCCCAGTATGTTTCTGAGCACCACTCAAAGTGTTGGTGCTGACCTTGAAAGCCCTAAACCAGGCTTCCTTAACCTCGGCCCTCCAGATGTTTTGAGACTACAATTCCCATCATCCCTAACAACTGGTCCTGCAAGCTAGGGATCGTGGGAGTTGCAGGGCAAAAACATCTGGAGGGCCAAGGTTGAGGAAGGCTGCCCTAAACAGTCTTGGCCCAGTAGACCTGAAGGAGCGTCTCCACCCCCATCGTCCATCCCGGACACTGAGGTCCAGCGCCAAGGGCCTTCTGGTGGTTTGCTTACTGTGAGACATGAGATTACAGGAAACCAGGCAGAGGGCCTTCTCGGATGTGGCACCCGCCCTGTGGAATGCCCTCCCATCAGATGTCAAGGAAAGAAACAACTGTCTGACTTTTAGAAGACATCTGAAGGCAGCCCTGTTTAGGGAAGTTTTTAATGATGTTTTATCGTCTTTTTAATATTCTGTTGGGAGCCGTCCAGAGTGGGGAAAATTATTATTATTACCACCCCACCCTGCATAAGCCCCCATTGCTGCTGCTTCCTGGTCCACAGAGTGCAAGAGCCATAGGGGGCCCATCTAGTCCAGCATCCTGGTCTCACAGTGGTCAAATACCCCAAATAAACTAGGAGTTAGGTAGACTGCCTCTGGGCCTGGAGGCTCTATAAGAATGCCAGAAGAGCTTGGCTGCTGTATCAGTCCACAGGGGACCCCCACCTAGCCCCTGTTCTCTCACAGTGGCCAACCAGATGCCCCCAAAGGGAAAAACCTGCAAGCAGGATCTGAGCGCAAGAGCAGGACTCTCCCCTCCTGCAGTTTCCAGCAACGGGGATTCTGAAGCATTGTTGCCTCCAGCCGTGGAGGCAGAGCAGAGCAATCCCAGCTGGGAGCCATCAAGAGCTCTTTCCAGTCCTTGTCTAAAGCTAAGGCAGCGTTGAGGCATCCCTGTGGAGCTGGCCTACGGCCTAGAGTCCCCCCCCCCCGCTCTGAAAAGCCAAGGTCCTAGTCCTCATGGCCAAGGAATGGCGTCGACAGCCCTGCCACCCCCAGCCCCCCCCCAGATGCTCACATCTCTGGCTGGATCTCGGAGACGATGCTGAGGCAGTTGTCCTGAGAGATGGTGAACTCGTGGTAGAGCACCCAGGGAGGCGGGCGGGGGGGCGGGCGACGCAGCCGGTAGCAGCAGCCGGGGGGCAGCTGGGCCACATGCTTGTGGGTCAGCAGCAGGTAGTTGCCGGAGCCGTCAATGTCGCGGGCCACCTGGAAGCAGGAGGGGGAAGCAGAGGCTCAGGCAGGCGGGGCGGATCCATCCCCTTCCCCAGAGCCCAGGCAGGGAGAGATTGCAGGCAGTCCCAGGGAGAGGCTGGCGGGAGATGTCTGGCCAATAGATGGAGTGCAGGGTGGAGCCCCCCCAACTCAGAGGGACTCTGGGCTCAGAGATAACCTCCCTTGGCTTCAGCAGCCTGCATCTCCCTGGGAGGCAGGCAAGGAAACCCCAGGCAGCTCGTCCTGGAGCTGAGCAGCACCCCAAGATCTCCAGCACCCCAAAACCCTGGAGTGAGAGACAGAGAGTGACTGTCCAAGAGAGAGAAAGAGAGAGAGAGGGAAAGGAGAGGGAAAGGAGAGACCCTCCGCTCTCAGCCTGGGCTGCAGCCTCCCTGCCTGCCCCCCCCCCTGGACCCCCTTCCTGGCTGCTTCAGGGCCAGCCTTCTCCGGGGCTCTCCCAGCCCAGAGCTCCCTTGCGCTTCCCGGCCACGCAGGCCTTGAGGCCGCAGCCGTACCTTGAGGAAGAAGCCCGAGATGAGGGCCTGCGTCAGGCGCTGGACGTTGCTGTCGCTGCCAAAGGCCGGCGGGGAGACGGGCAGCTCAATGCGCTGCATGACCTCCAGCAGCTCTGCCCGCACGGCCCCCGCCAGCCGCAGGGCCGCCTCGCTCACCCCGTGCTTCCGGCACCAGCTCTCCGGGTCGCTCTCTGGGGAGGGAGGGAGGGGGGTGTGGGTGCCTCTCCTGGCTGCGCCCCTTGAGAGGGGCCCCAGCAAGGCTCCCCTCCCGCCCTGGTCCCTCCCGCCCCCTCTGCAAACTCACGCTGCTGGAAGGCATTGAAGACGTTGATGAGGGTGAAGTGGTCCCCCGCCGGGTGCAGAAGACTCCGCTGCCGGGCCGCCAGGGCCTCCTCCCAGCGCGCCCCCTCTGGAGCCAGGAAGCAGGGCCAGGCTGCGGGGGGGGGGGGGGGGGGGCGCGGGGGGGCCCCCCCCCCCCCCCCGGGGGGGGCCCCCCCCCCCCCCCCCCCGGGGGGGGGCGGGGGGGGGGGGCGGGGGGGGGGGGGGGGGGGGGAGAGCCAGTGAGGTCCCTGCCACCATCACCTGGGTGTCTGCCCGCCTGCCCCCTACCTTGGGGAATGTGGGGTACAGCGGTACCTCGGGGTACATACACTTCAGGTTACAGACTCCGCTAACCCATAAATAGTACCTCGGGTTAAGAACTTTGCTTCAGGATGAGAACAGAAATCATGTAGCGGCGGTGCAGCGGCAGCAGGAGGCCCCATTAGCTCAAGTGGTGCTTCAGGTTAAGAACAATTTCTGGTTAAGAACGGACCTCCGGAACGAATTAAGTACTTAACCCAAGGTACCACTGTATTTCAAGGGCACTCCAAACCAACAATTCACATTTTGCCAAAGAGGCACAGGACAGGAGCTGAAGCTTGGAGAGCTTTCTTGTAAGTTTGCTAGAGAGAACTCTGCGAGAGACACTCCCATTGTGCCCTGACAGGCAGAGGGCGTAGCGGTAGATATTCTCCTACCAGCCCGGGCACAGCGGGTCTTTTTCGTCACCTTCCACCCAGCCAGAAACATGAGAAGGCCTGCTAAGTCTGAGCTCCAATGCTCAGACACCATTTTAAGCCAGACTTCAGTATAATAAATAATAACAATAATAATAATTTATTTATACCCCACCCATCTGGCTGAGTTTCCACAGCTACTCTGGGTGGCTCCCAACAGAATTTTAAAAACATGATAAAACATCAAACATTAAAAACTTCCCTAAACAGGGCTGCCTTCAGATGTCTTCTAAAAATCAGATTTTACAAAAAAGGTAGGTTTTTGTAATTGAATTGTCATTTTAAGCCTGCCTGAAGAAAGCTGCTGTATCTGTTATTCTGCAACAGAAACTGTTTGTGTGACTATTGTTTGAAAAGGGGGAGAAAGGGGGGAAATCACAGGAGAATCCAGTCTGCCTTAAAGCATCCTGGATTACTTAAAGGCTAAAACTAGTCCATCTAAGCTTCTTTTTAAGCTGCAAAGGGATGCACTCTGCTGAACTAACAAGTATCTAACAAATACAGCCTCTCCCAGCATTTGTTCTCATCCCTTCAGGGAATGCCTTTTGCTGCAGTTCCTGCCTTGCAGACGGCTGGGCCAGATGCCCCAACTGTTCTGTTTCTCTGAGCCTTAGCTGCAGCACCTGAGGCTGGAAGGGGGTCTGAGACGAGGGCCTGAAGGGCAAAGGATGCTCTTCTCACAGCTGCCAAATCCCCTCAAGAAGCCAGGGAGCTAGACAGACTGCGCCTGGACCTGGAGGTTCCACAAGAGCAGAAAAAGTGCCAGGCTGTTAGATCAGGCCAAAGGGGGCCCAACCCAATGCCCACTCTGAGAAAGCAGCACTCAAGCGCCGCTGCAGCTCTCTCTTCCTGGTTTCCAGAAACTGGGATTCAGAAGCCTTGTTGCCTCCAATGATGGAGCCAGAGAAGAGCCTTTGTGGTGAAAACTCTCCTCCATGAATTGGCCCAATTCTCATTTAAAGCCCTCCATGCCGGTGGCCATCATTGCCTCCTGGGGGAGCGAGTTCAAGTGCCTGCCCGACCTTTTCCCTCCGAGGTGCAAGAGGAGGCCCCACAGCGCCCCCCACAGGGCTGAGCGAGAGGCGGCTCCACCTACCTGCCAGCATGGCGGCCAGGGTGAGCATCTCGTGGACGCAGTCAAACTCACAGGAGGCCAGCAGGGCCTTGGAGAGCTGGGGGTCCAGAGGGAACTCCGACATGATGATGCCCACCTCAGAGAGGTTCCCATCGTCATCCAGGGCAGCCAGGTAGTCCAGGTCCTCCAGCGCCTGCATTAGGGACTCGGGGGCTGGGCAGGGAGAGGAGACCCCCGCTGAGCCTGGCCGGCTGGCAGGCAAAGGCCCCACCCAGACACCTCCCCCCAGACATACCTGGCCGGTCCAGGAAATCGCACTGGCCCATGTCGGCGATGTCCAGCCTCTTGAGCAGCAGGACCAGGCGGCTGAGGTTGGCCTCTGTGATGGGGGCCGGAGGGACGGGGGGCAGGTGCTGCTGATAGAAGGCGTCCGAGTAGAGGCGGAGGCAGGACCCTGCCGGGCACAGGAGGGGGCAGTGAGGCGGGCGGAGTCAAGACTCTAGTCCCTGGGGAAGAGAAGGAGGCTGCTCGCCACCCCCACCCAAAAACCTTCGCTGGAGGTTTTTAAGCAGAGGTCAAATGGCCACCTAAGCAAGGATGCTTTAGCTAAGATTCCTGCATTGGAGGTTGGACTGGATGACCCCTGGGGGTCCATGAATCCCAGGGTCTCCGCAGAACAGCCCCCAGAGGCCCTGGGGAAGGAGGGATCACCTACCTGGGGGGCTCCCCGCTGCCCTGAGTCTCCGCGCCTCGGCCTGCTTCTTGCTTATGGGGCGCAAGCCCTGAGCTTCGGCTCGGATCTGCGGGTTGTAAACCTGCCCAGGAGGGAAAACATCAGGAGACAGAACATTAACTCTGGGACAAAAACAGCTGCAAGGACTTTAATTTGAGATAAAACTTCATTCGGTGCAGAAGACGGTGGGGGTGGGAGGGGAGCCTACAGTTTCTTTATTTAAAGTTTGCATTGATGATTTGGCAATCGTCCTCTGAATGTTTAGTTCAAATTATATTTGTACAAGTGAGAATGGAAGAAATCGGGTTATAGACATGGAATATAACATTAAATAGAACTGTGTGTGCAAAAAAGGGAGGGGGAGCTCTATTTTGCAAAAGGTTTACGATGGAAACTTAGAGCTGACTCTTTCCCATCCTTTATTATTTACGGAGTGAACTGAATAAGCCTAAGAGGACTTGGAATTTAATTTAATTTAATTGGAAGTATTGTTGCTCATTTATCTTCAGTTGGATGGAAGAATGAAAGGAGTCTGTGAACTTGCCAAGGAACTGATAAGGTTCTCTACTGGGTCATCTGCAGTTTGACAGACCTCTCTTCTTCCCAGGCTGAGAGGGGAAATGGTGAAAGCAGGTTATTCATTGGGACAGAGTTATTTTTGTAGCTGTTGTTAAAGTTGCAAAACAACGAAACACGGGACGGAGCAATGGAGAAATTTCTGGAACAACAATGGGATATCAGCTCCGCCCAAGGCATGATGGAGAAGAGCAACAACCGAGGGAAAGGAAGACACAACATCTTACAAGGCCAGGAAGAAACATTCTGGAGAGAATAACTGCCACACTCAGGAAGAGCAAGGATATAGTTTCAGTGCCTCACTTGTAGTTTCATTTAATGTGTCAACAAGAATAGAAGTTATTAATATTGCAGTTGTTGTATAAGAGATTATTATTATGACTGGAATGTAATGGAAATTTATAAGATTTTGGAATGCAGAAATAAAGCAAATAACTAAGCCATCAATTCTAGCGCAGCGGTGATGTACAGATGGTACACAACACCAGTGCAGTTAGGGAAAATGTACAAAACTAGTTCAAATATATGTTGGAAGTGTAAGGAAAAGGAGGGAACATTTTATCATATGTGGTGGGATTGTAAAGTAATGAAATTTTTTTGGGAAATGATATACAATGAATTGAAGAAAATGTTCCATTTAACATTTCTTTAAAAACCAGAGGCATTTTTGTTCGGGATCGTAGGGAAAGACCTGCCAAAAAAGTTGAAAAACATCTTCATGTATGCGACAACGGCCGCGAGAGTTCTGGTAGCACAAGGATGGAAGACTGAAGAAATCCCAACTAAAGAATCATGGCAAGAAAAACTGATGGATTATGCAGAACTGGCAAAATTGACACATAAGCTACGGGACAAGGATAACTGTGACTTTAAGGATGAATGGGAACCCTTTACAAAGTATCTGAAGACGCAACAAAGCGAACTGGACTCCTTGGAAGGTTTTGAATAAACATCCACATTTTTTTTACTGATAATAATTAGCTAAACAGTTGGAGGATCTATACAACTCTGTAACATGCAGAAAATAACATTATTGGAGAAACCAAAGACTGGAACTGAGGGAAGTCGGGGTGGGGGGTGGGGTGAGGGGATGGGTTTTATGGGGGGAGGGGGGAGGGAGGAAAAATGGGGGGGGGGAAATAAGGATATGTTTTTGGGAAAATATGTTTTACTATAACTTTGAATAAAAAATTTATTTAAAAAAAATTTCTAGCGCAGGGGGTGGGGAAACTTAGCTAAATGATATAATTTGGTAATTGAACTATTGGTGTTAATAATTGTATTATAAATTGGTATTGTTATAACGAGGCTATTATTGGATTGTAATTGAAAACAAATATAATTATAATATATATATAATATAATAATATATATAATAAAACTCCACATCAGGAGACGGACCCAGAGGAGTCCTGTGCAGACAGATCAAAGGGGGAGACCCTTTGCTGCCCGTTCCTTGCAATGTGGGGGGTTGGACTAGATGACCCTGGGGATCCCCTTTCAACGCTACCATTCTGTGATTGCTGCAGAAGACAGCAATATGGATGAAGAGCCAGGACCGCCCCCCCGCCCCAACTATAATTCTCTCCTCCACACACCCCAAAGCTCCTCCCAGGGGGCTCCCAGGCCTCCCCCCGGACTCACACTGTGCAGCTCCAGCCCGGCATCTATGACATGCCTGACAGTCCCCATGGAGAAGCCGGCGTCCGCCAGCCAGTGGGTGACCACGATCCTGCATGCCCGGACCCCCCCAGGCTGCTCCTGGCCGCTCTCGTACAGCCGCTGGACGTCTCGGCCCACGCCAGGGTGGAGGGGCAGCACCAGCAGGGGCCCCAGGCCAGGGTCCAGGGCCAGGGCCTCCGACCGGATGGCCTCACAGCACTCGTCAATCTCCTGCAAGGGGGGGGAGGGAAAGATATTTAGCTGCAGGAGCCACCCCAGGGAAGAGGAACTCAGGGGACAGCCCAGAAGCTGCCTACCCCAGGAAACTGCTATGATTACTATTCTTGATTGAATTTATATACCGCCCTATCTATACCCAGGGGTCTAGGGAACTCACTTGAAAGGCAACCCCCCATACCCTAACATTGTTCACCTACCCCCACAAAGACCCCCAAGAACTATCTCATTTTATTTCATAAAATGGATATACAGCTTAACTGGAGAAAACCTCAAAGAATTTAGAAGAACAAAACAGTAAGACAATGCAAAAAATTAAAAACCAGCAATAAAATTAAAATGCATCAGCATTCAAAACAACTAGGTAGACTTGCCTAGACCTTAAAGTTTTTAGCAGGTGCCCCCAAGAGGAGAGTCATGGCACCTGCCTGATATCAAGAGGCAGGGAGTTCCAAAGTGCAGAAGCTGCCACACTAAACTCTGGAGTTCTTGCCAGTGCAGAAAGGGGCACCTGGATTGGTTCCAGTTCTGCCAATGGGCACATGCAGGTAAACTGTTCCCAAGTTGCTCAGGGGTTTAGATGCTCATAGCAACCCCTTGAACTGGGCCCAGTAGCAAGTGGGCAAGCAGTGCAATCTCTGAGCCCAGGAGTCGGGTGCTGGCAAGGCCTCCCTCCGCTCAGCAATCGCGCTGCAGCATTCTGCACTCACTGCAGCTTCCGAATCCAGCGTGAGGGAAGCCCTACCTAGAGTGCATGGCAGTAATCCAGTCAGTGCCGGATTTACAGATAAGCTAACCAAGCTCTAGCTTAGGGCCCCACTCTCTTGGGGGCCCCCAAAAATTTTTAAAAGGAAAAAACACCTGGTGTACATTTCCAAAATATAAGATAAAAAGAAATAAAATAAAACCTACACACAGCCATAGTGTTTTGTGTTGTGTAGGCTCCTGTGATGTAAGTCATGGGCCCCGCCTGCTAGCCTGCTCCCTCAAATATCCCTGGTTTGCTCCTTTCTATATACAGGGTGCTGACATTCTCCAAGGGCTGGTTGCATAAATGACCATATAGCATATATTCAACACAAAAAACAGCGGCCATTTGTTGTTGGACAAAGGACAGCTGGACATATAAAGGGCCCCATTACCTTCAGGAGCTGAGGGCCTCATCAAACCTAAATCCGGCCCTGAATCCAGTCCTGAAATAACCAAGGCACGGACTACTCTGGCAAGGCTTCCCTGGCCGCAGGTGAAGAACCAGCCACAGTTGTCAAAGGCCCTTCTAGCTACAGAGACTCCATGAGCCCCAGGGAGACAGACCCAGGGCCAGAAACAGCCCCCAACCCCAAACCTGCTCCTTTGGGGGACGGCAACCGCATTCGGGGGTTAAGGCAAGGCCTGGCACATTCGGGACACCCCTCCTGCTCTCTGCCTGCCTGGGGCCTCATCCCGATTGGAAAGGGGGGGGGCAGGGACGCCTTGAGCCCCACAGCCCGTGAGTCCCACCTGCTTGCTGGCCAGGAAGACCATCACGTCGCCAGGCTCCCTCCGGCGGTGCAGCTCCAGCGCGGCCTGGCAGGCGGCCAAGACGTGTCCCCCCGGCAGGGGCTGCCTGCAGGCCAGGCGGGGGGCTGGGCTGGGCTCCGGGACCCGCACCACAGGGGCGTCGGGGCAGAAGTGCCGCAGGGGCTCCTCCATCAGCGGCTCGGTCACCACCACCAGGCGCAGCTCTGGGCGCTGGCGCTGCACGTCCTTCAGCAGCCCCAGCAGGAGGTCGGTGGGCACCGTCCGCTCCTGCGCCTCGTCCAGGACCACCACCCCGTACTGGTGCAGCAGGGGGTCTGACGTCATCTCCCGCAGAAGGACCTCGTCCGAGCAGAACCTGGAAGCCACAAGGCGCCTGGTGGGCGGGGGCCGGGGGGCAGGGCCCTCAATGCTCCCCCCCCCCTGTTCTCCTGCTGAAGCTCCTGAGCAGGCAGAAGACTCAAGACCACCCTGCCCTTTGAACCCCCCCCCAAATAACTGGACCCTCCTGGCAGGTCTCTCAAGAGCCTCATGGCAGAAGCTGGTGAGGAGGGACCACACTGGGGAATAAAAGAATTGGGGGTTTTGACCCCCAAGGGTCAATGACAGAGGACCACCCAACCTCTGCTGAAAAACCTCCAAGGCAGGCTTATTTCCAGACCCTGGACCATCTGGGTTGCCCCCTTCTGCAAACATCACAGCTTGTCAACATCCTTCTTCAATTTCGGTCCCCAGAATCAGACACCGGACTCCAGGTGTGTCTGGCCAAGGCAGAAGAGAGCAGGACTATCACTTCCCTTGATCCGGACGCCACACTTCTAGAATAAGCCTAAAAGAACATTGCTTTTCTTGCTGCTGCCTCACACGGTTTCCTCTCGGGTTCCTGAGGCCTCTCATTAGGCAGGGCCTCCTCCATCGCCGCCGCCCTTTGCTTTTCAAGCTAGTCAGGATCTCTGTTTTCCGTCTCCCTCAAACTCTTCATGAGCAGCTGTGTCCTTCTGTCCATGAGGCATTTCCGGCTGACTTGCCAATCCAGTTCTGCCCAGACTGACTCCTGCTGCCTTTCCAGGCTCCTGGGTGACCCAGAGATGGGAGGAGGGAGAGGGGTGGCAGAAGCCGTGGGTGCACGGTCACCCCTCACTTCAGCCTTCCTTTCGCCTGTGGGTCAGAGGAGCTAGCCGGAGGGGGGGCCAAAGGTGCCCAAAGGGTTGCGCTGGGTCGCTCGAGTCTTCTCTTTGGGGCCACCCAGAGCCTGGGGTGAGTTGAGCAGGACAGCTCCTTCTGGGCCAGGTGATGGGTGCTATGGGGGAGTGTCTGGGGTGCTCCTTTCCTCTGGGCTCCCCCCCACCTGCCCCTTTTCCTTCTGCAATGGCTGGGGCAGGGTATGGCTGCCATCTTCAAATATCTGAAGAGCTGGAAGATGGAGCAAACTTGTCTCCTGCTGTTCCAGAGGGCAGGATCTGAACCCATGGCTTCAAGTTACAGGAAAGGAGATAATAATATAATATAATAATAATAATAATAATAATAATAATAATAATAATAATAATTTATTTATACCCTGCCCATCTGGCTGGGTTTCCCCAGCCACTCTGGGTGGCTCCCAATCGAATATTAAAAACACAATACAGCATTAAACATTAAAAACTTCCCTTCAGATGTCTTTTAAAATTAGAATAGTTGATTATTTCCTTGAGATTCCGACTCAATATCAAGAAGAACTTTCTGATGCTAAGAGGTGTCCGACAGTGGAAAGGACTCCCACAGATGGAGGCCGACTCTCCTTCCTTGGAGGTTTTTAAGCAGAGGTTGGGTGGTCGTCTGTCAGCTGTGATTCGTGCCTTGCAGGGGGCTGGGCTGGATGACCTTTGGGGGCCCCTTCAAGCGTGAAGCCTGCCTGGCTCCATTTGCACCAGGCCCAGGTTGGAGGCAGGCCTGGCAGGCCAAGGAACGCCCCTCCCCTGGCAGCCCTGGAGGGTCCCCCGCCCCTCACCTGAGCAGCGTCTCGGAGGTGCAGCAGTCTTCGTAGGGGATGCTGTAGCCCAGCTCATGGCCCACGTTGAGGTCCATTTCGTCAGCCACCCGCAAGGCCAGGCTGAGGGCGGCCAGGCTGTGGGGCTGCGTGCAAACCACTTGGCCAGGAGCAAACTGCAGAGAGAGGGCGTGCTCAGCACACCACTGGGGCACCTGGGGAAGGGAGGAGCGACAGGTGAGGTCAGGCCAGGGGGGCTTGGCTACCCCTCCCCTCCAGGTGGTGCCATTCTGGACTCCACACTGCCCAGACACCCATGGAGAAAGCCCAGAATCCTCCATCTGGAAGGGACAGAGGCTCTTGTAGGCCACCTAGTAGTAGTAGTAGTAATTAATAATAATAATAATAATAATAATAATAATAATAATAATAATAATAATTTATTATTTATTCCCCACCCATCTGGCTGGGTTATCCCAGCCATTCTGGGTGGCTCCCAACAGAATATTAAAAACAAGATAAAACATCAACCATTAAAAACTTCCCTAAACAGGGCTGCCTTCAGATGTCTTCTAAAAGTTTGATAGTTCTTTATTTCTTTGACATCTGGTGGGAGGGCATTCCACAGGGCGGGCACCACCACCGAGAAGGCCCTCTGCCTGGTTCCCTGTAACTTGGCTTCTCGCAGTGAGGGAACCGCCAGAAGGCCCTCGGAGCTGGACCTCAGTGTCTGGGCAGAACGATGGAGGTGGAGACGCTCCTTCAGGTATACTGGACCGAGGCCATTTAGGGCTTTCAAGGTCAGCACCAACACTTTGAATTGTGCTTGGAAATGTACTGGGAGCCAATGCAGGTCTTTCAAGACTGGTGTTATGTGGTCTCGGTGGTAGCTCCCAGTCACCAGTTTAGCTGCCGCATTCTGGATTAGTTGTAGTTTCTGGGTCACCTTCAAAGGTAGCCCCACATAGAGTGCATTTCAGTAGTCCTAGCGGGAGATAACTAGAGCATGCACCACTCTGGAGAGACAGTCTGCGAGACAGTCACCTAGCAGCTTATAACAACCTAACAAGTTCCCACCAGGGGGCCATCTAGACCACCATCCGGGTCTCACAGTGGCTGAGCAGATTTCCAAAGGGAAATCTGAAAGCTCAAGAGCAACACTCTCCCCTCCTGTGGTTTCCAGCAGCTGGAACTCAGAAGCATTGCTGTCTCCAACTATGGGGCTGAGCAGAGACGACAGAGCCAGCAGCAAAAGACCCTGCAGGCCGCCTGATTCGCCCAGCAGCAAAAAGAGAAAAGAAGAAAGAAAAAGAAATTGCTGCCTGGTCTGGTAGCCTGCCAGCAAAAAAGAAAGAAAGAAAGAGAAAACAGAAGAAGTGCCTAGACATTTTGTTTCAGTGCCCACCACCTAGGTTCCAGAAGCCCCATGGCTCTTAGCTTTCTTATCCCTGCTTCTAACACAATAATAATAATTTATTATTTATACCCCGCCCATCTGACTGGGTTTCCCCAGCCACTCTGGGCGGCTTCCATCCAAATATTTAAAACAATACAGCATCAAACATTAAAAACTTCCCTAAACAGGGCCGCCTTCAGTTGTCTTTTAAAAGTAAAATAGTTGCTTATTGCCTTGACTTCTGCTGAGAGGGTTTTCCACAGGGCGGGCACCACCACCGAGAAGGTCCTCTGCCTGGTTCCCTGTAACTTGGCTTCTCACAGCAAGGGAACCTCCAGAAGGCCCTCGGCGCTGGACCTCAGTGTCCAGGCTGAACGATGGGGGTGGAGACGCTCCTTCAGGTCTACTGGGCCGTTTAGGGCTTTAAAGTCAACACCAACACTTTGAATGGTGCACAAGAAGTTTCTCCAGATGTTTCCCCCTCTCCCTCCAGCCTTTTTCTTCAGCATCTGAGGAGTGGCGTCATGTCCCTGCTGGGTCTTCCTTGCTCCAGGGAAAACACCCAAGCATGAGCAGGATCCAGCCCCCCAAATGACAGGCAGGCCCATCGTCCTGGGGTGGAGGGGTTGCCAGCTGCCAGCAAGGACACCCCCTCCCCAAAGCCATAGGCAGGGAATGTGATTCCACATTAGTGCCTCGGACACAACACCCCACAGAAGAACAGCTGAGGCCAAGTCTCCCAAGGGAGGCTTGGGAAGCGTGAACCAGGAATGCCCCAACCCAGGGAGACCAGCAGAGCTTCCCTTCCGCTTACTGGGAGCCATCTCTACCAGCTCTGCTCTATATATTGATCTGCCTCCATGCCTGGGGGGTGAGGGGTCTGCTTCTGAACCCCAGTTGCTGGAAACCACAAACCACTCTCCTTAATTTACAAAGGTGGGTTTCTTGCTTGCTATTGATCAGCAGGAATTTCAATGAAACCGACAGAGAAAGGGCAAGTGCCACTCAGATTCCTCTATGCCCACCGCTGTGCTAATACCAGATGGCCAGGTGAGCAGATGCCCCCTGGGCCACGGTGCTCAAGATTCTCCTTGGGCAAACAGGTGTCCTTCCGCGTTCAGAGGAAGGCTGCTTCCAGTGCGCCCCACCCAGGCCAAAGTCCACCTCCGTGCAGCTTCTCCTTCCGTGTCAGGAGAGGCTCTTCTGGAATCTGCCCGTCTGGCTCCCAAGCGCTCCCCCCCCATGCTGAGGGCAAAAGCCGGTTGTAGGCAAGGAAGGAGAAGCCAGCCCCCGCCAAGAGGAAAAAGAGTGAAATGCAGCTGAAAACACCGGCAGCATTCAGATCAATTCAACAGTGTAAACAAGTTTTGACAGATGCAGTAATGGAATACTGAATGGTATAGCTTTTTGTAAAATATACAGGGATTTATGATATCTAAAATGAACCATGGAAAGAGAAGAAGCAAAGTCATTGATATCTTAAGGATGTAAAATGAGAATTTAAAATGGTAAAACAGAAAACTTAATTTAAAAATTATACATATAAAGAAAGAAAGAAAGAAAAGGGCTGAGGCCACAAAGCTCCCCCCCTCCCAACATGATGATGTACCCCTATCTATGCCAACAGAGAATTTGTGCATTCTCTGTCAGGAACCCCAAGTCAAGGAGAGGCGGACAGGCATCAGAGCTGAGACAAACCTCAGGCTGCCTGGAGACCAAGGCAGGGGCACACCTTGGCAGGTAAGCAAGCAGGTTCAGACGACAACACAGCACCCAAGGCCACCCACACAGCCTCTTGGGATGGAGGAAGGGGAGAGTCTCTCACCCCACCCCCAGGAATAACAAGAACAACAACAACAACAATATATTACTTATGCCCCCCCCATCTGGCCAGGCCTCCCCAGCCACTCTGGGCTGCTTCCAACAGAATATTCAAAACACGATAAAACATCAAACATTAAAAAACTTCCCTAAACAGGGCTGCCTTCAGATGTCTTCTAAAAGTCGGGTACTTGTTTATTTCTTTGACACCTGATGGCAAGGCGTTCCCCAGGGCGGGCGCCACCACCGAGAAGGCCCTCTGCCTGGTTCCCTGCAACTTCACTTCTGGCTGTCAGGGATATTATTTTTCTTTAAATATTTTACTCTCTTTCCACAGCACAGCCCCCTCTCTCCTCTCTCGGGTGGCGGCTGCTGCCAGGCCCAGCTGGGCCCCCTCACCTGGGTGCTCTTGCCGGCCCCCGGCTGCCCAGAGACCAAGACGATGCTGCTGCCGCCCTCCAGGTGCTCCAGGAAGAGGAACTTGCAGCCCCAGATGGGGAGGTCGCGGCGCTGGCGCAGCAGCTCATAGTAGCGGGAGGAGAAGGGCAGCCCGTCATAAGGATTCACCTCCAGGTCGCCCTCACCGCTCACAGACAGGCCTTCCGTGTGGCTGCCGCCCTCCTCCTCCTCCTCCTCGTCATCCTCTTCCTCATCCAGGAGGGAGCTCAGCCCGTCTGACTGGTCCAAGGGACCAGAGGGGTCCTCTGCTGCTGCTGCTGCCATGGCAGTCCAGCCCTCAGGGTCTCCCAGGAAACCTGCCGAGAGGAGAGGAGGGGTCAGAAGAGCTGAAGAAGGAAGGGGTGCAGAAAGGGGTCCCCGGAAGCCCACCCAAGGGACTCTGAATGCGAGATCACGTGACGCTGCGGTGCTTCTGCCTCAGGGACAAAGGGCTCTTGGCTCTGATCTCCTGGCCCTGCCCAAATGTCAGACGGGGAGGAGGGAGCTGGTGCAAAGGGGGGTCAATGGCTCCAGGTGGGCCAAGGTGCCCGGTGGGCAACAGAGGAAGAAGGCTGCTCCCTGCCCTCCTCCAGGTCCCAAGGGAGAGCAGTGGAAAGGGCTCAGCTCCCCCACTGGCCCTGGATGGGGGTCAGAGAGAGAGAGAGAGAGACAGAAGCCCATTCTCCGTGCCCACAAGCACCTTCCCTCCCAGAATTGTGGAGCTGGGAGGGACCCCCAAGGGTCATCCAGCCCAACCCGCTGCAAGGCAGGAATCGTGCGCCCCCCCCCATGGCCAAGCCCCGAGTGGGAGAGCAGGGAGGGGAAGAGGCCGGGGCAGCCGGGGAGGCCAAGCTCGGCGGGGAGGGCCGGGCGGAGCCGAGGCTGCCAGCTCACGGGGCGGCATCCTCCCCAGACACGTCAGCCAGGCGGGGGGGGGGGCTCCGCAGAGACCGGCAACCGGGGAGACCCCCCCCCACCCCGCCCCGAGAGCGCCTGGCTGCTGCTGCCCCAAGACGGGAGGGTGGGGGGTCCCGATCCCGAGGGGGGTCCCGATCCCGAGGGCGCCTCCGCCCTCCCGCCGCCGGGCCGAGCCAGGGCCAAGCGGGCGCTGCGCCCCCGACGCCCCGCCCGGACCGGGGAGGGAGAGAGGCGCCCCCCCCCCGGACCCCGCTCCCGGTCGGGCCTCACCTGTCTCACCTGCGCCGCGCAGGCGAGGGAGCGGGAGCGGGAGCGGGATCGGCCAATGGCCGCCGGACTGGACGGCTGGCTCTCCAGCGGGGGGGGCGGAGCCGAGGGGCACTTCCGGTCTCCTCCCCGCCTCCTGTGACGTCATGCTCACCTGGCGGGGCGGGGGGCGGGGCGGGGCGGCTCTCTTCCCCCGCCCGGGCGCGCAGGCGGGAAGGCAGGCAGCGTCTCCCCTCGGGGGTCCCGCGGCGCCTGCACGGGCTGGCAGCAGCCCTTTGAGGTATTTGGCTGGGGGGGGGGGGGGAGAGGAGGAGATGGCAGAGGGGAGAGATGAACTCCTGCTCTGGGCAGCCGGTGCAAGGAGGGACAACAGGCTGCCCAAGCTTATCCGGGGCCGGGCTCCTTGGAAGAAGAAGATTGCCGAGAGCAGATCTCGAGAGACAGATCTCCTTTGAAGAGAGGCGGAGAAGGGGAAACACTGCCAGGTGCCGAAGTCTGCTGCCAGTGCAGCAGTGCGAGGGGAAGACCCATATCTTTCATGCAACTTTTTAAAAGCAGTGGAGCCTCCCAGGGGTGGGTGGGTGTTGATCTGGCAACATTAAGGAAGCAGACCCTTATGTGAAAATAATGCAGTGTCGAGAAAGCATTCACAAACAGTAGGAAAGCTTTGATTTGGCAACTCTGCTTGATCCCTAGATTGGAATGTAGTGGGGCTTGATCTCAATTTCTGAAGCAGCGGCAGCCCTGGCGCTCACCACGGAGGGGGGTCTTCCCGCCCCTTCCCTGCTCTGCACCCCTTCGCTGCAGCCTTTCCCGGGGCGCGCAAGGAGGAGCCTCCGGGAGGGAGGGAGGGTGGCCCACTTGCCCGCCCCCGAATGCTGTTGCTGCCCCTTCACTTGGACAAGTCCCCCAGACAAGCCCCCACCAAGCGCGGAGCCCCAGAGACGCATCATGCGCTGCCCTGGCTGACTTGGCGCGGAGGGGCAGGAGGCCTTGATGCCCGGGACACGTTGGGCAAGGTGGGCAGGAGGCGAGGGCCGCCTGGGGACTCTGGCCAGGTGGGGGGAGAGACCTAGGCAGGCAGGCAGATAGAATGCGGCATCGTTGTGGTGCCAGCTGCGCCTTGGCTCACTTCCTTGAGCTCCGCAGTCAGGAGCACGCTGAAGGGTTGGCGTCTCCCAGACTGAGTCTTTGAGCAGCTCGGTACCTTCCTGCCGATTTACAATAGCAGGGAAAAGAGGGAAGGCGGCTTTGAGTGCCACTGCTTACCCAGATCATATCTTGCCAGCCATCAGACCTCACTGGCCCCCTTGTTGCTTCCAGGCCCCGTTCACAGCGCTGCTCCTTCCTTGACCCTGAAGCTCTCACTGGGTCTGGACACTCCCTGCTGAGCACCCTAACCCTTTCTCTGAATGCGTCAGAGGGGAGCCACACCTGCGGAAAGGCCTCTGGGCTTTGCTGCCTTAGGCACGGGGCGTTTACTCCTTCAGCTTTGAATGAAAAACAAAGAGTCTGGTGGCACCTAAAAGACTTTGCCAATTATTCATGGCGGATTTCATGGATGTCACAAAACACTTGGCGTCTTCCTTACCAGGCCGGTGGCAGAGGTGTGCACTGAATGATGACGAGACGCAAAAATTACACTCAGATAACTCAAGCTTAAATATATGTTAAACAGACACACCTTTAACCTTGTACAGCAGCAGATGGGTAATAAACTGACTTGAAACAAAATAAAAAAATTCCTTCCAGTAGCACCTTATCTCCCTGGAGCTGGACCATAAAGAAGGCCGATCGCCGAAGAATGGATGCTTTTGAATTATGGTGCTGGAGGAGACTCTTGAGAGTCCCATGGACTGCAAGATGATCCAACCTATCCATTCTGAAGGAAATCAGCCCTGAGTGCTCACTGGAAGGACAGATCCTGAAGCTGAGGCTCCAAGACTTTGGCCACCTCATGAGAAGAGAAGACTCCCTGGAAAAGACCCTGATGTTGGGAAAGATGGAGGGCACAAGGAGAAGGGACGACAGAGGACAAGATGGTTGGACAGTGTTCTCGAAGCTACCAGCATGAGTCTGACCAAACTGCGGGAGGCAGTGGAAGACAGGAGGGCCTGGCGTGCTCTGGTCCAGGGGGTCATGAAGCGTCGGACACGACTAAACGACTAAACAACAACAGCACCTTAGAGACCAACTAAGTTTGTCATTGGTATGAGCTTTCCTGTACATGCACACTTCTTCAGATACTTCATGCACACGAAAGCTCATACCAATGACAAACTTAGTTGGTCTCTAAGGTGCTACTGGAAGGGATTTTTTTATTTTGACTACGGCAAACCAACACGGCTACCTACCTGTATCTAAAACTGACTTGAAGCGATTGATAATATAAACATTTTAAAGGAACAAAGGCAAACTATGGAACTCATGCCTGCGGGAGGCAGTGATGGCTCCCAACTTGGATGGCTTAAAAGAGGATTGGACAAATTCACAGAGGGCTACTGATGGCTTCTAGCCAGGATGGCTCTGCCCTGCCTCCAAAGTCTTCCTGTATTAGCTTAGGATGAATGAAGGTCCTCCTGTCTTTGAAGGAATCTGAGCTGTGTGCATTTGCACAGTTGGCCCACAGAAATCTGACTTTCATTTTGCTGGAATATTCTTTTCTGATCCACCCAGTTCAGCTAACAGTGAAAGTTTGCACGGGGCTTAGGATGGTGGGCTGCTCTGGAAGGATCCAATTAATTCCCTTCCATGGGGAGCAATGAGTCTCCTTTCTGGAGGGGGCCTTTGATTTCACCTTGGCCAAGGGCAGCCTCCCTCCTGTGCTCAGATTCAGAGCCGCCCTCTGATGCACAAAGGACACAGAGCTGAATGGCCTTTGCAAGGGGGAAGGAGGGCAGCCGGCTGCCAATGGTCCCTTTGTGAAATCCTGCCACCTTACCTGGCTGTGTGGCTTCCTGCAGGTCCTTGATGTTCAACACATAAATGCTTAATTGATTCTGAGAGCCCCAAGAAAGAGATTCTGGGACAGGCTGGAGACATCATCACTTGCCCTCCCTCCCTCCCTCCCAGGTTTTGATCAGCGAAGTTGGATTTTCTCAAGGAGCAACAAGAGCAACCCCCCTTCCAACCAAGCAATTGCCCCCTCCATTTGGGACCAGGGTTTGCCTCTGGGGTGGCATTTAAAATAGGGCACTCTGCCACTTAGATTGGATTTTTCCAGCTCCTCTGGTCTTGTCAGGGTGGGGGCATGAGGGAAAAGAGAGGGGGGGTCCCCTTTTGCTGTCCTGTTCCCATCACTGCGTTACTTCATTTTTTGACTTTGTGATTATCACTGATTAAAAAGCAAAGGATCAAAATCAGGGAAGGAACCCACGGAAGTGGGGGCAATTGGAGAAAGCTGCCCAGCAAATTGAGCCAGTGGTGGATTGGGCAGAAAAGACTGGTGATGCTATCAAAGGCTGATTCATGTTCTGTAATTTTTTATTCTGATCAATGGGTAGTTGTCAGGTTTCCTGCTTTTTTAATTCAAGGGCGCAGTTATGATCATGAAAACGCATTTCAGCAATATTGAACACGAAAGCTCATAATTGAGTTGTTTCGCCATTAAATAAGCAAATGTGAAACTGCATCTGAAAGGTAGGCGGTACCATCACTTCCTGTCTACTGTGAGTAGACAATAAAAAGCCACTCAGAACCCCTTTGGGGTGTCCCTGAAGGTATCTGAGCTCTGCTGCCTGCCCCTCTCTTTCTTTGGGGTCTTCAGATGCTGCTGGGAGCTGCTTAGGAGAGCAACTGCGGGTGGAAGAAAACCGTCACCAGAGGGCAGCAAATGGGAGCCATTTGCCTTCACTTGATGAAAAATTAACCCACCAGCTTCCCTTAACTGGAAGCCAAATAACGCCAGATCCCTTTTATGCTACATGGCTTCAGGGATCCAGTGCCTGACCAGAGAAGAGGGAGCCAAAGCCAGCTGTTACATCAGGGATGCTGTAGCCATGATTCTGGCACTGAGTGGGGTTGGACTAGTAACTCAGTTTTCAATGTTTGATGTTTTATTTTGATTTTAATATCCTGTTGGAAGCATCCCAGAGTGACTGGGGAGGCCCAGCCAGATGGGCGGGGTATAAGTAATACATTATTATTATTATTATTATTATTATTATTATTATTATTATTATTCAGAGAAGATCCATTGGAATGAATGCACATGGCCATGTTTCAACCATTAATTCCAGTGGGTCTACTTAGCTGACTACTGTCCCTTGTTTTTGTCAAACCATTCAAAGGACACCATCCAATTCAGCCTGGGTGGGAGGAGAAAGCGAGAGGGGTGTCCACCCACCGTCACTTTGAATTTCGGAAGAGGGACTTTTCTCCAAAGGGAGGCTGTTGGCTGAAGCTGAAGGGGAGATGCAGAGGCCAAACCCCTCTGTGGAAGATTGGAGATCAGTAGAATAGACTGACAGAGAATTGTACATGACAGATGACAAAAGGTCCAAGGAGATGCCAGCAAGCCTAATGAGCGGAGTCAAGGAAGCCACCAAAGGTTGACTCTGAAAAGTGCATTTCTTGACATAAGGAAGAGGAAGAGAAGCACAAACACCAGCAAACCATGAGCAAGCAAACATGAAGGCAGGCAAAGCACATTTCTTTAGAGGTTGCAGGGAGTGGCAGTTCTGGAGTTCTGCGCAGACCCGGCCTGCCTTCCCTGCTATATGCATGAAACTGCAGGGAGAGGATCTTGGGTGATGCTGAGGACAGCCGGCTCTGCTATTTCGGAGGGATGCAGCCTGTTAAAGACACGTTTGCATTTTGGGCAGGCCCCAGGACTCAGACCTGAACCTGGCTGCCCAGGTCTCTGCAGTGGCCAGGAGCGCATTTGCACAGCTCAGGCTAGTGTGCCAACTGTGCCCCTTCCTTGAGATGTCTCAAGTAGAAGCTGCAGTGACACACACCTTAGTTCCACCCCGTCTGGACTACTGTAATGCGCTCTACGTGGGGCTGCCTTTGAAAAGGGCTAAGAAACTTCAACTGGCTCAAAAAGCTGCAGCCAGAGTGCTGAGCAGGGCTGGTTATGGGGAAAAGACGACTCCCTTGTTTCAGCAGCTCCACTGGCTACTGGTCTGTATCCAGGCACAATTCCAAGGGCTGGTTGTGACCTATAAAACCCTACATGGCTGAGCTCCAAACTATCTGAAGGACCGTATTCTCTCATGCCAAACTGCCTGCGTTTGGAGATCTTTGAGGGAAGCCCTTCTTTTGCTCCTGCCCCCCTCACCGGCCCACTTGGTGGGGATTGTGGGAGAGGGTCTTCTTAGTGGCTGCTCCCAGACAACTTTGGGACTCCCTCCCTAGAGAAGCTTGACTGGCTCCCTCCTTGTTGTCCTTCTGCCAGCATTCCCCTGCTCCACCAAGCTTGTAACTCAAGGAAGGAAGGAAGGAAGGAAGGAAGGAAGGAAGGAAGGAAGGAAGGAAGGACTTGATTTTGAGAAACCCACACTGGGTCTTAGTAATCACAGCATCCTTTTCCAGCTGCTCACAGACTAAATCACAACCAAAGCATCCCTGAGAGACAACCATCCTGCATCTCAGTGCACGCAAACGAATCCCTCTTTGCTCCCCTTCACTCCCATGGAGCAGGAGAAAACCTCCGCACTCCAGCCCAGGCCTGCGAGGGAGATCCCTGGAGGAAGAAGAAAAGCCCACCAGCGAGATGCAGGAAAGCTGGCTCTCAGTTTGGGCAACGCAATGGCCTGACGCAGCTGTGATGCACCTGGAGGGTCTGCCTCTTGGCCAGAGATGAAATGAGGCTTTATTTCACCCGGGTCAAAGACCCAGTTTGGCATCCCGCTATACACATTTGTGCACACACACGAGCACATGCTGGGAGCCTCAGTGGTGCCCCTGTGGAGGCTTCACTCGGGGCAAAAAACCTGGCTAGCCCCCCCCCCCCCTAGCTCTGTCTCTGTCTTGGCAGTGCCATGCCTGAGACCTTGGCCCCTGCTAAGGAGGTAACAAAACAGCCCCTCACTTCAGGAGGGGGAGCAAAATGCAGCCTGTAAGCAGGAAATGGAGAAAAGGATGATGGCAATTCTTGTGCTGCCTGATGTGAGAGCCAGATCCTGGCATGTAGATGCTGGACCCCGAGGAAAGCATGGTGGGGGTGCAGGAGAAGTGAGATATTCATGGCAGAGAGATTTTCTCCCGCCCCCCCCTAAGGCCTGAGGGCAAGGATGAGTCAGTGATGAGTGAGGCAAGCAGAGTAAAGGCCCAGAGGGAGCGGAAAGAGGTGGGAATATTCAGCGCCATAGTCAGACTCCTTCCCCTTCTCGCTCTCTGAACAAACAGTTTGGGCTGAGAGAGAGAGAGAGAGAGGGCGAGAGAGATCTCTTATGGCACAGAGAGGATGGGGTGGCATTTGGGGGGGGGGCGAGCGGACAAGGCAGGAGCCAGAGGCTGGACCTTCCCAGAGACCCCTGCAGCCAGCCCTCCTTCTGGAGGAGACTAGCCTTCCTGTTAGGTCAGGGGTAGGCAACCTAAGGCCTGGGAGCCGGATGCGGCCCAATTGCCTTCTCAATCCGGCCTGCGGACAGTCCGGGAATCAGAGTGTTCTTACATGAGTAGAATGTGTCCTTTTGTTTAAACTGCATCTCTGGGTTATTTGTGGGGCATAGGAATTCGTTCACCCCCCCCAACTGTTAAAGGAGAAATTGAGGGCTCCCTTGGACAAAAAAAAAAACAAGGGCACCAGCCAGGAAGACCAGAGCAAAACAGCAGCCAGTAGGCTTGGTCTTGATTGAAGACTGTCACGTCAGGACTCCCACCTGCCACCAGGTGGAACAAGATGGAAGCCCTGAACAAAAGAAGACCCCAACTTTTATTAGTTACTAATCCCCCATGCTACACCCCTAAGATTACATCATAACTACATCATGACTACATCATTGACACATCACAAAGAGGAGGGGTTCAGGGAGGAGTTGTGGTGGTAACCTGAGTGTCTTGTCATCTGTCCGGTTCCTCCTTTCCCCTCCCCATGATTACATTCCCGAGGACAAAGAGGGGTTCACTGTTTCCTGCCCACAGAGGGAAGGGCTGGTCACTGTCCTGTGTTTCAGTCCGTACTGAATCCACTTCCATATGCAGATCCTTTGTGAGTGGAATGATCTTCTATCTAGGACCATCAAGGTTGGCATGCCAACTGGGTAGGGCTCTCTGCGGGCTTGGGGAATTATGGTTGCCTTGTGTCAAGTCTCCCCCCTTTGATAGTCCTTCCTTCATGGTGTAAAATAAAAGTGGAACGGTACAGATCCGATGTACAGGTGATTTTCTATGAATTTATAACAGAAGCATCACATATGTCGTGTGTGAGTGTGTCATGTTTGTACAAACTGATTGGGGGAGGAGTTTCCTGCAACACCCCCAATATAGTCCGGCCCACCACATGGTCTGAGAGACGGTGGACCAGCCCCCTGCTGAAAAAGTTTGCTGACCCCTGTGTTAGGTGGTCGCAGAATCATGGAGCTGGAAGGGTCATCTAGTCCAACCCCTGAAATGCAGGAATCTTTTGCCCAATGTGGGGCTCCACCAGGAGGCAATGAAGAAGCTGAATGGGAGGGGGCTGTGGGGAGTGGGAAGGGGGTCAGGTAGCAGGCAAGAGAGTCTTGAAGGGAGGCTGCCTGGCTGCCCCCCCCCCACAGGAAAAGGGAGAGAGAAGGGGAGCCAGAGGTGCAGGATCAGGCCTCTTGCAGGCCCACACCTTCTGCTTGCGCAGGGAGGAGTCTGGGGTGGTGGGTTTGGCTGCCCCACCTCATGCGACTGCAGCTCTGCGAAGGGGAGGCCGGTCTTGATGCCAGCCAAGGACACCCGCGGGCGAGGAAAGTGGGCCAAGGACCCAGACAGCGCCACCCATCCCCATCCTGCTGAACAAGGAAGGAATAGAAATCAATCCCGATTAGCTTGGCAGGAGAGCGGCTGCAGAGGCAGCAGCCCAGCCCTTGCCGATGCCAGGCATGCAGCCAGAGGGCACCGGGGTCTGGGCCACCTGCCGCCTTCCCTGGGAAAAAGGGCAGAGGGGTCCCTGCCTGCTCCAGGCTGCACTCTTTCAGTCCGCCAGCCAGCCAGGATTGACTTGCCCAAGTGCAAGAGGGGAGAGGGAGAGGGCTCTCCTTCAGAGAAGCCCCCCACCCAGCAGGGCAAAAGCAGCCTGCAGAGCCCTCCAGGCCAGGAGGACACAGGTCCACCTCCTCACCAGACCAGCCGCGAGGCAAACAAGGCCCTGGCAAAGCGCAGGAGTCTTTTCTGGGGCCTGATGTGGCGAGCTCAGCCAGCTGGAAACATCCGTTCTGGCAGGCCCAGGACTCCGATTCAGGTGAACTTGCTGCAGCACCAGGAACGGAAGCAGAGAGCCAAATGGGATTTACGTTGAAATCAAGGGCACAGGAGGAGCCTAGCAGCAGCAGGATCAAGCCAACGGGTTCGGGTCCTCCTCACACTGGCCGGCCAGAGGGAAGTGCACAAAGGGGACCTGAGCCCACCCGAGACCCCCAGAAACTGGAGGCAGAGCACATATGTTGGGGATAGTAGCCTTGCCCTCCCCATGGATTTGCCTTAATCCTCTTTTAAAGTCATCGGGCGTCACCGCCTCCTGTGGGAGGGAGTTCCACAGTTCAGCTACGCACTGCATGAAGAAGTTCTTCCATTTGTTTGTCCCAAATCTCCCAACGTTCAGGACTAGAATTTGGGATGCCAGCAGGCCCAGCACTGGCAGCAGCAGCAAACAGCTCTGGCTCTCCCAGCCCCACCCATGGCCACTCCACCACTGCCCTTCCCTGACCTGTGGGCTCTACTGGTCAAAACGGGAGTCTCAGTGATTGCCCTCTCCCACCAGAAACAAACCAGGACTGCTCCAAGAAAAGACAAGTGGCAAAAAGGACCCTTAAGCCCTGGTGGGACGCCCCTGCCCCCTTACTCACTTGGGATTGGCCAAGCGGATAGCCAGCCAATGAGGATTTTTTTTATTTTAACAAATTATCCCCCCCTTCATGCTGTGGCCCCCAATTTACACAAATATAACCTGTGCCCCCCATGGAATAGCCTGGGGGGGGCCTAGGGGGCCATATGCCCCCCCGGTTGGCAAACACTGATGACCCTCCAGGGTCCCTTCCAACTCTGCAATTCTGTGATTCTATGCAGCAGTAAAGGCAAAGACCATGGTCAGCTGCAGTGACAGAGACACTCAGCCAGCTGTCCTCAGTCCCACCCTGGCAAGACCTCCTGCCTCAGGTGAGACTAAAGGAGCATCAGAGGAGCTGGGAAAGCATCAGAGGAAGAGAATAGGACCACTCGGGCTAAGGAGGCCCTGCTTGGCCAGCAGGAAAGAAAGAAAGCTGGAGGAGGGAGGAGGCAGGCAGCCGTAGGGAGCTCCAAGGCCAGGGCGGGGGGGGGGCAGGGCAGTGTGAGCCCAGCTGCCTGCCTGCCTGCTGAAGAGAAGAAGGCAGCTGGGAGGCAGCGCCAGGGTGACTGACCTTCTAGGGTGAGGCAAGGCAAGGCAGCCTTCTTGGAAGGGGTGGGGCTGGACTAGCAATCAGGAGATCTGTCAGCTTTCATCAAGTCGCCCCTGAGTTCCTCATCCTTCTCTCTGCCTCCACCTGCAGAGCCCAAAGCAAAGTCAAAGCTGATTTAGGTAACCACCTGAATTGTCGTCAGTGAATATTGTTGCAGGCCACCCCAATCTCTGAGTAGTGAGAGATTCAAGGGGTTCCAGGTGCTTACCTAGGGGGTTCGGTTCCCTTGGAATGAGGAACAGCAAAGACTGTGGTGCCTTTAGGATCCATAATTTTTTGAATGCATACTGTCAGGGGCTCAGGAGCAGAGGCACAGGGAAGAGAGGGAATGGAGAGCGAAGGGGAAGAATCTGAGGGAAGTGTAGGGGAGTATGACAGTGAACTGAGAGATTCCATGAGTTTCTCCAGCGAATCAGAAGATTCCCAGAAGGGGGCGCCTATGGCCAGGGCAAGGGGGGTCCCAGGGGGGACGCACCAGAAACAAGAGGCCAGCGGGGACTCCCAAAGCAGCAGCTGGAGATGAGGACCAGCTTCCCCACCAGAGCGTAATGGGGGGGAAGAGTCCCATGCATCAGGGCCAGCGTCTCCTCCAGCAGGGAGCCCAGCTAGCCTCCCCGAAGGGGAAAGCAGTGACAGGAGCAGTGTAAAGGTCAGGAGGAAGGTTGCCGGCTGGGCGCGCGCGCCAAGTTCAAATGTACAGGCGCGCGGGACAGCAGGAAACCCGGATGGGGAACCAGGTCCTAAAGCCCGCCGGAGGGAGGGGGAAGAATCAGGGGACTCAGCGTCAGAAGAGTCCAGAAAGGGCAAAACCCCAGCGGACAGGCGGACCCAGAGGAGGAAGGAGCAAAGGAAGAGGTGGAGCAAGGCTAGAGTCTTAAACTGGTGTCTGGGGGGAGGAGAGTCAGACGGAGCTTCAGCGGTCTAGAGTTTGAGACGTAGGGCTGCGCGCCGCGGCTTTGGAATGGAAACTGAACTTCAATAAAGACCTTTGTAAATAGCAACGAACTGGCGTTGGTCCTTTGTGAGCTGGGACCTCGGGCAGCTCTGACACATACTATAGCCAGTGTGGTGTAGTGGTTAAGAGCGGTAGATTCATAATCTGGGGAACCGGGTTCGTGTCTCCGCTCCTCCACATGCAGCTGCTGGGTGACCTTGGGCCAGTCACACTTCTCTGAAGTCTCTCAGCCCCACTCACCTCACAGAGTGTTTGTTGTGGGGGAGGAAGGGAAAGGAGATTGTGAGCCGCTTTGAGATTCCTTCAGGTAGTGATAAAGCGGGATATCAAATCCAAACTCCTCCTCTTCTTCTTCTTCTTCTTCTTCTTCTTCTTCTTCTTCTTCTTCTTCTTCTTCTTCTATACCAGATGCAGCTTGTCACGCTGGCCACGTGACCTGGAAGTGTCTGCGGACAGCTCTGGCGACCGGCCTATAGAGTGAGATGAGCGCACAACCCTAGAGTCTGTCAAGACTGGCCCATACGGGCAGGGGTACCTTTACCTTTTTATATATATATGGGGATGCGGGTGGCACTGTGGGTAAAACCTCAGTGCCTAGGACTTGCCGATCGTAAGGTCGGCGGTTCGAATCCCCGTGGCGGGGTGAGCTCCCGTCATTCGGTCCCGGCTCCTGCCAACCTAGCAGGTTGAAAGCACGTCAGAGTGCAAGTAGATAAATAGGGACCGCTTTATAGCAGGAAGGTAAACGGCATTTCCGTGTGCGGCGCTGGTGCTGGCTCACCAGAGCAGCTTTGTCTTCAGACAGCGCTGGCCCCCCACCTCTTAAGCGAGATGAGCGTGCAACCCTAGAGTCGGACACGACTGGCCCGTATGGGCAGGGGTACCTTTACCTTTACCTTATATATATATAGGGACGTGGGTGGCGCTGTGGGTTAAACCACAGAGCCTAGGACTTGCCGATCAGAAGGTCGGCAGTTCGAATCCCCGTGACGGGGTGAGCTCCCGTTGCTCGGTCCCTGCTCCTGCCAACCTAGCAGTTCAAAAGCATGTCAAAGTGTAAGTAGATAAATAGGTACCACTCCGGCAGGAAGGTAAATGGTGTTTCCGTGCTGCTCTGGTTCGCCAGAAGCGGCTTAGTCCTGCTGGCCACATGACCCGGAAGCTGTACGCCGGCTCCCTCAGCCAGTAAAGCGAGATGAGTGCCGCAACCCCAGAGTCGGCCATGACTGGACCTAATGGTCAGGGGTCCCTTTACATTTATATAACCTGAGCCTAAGATGGAGGGGCTCACAGCATTAGCACCCCAAAAGGCCTTGCTTCTCTTAGTCACAGCTTTGAATCAAGCATGAATCAAGCATGGCTCTGTCTCTCAGCTTCTGCCTGGTTCTACACTGGCTAGAGTCCTTCTAAGCACCAGCCAGGTGAGGATTGGCAAGGCACAGTCTTTTGTTACGCTCCTCATTGTGCTTAACTACTCAGATTCACAACCATTGCCTAGATTAAAAAGAAGCTGATGGAGGTGCTCAAATGGCAAGCTATGGCCATTACTGTATCTTACAACTGCCCAGTAAGCAGTGGAATTTTCCACCAGTTTTTCACCTGTACTGGGCAGAGGACTCCAAGAATTAGAAGGGGCTCAGGACATCAAGAAGACTGACTCCTCAGTCTCACAATAGTATGAAAGAACTGGATCAGATGTGGCTGGAATGTCCCCACTTGCTGGGAGGAACCTGAGAGGAGGAGGAGGAAGAAGACATCTGGACCTTTGCACCAGATCTCTCCTCCTGGAAATGGAATCCAGGTGGTTCAGTCACAGGTTGTTTTACCTCAGCAGAGCCATGGGAAATGGCCTAACAGGGGCAATGACAGTGAGTTATGATCAAAGGTTTGCTGACATAGTGTTTTCAAACAACAGAAGTGACTCTCATGGCTGATGTCGGCAGTTTAGGAGCAAAAAAAATGCGCAATACTCATTAGGTTGTGCAGGTTAAGTGACAGAGAACACACCAGGCTTCAGGAAGAAAACTGGTTAGGAGCAGTGCAAGCTGCCACATTTCTGTACTGGAGCTTACGTGGTTGGGAGACCAAGCCCAGAAGAACCAGCCAGCGCTCTGGTGCTGTTTTCAGGTGCCACTGGTCAGCAGAAGACAGCAGACCTTTCTCCAGTTCCTGCAGTGACTTGGCTGGCAGCTGTCATGCAGCTGCTTGCATCAAACAATGTGACCCATGGAAGAAAAGGCAGGAGGAAGGGGGTGGGCAAGCTGGGCTCTTGGTGTCCCCGCTGTCCCTCTTTTGCTCTGTGCAGCAGGAGGGAGGGCTTCTTCATCCCCACCGCAGAGCGCAGAGTTTGCTCTTTTCTTCCCAGTGCAAGAAAATGTTGGTAGCTTCACTTTCCTAATAGCCTCTGTCAGCGCCTTTGCTTTGTGAACAAAACGTTCCCCTCCAAGCTGTACACCAGCATCATGTCCCTGTTCTTGGAACGAGAGGTGACACTCTGTGCACACACCGCTTGACGGGAAGGGATGGAAGTGGCAGGACGGACACCCCAAAACCAGCTCACGATGTGCCAAGCGACTCAGGAAGAGGAGGGCTGGTCTGTGACATTTCGCTCTGTCAAACCCCATGAACATTTGTTCTGGCCAGAACTTTTGTGGCATCCCAGACCTGTCCCCACTCAGGTATTTGTGTCGGTCAGTCAGTTTGGCCAGGGCTGGATCCTCCACCAGGATTCTTCTGCCTGGTAAGGGCAACACCATCAGCTGATGAACTGGCCCAAACCCTGAGGTCATCATCGGAGGCCCTTCTTCGTGTGTCTCCTCCCCAAGAGGTCTGGAACACAAGGACAGGCCTTTTCTGTGGTGGCTCCCCACTTGCGGGATGCTCTCCGCTGGGAGACTCCCTTGGCACCTTCATTACATCTCTTTAGGCACCAGGCAAACACATTCCTCTCCTCCCAGGCCTTGGGCCGACTAAACGATCTCTAAAGGGGAATTCTTTTTGTATGTTACTATGTTATGCATTTTGGTGTTTCTGTATTGTAAATCGCCATGATTCGAGGATGAAGGGCAGCATATAAATTTATAAATAAAAATAAAAGAATGGTACCCAGTTAGTCTGGGCATGGCCTGAGGATTATCTGTTTGTGGTACCACGGAGGTGGCCTTTTTCATGGGTGGCACCAGTGTTGCGGAATGTCCTCCCTTTGAGATCGGAGGGGCATTGCCCCGACTCCTGAAGACACTGAATTCGAGATTATGTTGTCTTAACAGGGGTTTTTTTTACCTATTTAAATTGTTTTGCTTCTTATCTGCTTGTTTTATTGTATATTTTAATTAAGAATGTTTTGATGTTACTGTGTAATTAATTATGGACTGATTTCACAGCTGGGCAGTTTTTGCACCCTTCCCTCTTTGCACCTAAGGAGGAAGAGTCCTTGTCCACAGGCCGGACTTAAGGAGCCACTTCGCCTTCCTTCCCACTTGAAATCAGGACCCTTGAAGGGCCACCAGCCACACCTGGGGGGGGGTTGCCCTGCAGGGCGGAGTCTGCATAGTTTGGGTCCAAAAGCAGCGCTCTTGGCCCGAGGGCTGACGGAGCTGTTGTCTTCATTCACACAGATTGTGCCTTGGACAACCCCCCTGTCCTTTGCTCCAGGGTCACTGTGGGCCTTTCCAGCAGCTCCGTTGACCTTCAGAATGATGAGCGTCTCAGTTTCACAGAATCTTAGAACGTTAGAGTTGGAAGAGAACTCCAAGGGTCATCTAGTCCAGCCCTCTAAAATGCAGGGATCGCAGCTAAGGAATCCCTGACAAGTGGCACATTCGTTTCATCAGATTTCTATGCCCATTAAATCATCTTAGAGATTGCCCCAGGCCACACACTGGCCCGGCCCTTGTTGGGACCTCGGCTGGAAAGGGGCCTTCCAAAATAGCCCCCGACCTTCGGAACGAGGCAGCCCCGAGGGGCAGCGGGGGCTTCATCGCCTGAGCCCCAGGCCGGGGGGGGGGGGTCCAAATCCGGCAGGGCTGGGGGAACAGAAGCAGCAGCAAAGCCCAGCCCAATCCTGCCAGGAAGCCCCACCGGCTAAGCCCGGGAGGGGGTGTCCGCCACGCCCTCTGCACATGCTCGGAGGCGTCTTCTCCCGAGCCAGGGCCAGCCCGGCAGGCAGAGGAGCATCCCCGCGACGACGTGCAGCTGCTGCCGGGGCTCCGCTCGGGGTCGCGCACGTGGCCGGGCCGCCCGCCCAGCCGAAGCCCCGCCCAGGGAGGAGGAGGCAGCGGCGGCGGCGGCGGAGCGCCGGTCGCTCTCCCGGGAAGGCGCGACGCCCCCGCCCGCCAGTCCGCCCCGGCTCCGCCTCTCTCGGCCGAGCGCTTCGGCGGCGGCTCGTCCTCCTGGCGGCCGGAGAGCGAGCAGGCAGGCAAGGAGCGCGCAGCGGGGACGGAGGGGATCCAGGGATGGCAGGGCGCGGGATTGGCAGGGGTCCTTTTTGTGGCTGCCATGGGGGGGGGGGGGAGGCAGCCCCTCTTCCGCGCCAGGGCAGCTGCTCGGCATGCAGAAGGCTCGCCCGCCAAGGGCTTCGCCGGCCTGGCTTCCCCGGAAGAGAGCCGCTGCTGCCAGCCCGTGTCGAGAAGGCTGAGCTAGGTGGACCAAGCCTCGGCTTGGCTACTCCACACTCACACGCACACCCTGCTACGGAGCCGTGGCTGCTGCCTCGGCCGGGCGGATGCTGCGAACGAACGCCTTTCTGGATCGCGGCGCGGCGGCTGGGCGCGCAAGCGGAATGGGGGGCGGTGGAAGCCTTTGGGGAGCCCTTGGAAGCGGGTTGGGGGCTAGTCTGTGGCGCCTGTGGGGGGTTATATTGCCCCCATCCCCAAAAAACCCTTTGAAAGAGACAGTAAGGCGCCGAGGGGGATCTGTCCTGGGGGTGGAAAGTTTGCTCCGCGGCGCCTGCGGTGTTTCGGCGAACTTCGGAGAGTCGCCGCTTTCACGTCCGCAACTCCCTCGGCGGGGGGGGGGGCTGGTGGTGACGATTGTTTTATCCGGTGTCTTAAAGTTTAGGCTGGGGCCAGAAGTCCTGAGGTCCGGGGGCTGGCTCCGCCGGGGTTTTAAGGGGGCTTCTGGGGATTATTGGAGGGGGACCCCAAGACATGTCTGACCCCCGTCTCCTCTCCCCCCCCCGCCCCTTGCCAGCAGGCCAAGGGAGCAGGGACCATTGTGGGAAGTGCATTGGGGGAACAGGCTCCAGCCCGCCAGGCTTCATGCTGCCCTAAGAAATGCGTCTGCCATGCAAGTGCCCAGCTGCCCTTCAGGGGATCTTGGAAGGGGGCGGCAGCCAGGGGCCACCTTCTTTTGGGCTTGCCACTCCTTTCTTCTTTGCAGCTTGGACCCTGGATCTCTCCCCCGCCCTCTGGACTCTGGCTGGGAGCTCCTGAGCCGCTTCTCTGCTTGTGTGTGACCCTGAGGGCCAGGTGAGAGCCTGAGGCAGGGCTGGGCTGGTGCTCCCTCTTGGCGCCAGCTTGACTTAGAATCATAGAATCGTAGAGTTGGAAGGGACTGCAAGGGTCATCTAGTCCAACCCCCTTGCAATGCAGGAATCGCAGCTGAAGAATCCCTGACGTGACCACCAAAGGGCTGCCTAGAAGCCTCCCCACCTTCTGAGAGAGTCTGTTCCGCCGTCAAGCGGTTTGTACTGGCAGAAAGTTCTTCCCAATGTTTCAGTGGAATCTCTTTTCCTGCAGGAGGGGCTTCTTTCTCCCGGGGGGGGGGCACCCTCACATTGGAGCAAGGCCCCCAGTCCGTCTGGCTGGCCACTGCTTGGTCTCCCCCTTCCAGGGCGGCCACCCTAGAGGTTCAGCTTTATGTGGGGCACAGCCGACCAGCCTTGAGGCGTGGGCAACGGAAGCTCTCCTTGGATAGTGCCCCACAGCTCCAACCTGCCCCTCTCCTGTTCTTCTGGCCTCCAGGGCTCCCTGGAGTCTCCTCTTCTGGCCCCTGCCTCACTTTCCCTGAGTGCCTTTGCTCCCTGCGGGGGGGGGGGGAGTGGAGGAGCCCCCCTTCCTGCCTTCCCTGGACTCCACAGGTAGAAGCCCTGCTCCCACCTGCCTCACTGGGCACCCATTATTTCTGGGGTCTCCGTTTCCAGGCTTGTGGGCTGGGGAGAAAGGGGGAGAAGTGGGGGTGTTTTTTGCATCTTGCCCTTCAGAGGAGGGTGACCAAGATGGCGAAGCCTCTGGAAACCAAGCCTGATGAGGAAGGGTTGAAGGAGCTGGGGATGTTTTGCCTGGAAAAAAGGAGACAGAGGAGATGAGGTTGCCACCTTCAAATACCTGGAAGGCTGTTACCTGGAAGAGGCACCTGTCCTGGATCCTTGAGCTGAGATTCCTGCATTGCAGGGGGTTGGACTAGATGACCCTTGGGATCCCTTCCAGCTCTGCAGTTCTAATATTCTGAGAGCTCTTTAGCCGGATCAGGCAAGAGGTGGCCCCTTCTGGCCAGCGTCCTGCTCCCACATTGGCCAGGCAGGATCTGAGTGCAGCAGCCGCACTTGGGATGATCTCCTGCGACTGAGCAGTGGTGGGAGAGCCTGGCCAGTGTGTCCCTTGGCTCTCTGTCCTTCTGCTCATTGCCTCTTAGGGCCTGCAGCCCCCAGCCGCCTGCTCCAGGCTGGTGGTCTCGTTCTGCAGAACATTCATAGAATCACAGCATGCTGGCGTGGGAAGGGACCCTGAGGGTCATCCAGCCCAACCCCCTGCAATGCAGGAATCTTGATGAAGGCATCCAGGGCAGATGCTCATCCAACCTCCGCTAGGAAGCCCCCAAGGAAGGAGACAGTTCCCTCCCCCCACTTGCCCTCAGGGAGGGGTCCTGCTTGTGATCATGGGCAAGCGGCTGGGCATTGGGTGTGCTGTAAGCCACGCACAGGCGCATGCCCCCCCCCGCGCCACTCTCCTCGCCCGGTGTTGCCAATACTAATGAGAGGCCCTTCCAGTCAGGTCTGGGTCTGGGCACAGCTCCAGGAACAGGAAGGAAATTGCCCAGGTGTCTGCCTGGGTGGCAGGTGGTCCAGAATCCTCAATTCTGCTGCAGCAAAGTGGGTGGGGGGAGCAGGCAGGCAGGCTCTCTTCTCCTCCTCCTCCTCCTCCTGGGGTGCTCTGAGGAAGGCCAGTGATTCGCTCGCTCAGCAGTTGGAAACTTTGCTTGTTAGCAGTGCGGGAGAAAGTCTGGGCGGCTGTGCTGAGCTGGCAACTCCCTTCCTGCTGGGGAGAAGCGATGGCACAGTGGGGGGGGAGGCACTGCAGCTGGGCAGAAAGGGGCTCTTCCGGCCTGGCCCTCTTGCCAGGAGGCATTGGCCTGCCTGGGACGCCCCTCCTGCGCAACCCGGAGGCCTCTGCCCTTCATTCTCCCTCCTCTCTGCCAAGTCGGCTGCAGGAGGGGAGAGTGTTGTGCACAGGGCACGGCTTTGGGGGCTCCCACCCGGCTAAAGGGCTCTCCTTTGGTTCTCTGGGAATTCCCACCTTGCAGAGGGGGCTCCTGGCACCTTCTTTAGGCCTTCTTAGAGCTCTGCTGGATCAGGCCATCAAGTCCGCCATCCTGTTCTCATGGCCCCTGACAGTCCTGTGGGACAGTTTCCATTGCATGCTGAAGACACACCATTTACTCTGCCCTCGGTGGCACCTGGGGTCTTATTTCTTTATTGAATTTCCATCCCACCTTTTTCTACAAGGAGCTCAGGAGGGCAGGTGCATGCTTCTCCCTTCCTCCTCAGTTAAGCCCCACAACAACCCTGTGAGGATGTCAGGCTGAGAGGAGCATTGACTGACCCCTAAGATCCCCCAAGGAGTTTCCTGGCCGAGGAGGGATTTGAACCCTAGTCTCTCCCAGGTCCTAGTCCAGCACTAACCACTGGCTCTCTGTTGAAGATACCGGTAGATAGATCCCACAGTAATTCATCTTAAACTGTTTTTAATACTGCATTTTTAAATGGCTGTAACCTTCCTTTCCTTTGTTGTTAAGCAGAGGTCAGATGGACATTTGTCAGAATCATGGACCCAGTTATGATTCCTGCAAGGGGGGGCCCTGGTCTGGATGACCTTTCTGTCATTCTGTATCCTGGGACCTTCCGGTGGTGGGCAGGCAAGAAAACCAGAGCCATTGATAAAAATGACAGCAATGTAAAATGTTCACAGGCTTGCTACCTTTTGCTCCCCCCCCCCCCAGTTCCCAAAGGTGCCCCCCCCAGCACAGCCACTTGGAGGTCAGCTGGGAAACTGAGTGGCGGGGGGGGGGAGGGACGCCAGCCGGGGAATGCTCTCTGTGGCAAAGAGAGGCTGTGGCCTCCTCCTGCCTCTGGGCTGGGAGATGGACCCCCTGGTCAGTTTGAGGGGGCACAGCAAAGGCCCTTTGGGGGTGTCCCCTCCCTGACGCTCCTCTTGGAGGACGACACAGGGGGTGGGATGGCTGGAAGGGAAGGAGGGTCCTCCTAACAGGATGGTGAGGGCTTCTCTCCTCGTCGTCCTCCTCCTCTTCCTGCTCCCCATGAAGGCCAGGCTGCTATTCTTAGCTGTGGCTTCTGCCTGGCTGGCGTTCCTGGCCTGTTTACGCTGAAGGGCCCCTTCTCTCCCCCCCCTCCCTCTCTCTCTTCCTCTCTCTCTCTTTTTTCAAACAGAGGCAGCAGCAGCACCAAAGACCAGAGCTTGTCGCTTTGTGTTTTGTGATCCTGCCTGAGACTGGAGGTGGCAGAGGGACAGGAGAGGGGTGATTTTAGGGGGTGGCCACGTGGCAGAGGGGGTTGTGGGAGCCTCCGAAAGGAAACTGGGCATGTTTTAAGAACACCAGAAGAGCCTGCCGGGTCAGGCCGGGGGCCCATCGAGTCCAGCATCCAGTCCTCACAGGGGCCGACCTGTGGGAGCCCCCCAAGCAGGAGCTGAGCACATGGCAACGCTCCCCTCCTGCCACTGGGATTCAGAAGCACTGCAGATTCCGACTGTGGCAGCAGAGCAGGGCATCCTGGCTAGTGGCCCTCGATCGATCGCCCTCTCGTCCTCCACGAATGTCTGTTTCACCAGACCTTGGGTGGGATTGGTGGGTGACAGACTTGGGGAGTTATTTCAGAAGAAAAGTGAATGGAAAGGAAAGGGTTAGGCCCTCCCCCTCAGCCCTACTCTGATGCAACCCCCCCCCCCAGCCGCTCTTAAATGGTCAGCCTCTTTAGTGGCCTGATCCAGCTGCTACAGAGCTCCCTTTAGGTTCTTGTGGTTCCTAAGTGGAGCCTCCATGGATAGCATCAGTCTACCTTAGAAAGGTGGAGAACAAGAGGGGGAGAGGGCTGCTGCTCTCAAGTCCCTTTGAGGGCATCTGGTTGGCCAGGGGGGAACAGGGTGCTGGACTAGGAGGCTCCACTTTGGTGGCCTCATCCAGCAGCAGGCTCTCCTCCTCTCCTTGGCTCCTGGGCCACTTGATCTGAGCCTCCCCATCTGCTCTGCATAGCGTTAAGGCCGGTTTATAGGACAAGTCAGGGATTCTTGTCAGTGTGGTGTAGTGGTTAAGAGTCTCATAATCTGGGGAACCGGGTTCGAGTCTCCGCTCCTCCACATGCAGCTGCTGGGTGACCTTGGGCCAGTCACACTTCTCTGAAGTCTCTCAGCCCCACTCACCTCACAGAGTGTTTGTTGTGGGGGAGGAAGGGAAAGGAGAATGTTAGCCACTTTGAGACTCCTTAAAGGGAGTGAAAGGCGGGATATCAAATCCAAACTCTTCTTCTTCTTTTTGCATTGCATTGCAGGGGGTTGGACTGGATGTCCTTTGAAGGTCCCTTGCAGCTCTACACTTCTCTTATTTTCATTATTCCTGTCTTACTTTTGCACTGTTTTTCTTGGCCCTGGTTGTAGTGTGGAATAAACTGGAACTGGTTCCCACCCAATCATCTCCTCTCTTCTCTCTGCAGGTCCGTTGCCCAGGGAGGCTATGGGCTGGCGCTGTGCCTGCCGGCCCCACAAGTGACCAAACCCTCAGGAAGCGGAAGCAGCAGCCGTGAGCAGGATGGGCTCCCTTCTCCCCTCTCCCTTCTACCGGCCCAGAGAGAGGCCCTCGGAGGCCAGGGACGGACCCTAGAGAGGGGGGAGGGGGGAGGAGAGCAGGCCATGGGGTTCCTGCCGGCTGGGGGGCAAAGGCCAGGCCTCCACCAGCCATGAGGCGCCGGCTGCCCCCTTGGGAGTGGCTGAGGCTGAGCCCCAGGCGGCAGCACCCACGGGAGAGATGCTTTGCGCCCCGGCGGAGGGGGCAGCCGAATCGACGCTTTCTGGGGATCGGCTTGTGGTCATGCGGGGCAGGAGGCTGTGAGGCCCCCCTGGCGGGGCAAAGGGGCTGCCATGGCCAGCCAGGAGGCAGCCCCGGAGGCCGGGCAAGAGAAGGCTGCCCCCGGGGTCCGCTCCGTGCTGCTCAAGCGCGACTCGCCGGGTGCTGAGGACCGCCTGCAGCGCCGCCGCCGCCACCGCGCCCAGCAGGTGCGCTTCAAGGACCTGGAGGAGGGCGGAGAGGAGCCCCTGGCCAGCCACCCCCCACGTGCCTCTGCCGCAAACTGCGCCAGGCGGAGCTGGCCCCAATCCGGGCCCCGCCTGCGGCTCGCCCTGCCGGATCCCCATGGGGCGACTGGCATCAGCACCGCCAGCCAGACGTCACCCAGCCTGCGGCGGCCCCCCCGCAGCAAGAGCTCCTGCGACCTCGCCCAGGAGGGGGCGCCCTGTGCAGTGGGCCGCAGCCAGGATCCGCCCCCGGGGGGCTCCATCAGCCTTGCTGCCCTTGGTTGCTCCCTCGCCTCACCCCACGCCCAGCAGTGCCCCAGACCTCCTGGCACGCTGTGCCCCCCATACCCGGGCCAGGGGCCCCCGTGCCTCCCGGCCAGCTGCTCTTCCCAGCGCAAGCACTGTGCCCCCTCCTCCACGCAGCCCCATGGCACCACAAGCAACTGCGGCAGCTCTGGCGCCCCCTGGCTGTGCCCACCCCCCTCTGAGCAGGCCTCGAGAGCCCCTCCCTGTGCCCCCCAGAGGGGCATCCCTGCCCCCTGCCCCCTTGCTCAGGGCCCCCCCACCGAAGACCTCACCTCTGCCTTCCTGCTTCCCACAGCAGGGCCCCCTAAGTCAGGAAAACCAGCAGCACCTGCGGCCTCCCCAGGGAGCCTCAGCACCACTCAGGCCCAGCCCCCAGCCCCCACGCCTTCCCAGAAGCCTCCGGACCCCCTTCTGCCCTCCTCCGGTCGCAGCTGCCCCCCTGAGACCTGCCTCTCCGCCAGACCCGGGGAGACGTTTCCCCGCGGCCAGGACGACCTTCTACAGCTGGTGTCTGTGGCTGCCGCGCAGGGGGAGCCCCCGCCAGCATCTCAGGACCTCCCCGGGCGGGCGGGTGACATCCACTCCCAGCTGCAGTCCCTCGAGGGGGTGCTGGAGACCAGCCAACGAACCATCAAGGTGCTACTCGATGTCATTCAGGATCTGGAGAAGAAGGAGGCGCAGCGCGATGGGTGAGGCGGGTCTGGGGGGTCTGGGTTGCCCAAGGAGCCCCCGCTGGCCAGGCTAGAGCCGCCTTGACCCTTTGGAGCCAGGGATGTTGAAGAGATGCCAGGAGAGGCTGTATTTATTAGATATTCTCCTTCCTCACATCTGTGAGTTCCGCAGAGTGACATCCCTTTTGCGGCTTAAAAAGAAGCTTAGATGGGCTAGTTTTAGCCTTTCCATTTGAGTAATCTAGGATGTTTTAAGGCAGATTGGATTCTCCTGATATTTCCCCTTTTCTCCCCCTTTTAAAACAATAATCACACAAACAGTCATGTGTATCTGAAGAAGTGTGCATGCACACGAAAGCTCATACCAAGAACTAACTTAGTTGGTCTTTAAGGTGCTACTGGAAGAAAAAAAAATTTTTGACTATGGCAGACCAACACGGCTACCTATCTGTAACAAACAGTCTTGTAAGAGATAAAAATAACATCTACTCACTCAGAGTTTCTGAGGCCGAATAACAGCAGCTTTATTCAGGCAGGCTGAAAATGGTAATTCAGTTACAGAGACAAAATTTGTCGAGCCTCTAGGGACCCTGAGGGTCATCTAGTCCAACCCCCTGCAGTGGAGGAATATGCAGCTATCCCATACGGGGATCGAACCTGTGACCTTTGTTTTCAGCACCAGGCTCCAACCAAATGAGCCAATTTGAGAGGCAGACTTCAGTTTAGCTTAAAATGGTGTCTGAGCATTGGAGCTCAGGCTTCGCAGGTGTTCTCCCATTTCTGGCTTGCGGATTCTCCAGGCAGGCAAGGAGAATAGCTCTATGGCTGTGCCCTCTGCCCGCCTGGGCACCGCGGGACTGTCTCTCACAGAGTTCTCTCCAGCAAACGCACAGGGAAATAATGCTGGGAGCTTCAGCTGTCCAGCAAAACACGACTTTTTGGTTTGACTGCGCTTTAAATGATGGGGCGTTTTTATGGTGGCAGCAGCGGGTTCTGCAGGCCACAAGCCAGCCTTGGCATCGCCTGGCACTGTGCCTGCTCACTTTGGAAGCCGAAGCAGTGCCACTGTGGGGCCAGCCCCCTTGCCTTGGGGCGGCCTCTGTGCTGCGAGGCCTGAGGGAGTCCTTGCCTGCCTGCCTGCCTGCCTTGCACTTCCCTTCCTAAGACCTCCCGAGGGTCTCCTGGCCCCTCAAGCCAGCCCTGATGCTTCCCCTCCCCCTGGCCCCTGCTGCTTGACCAGATGCCCTTTGGGCATTGCTGCTTGTGCCCCCCCCGGCACCAAAGGGGCCCCTGCGACCAGACAGGGAGGCGGCTTCTGGGCCTTCTGCTCATGGGCTCCTTCTGCTCCCTTTCAGGCGGCAGTCCTACCGGACAGGGCAGGACACCACCAACTGCGGGACGTGCCGGGACTGCGCCTGCATCATCTACAGGTAAGAGGGGCCTGGGAGCGGGGGTGGGGTGGGGTTTGGGGGTGCCCAGTCACACCAGGCCCCCTGGCATCCCCCACCTCCTCTGCTCTTGGCTGCCGGCCACAGCATCCACCGGCAGCCCAGACATCGGCTGCTGACCTTCATATTTCACATCAACATAAAATATACGCCTGTTTAGTATTATTGATGTGATGACCCTGAATTTTCCGCTGAGGAGGGCAAAGGGGGCTCTGGAGAGAGAGGAAGGCTGTGTCATTGGCCCGGCTTCAGAATGGGGTCTGGGGTGAAGAGGACCCCCCTCCCTAAAGGGCCAGCATCTCCCCAGCCCTTCAACCCACTTTCAGGCTAAGCTTCCTTTGTCTTTTGGCTGCTTTCCAGTCTGGGGGTCCTGCTGGGTCTCAGGCAGGCCACTCTTCTCCCTGCCCAGCAGATTTTCCTCTCACCTTCTCCCCCCCCCCCAGACCACCCACTTCTCCAGCAGAGCCCCTTCCCTGCTTTGGCCTCTGCTTTGGCCTATGGCTGAAGAGCTGGAGGTGACCAGGCTTCAGACAGTGAGGCTGCCCCCAGTCCTGCTTAGAGACACCTGGGCCCTTGCTTGGATGGCCACCTGTCTTGCATGCTTTAGCTGAGATTCCTGCATTGCAGGGGGTTGGCCTAGATGACCCCTGAGGTCCCCTCCAACTCTCCAATTCTATGAGTCTGTGTTCTTGACTCTGACATTTCGTACATTCATAGAGTTGGGTGGCATAAGAAGAGTCTGGCTGCCGGATCAGGCCAGTGGACCACCTAGTTCATCATCATGCTCTTGCAGTGGCCAGCTGGATGCTGGTGGGCTGGGTTCAGGGTGCCCTGGGGGCTGCCAGAGGTCTTGGGTGCTGGAGAAGTCCCAAGGGAGCTGGCAAGGGCTCCCATTCCTGCCCACCCGCCTGCCCCAATCACGTTCTTGAGGGAAGCGGAGGCAAGCGTTTCTGGCAGATGTGATATGAAGGATGCCTGCGAAGAATGACAGGCCGCCACAGCCTGTCTCCTCCTGCCGGAGATTCTCAGGAGGACAGTCCCTGCAGTGGCAGCCCCCCCCCCAGCATGGCACGAGAACGGAGGCTGCGTCTCTGGCCCTGCCCCTCCCTCGCTTTAGTCCTGGGACGCTGAGTCAGCCAATGACTCCCACTGCCTTGAGGCTGGGGAGGGATGCCAGGATGCCCCCCAGCCCTGGGCACCAATCTATCTATTGTGCCCCTTGCTTCAGTGGGTGTTAAGGAGGGTAGGTAGCCACGTTGGTCTGACGTAGTCAAAATAAATTAAAAAATTAAAAATTTGTCCAGTAGCACCTTAGAGACCAACTCTGTTCTGGGTCTAAGCTTTCTACTACCTGAAGAAGTGTGCATGCACACAAAAGCTTCTATCCAGAACAAACCGAGTTGGTCTCTAAGGTGCTACTGGACAATTTGTTATGGAGGAGTCAGAGGAGGGCTGTGAGCCAGGATGGTGAAAGGGCCTCCATGCCCAGGGAGAGGCGGGTGTCTCTGCCAGTTCCTTGCCAGGGGCAGAGGTGGGCTGAGCTCTGGGTTCCATAGAATCAGAGTCCTAGAAGGCTCTTGCTCCCAGCCCTGGCTGTTTGGCACAAGGAAGACATCTTCCTCAGACCATAGAATCCTAGACTTGTAGAGTTGGAAGGGACCCCTGAGGGTCATCTAGACCAGCCCCCCACAAGCATCCCTGACAGACAGGCTCCCGACCTCTGCTTAAAAACCACCAAGGAAGGAGAGACCGGCAGCCTCTGCTCCTTGGAGCCTTTTCTCTGTGTTCCTCCCCTACGTTTCCATTGACCTTCGGAGGCTGTTTCGGGGGTGGGGGGGTGCTGGCTGGCTGGCTGTGCAGAGCCTCCCTGGCAGGACTGGGCCCTCTTCCTCTCCCCGCCACCCTGCCTGCCTCCCCGTCCGCCCGCCGGCTCCTTCTGGCCTCCTGCCTGTGTGGCTCACACAAGGCCTCAGCGCTAATTGGGATTGACGGGTCTGTCTCTGCCGCTGCGGTGACGGGTGAGACATGCCAGGGTCGGCGGAGGCAGGCGGGCTCCCATTGGCGGCCCCCCCAGGCTCTTGCCAGCTGACCTGCCTCCTCTGCACCAGCTCCCACGGCCCCCCAGGAGGGATGGGGCAGCCCAGCCCAGCCCAGCCAGACCCCCATCTCTGCACCCAATCACTAGCGTTGGCTGAGTGGGGTTCCTTGGAAGACGCCTCCCTCTGACTTGCTCCCCCCTCCCCCACAGCGTGGAACATGATTTCCGGAAGCAGGAGGGGCGTTTGCAGCAGGTGCTGAGCACCATTGAGCCTGAGCTGAGCCACAGTCCCCCGGTGGCTACGCGAGCTGCCACGCCGAGCCACCAGGAGCCGTCGCCAACGCTGAATCTGCCCGTGGTGAAAGCGGAGCCCAAGAAGTCCCGGCGAAAGTGTTTCTGGTTCCTGTGATGGTGCCGTGCCCAGAAGGGTCTGGGGGTCTCCCTCCCCAAGGAGAGGAAAAGGAGCCATGGGGTGAGGGGGCTGCCTCCCCCCCATCAGTCCACACCAGTCAACCTGCCACAGAGCCGCAGCGTGGAGGGATTGCACCAGCCTTTTTATTGTTCAAATCTGTCTAGTTTAACTTGCAGAGCCCCCCACCCTCAATGAAATGATGGGAGGAGAGAACGGAAGACACACACACACTGTATCCGAGGAGGTCTCAATAAACTCCTGTGAGGGCCTGTTTTCAAACTGCTTCTCCTTCAGAGTCTTTCTTCAGGGAAGTCTTTCTTCAGGGAAGGGGGAGGAGGCTGCTTTATCCCAGAATCAGGACAAGCCCCTCCCCACCCCTGGCAGCAATGTAACTTCCTAGTCTGTGGCTTAGGAAGGGGGGTGCGGTGCGCCCCAGGTGTCATCACTCAGGGGGGTGACAAAAAATAACTCCCGCACCCACCGCATGCCCCTTCCTACGCCACTGCAGAAGCCCAGATAGCTGGGTGAGGCGGGGGGCACTAGGCGCCACACCGGGGGGCCTGCAGCCTGCCTGAGCCACGCATCTCTCCTGAGGGGGAGGCAGCGGGCAGACTGCCTGCAAGCTCCGCGCTGCTTTTTCGAGGGCTTGCATCTGCCCACCGCCCCAGTCGCCCTACAGCTGAGGGGGAGACTGCGGAGAGGCTCCACAAAGCACACCCTGCCTTGGCTCACCCTGTCCCCATGGGCGGCTTGCTCTGCCCCCGGCTGCAGGGTGTGCGCCCCACCCCAGACACCCGAGGGGCTAGCTACGCTGCTGTTCCAAGTCACCTGGCGGGGGGGGGGGCACTGCAGGACCTGAATTGGGGCACCAGTAAAGTTCAACCAATGATCTTTATTATAAGATACTGACTGTTGGGGAAGTGACCCCCACATTTGGGTTTATTGTTTCAAGCACTGAAATATTTGGGCCACAACTGATGCAAAGTGTGTAAAATCAAAGACCCACATCACATGGGAATCTAACCAGCAGTTTTAAAAATTGTAGCTGGAGTGGGGAGATTCCTCCCCTTCTGTCTCATCTGCTAGAAAAAATGGGGCTGTCGTCACCCAGTGAAGTTGACTGGCCAGAGGATCAAGTCCTTCTGTGGGCCAGAGGCAAGTGCCTGGGTGAGGAGACACTTTCTGGTGGCCCCGAGGAACTAAAGGGGAGGGGCAACCCCCTTGCCCTCTTCTGCCATGACCAGTCTTGATCGGGGAGGGTCCCTTTCTGCCCCCGCAAGGCCCTCAGGGTGACTACATACCTCCAACTTTTTCCTTGCACAGCAGAGTGAGGCTGCTGGAGCTCTTGGCTTGGCCTGGGCTTGGCAGGGAACCAGACCCACGTGGGCTCCTGGCCTCTGGCTTGGCATCCCTGATGGGCATCTCAAGGGCCTGGGCCTTTCCCAGTCAGTGGCTGCAGCAGCAGCAGCAGCAAAGGAAGCTTGTGTCCTGCCTGCCCCTTTGCCCCCCATGGAGGGATCCAGTGAGGAAGAGACTGAGCTGCTTGGCAGGGAGGCTGCCAGCCCCTGCAGTCCCAGAGGTGGGGCTATGGAAGGTGCTGGGGGCGCCCAGTAATCAGAGCACAGGAAGAGCCTGCTGGATGAGGCCAGTGGCCAGCCAATGGGAAGAAGTCCACAAGCAGGACCGAAGCTCAAGAGCCAAACTCTGATTCCTTGTGATTCCCAGCAACTGGTATTGAGAGACCTCTGCCTCTCATTCTGGAAGCAGGATGCAGCCATTGTAGCTCATGACCATTATTAGCCTTCTTTTCCACAACCTCGTTTAAAGCCATCCAAGTGGGCTTTTCCCTCTTGTGGCAGTGAGTTCCACAGGTCTATCGAGGGGCTGTGTGAAGTCCGTTCTCCTGCCTGTTCCAAATCTCTGGCTATGATTTCAGCTTCCAAGGATGCATGTCCAGATAAGCAGCTCTAGTAGCAAGACCCGGGATGGGAGGAGCTGCCAGTCAGAGTGGGCTATTCTGGGCTCACCGAGGCAAGTGGAACCTTCCCTCGGTTTTGCCTTGTGCAACAAGGTCAGGACTAGGAAACCTTGGCCTGCAGACCAGCATGGAGGCGCCAGGAGAAGGCCAAATGCTGGACTGCAGCACCCTCTGCTGGTGGCGAGGAGAAGTGCGGGCTCTGTGTGGAGTGTCAAAAGTTAAAGGATAAATATAGAACATCAGGGAAGGGGAAGGGGAAGTCAGTGAATAAATTCAGTGCTTTTTTCCTATAAAAAAAATGTTGAGGGGTGCTCTCATTTTGACTCAAGAAAATCACAATATTATAGATCAAATCGTACCCCTGCGTCCCCCCAGAAAACAAACACTGGATAAATTAGATGTTAAAGTATGTAAACTTTTGAATAGACAAAAATAAGAGCAGTGTGGGGTCCAGCCAGGGACTGGAGAAAAGAGAGGGGCCCCCAGCCAGGCTGAGAGCAGCAGCTCCCCCCAGCGACATGGGGTGCTCCCCCCCAGAGATGGAGGCCTCAATCCAAGGCAGCCCACGCTTCTACGGGTACACAGGAGCCAACTCCTAGGGTCTGAGGTCCCTTTGGCTCCCCCAATAACATATTTGAGGGGGCTTCTTCCCCCATGGCATTGCCAGGACATGGTGCCCCTCACTCCACACCCAAAGCACAACTACTCTCCCCCGTACATTAAAAATAAATGCCTGCTAGACTTTTTTAGGATTTTGAAAAACAGGATTTATTTCGAATGAAGCAACGGCATGTTCCAGTAGATCAGCTGCCATGCTTTGCTGCAGATTGTCTTTCCGAAGCTCCTTGGATTGGCATGGGGGGGGTAGAGCAACCTCCAGATGTGGCCTTCCAGATGTGTCCAGGCTCTAACTCCCAGCTGCTAGCAGGACCCACAGGAGAGGAGGGGGAGGAAGGGAGCTGCCGCTGCTGCCGCTGGAGTCCAGCAACCCAATCCCCTCTGCCCCACTGCAGCAGGGAAAGTGGAGAGGGGGCTTTGGGGCTAAGTCTTTATGAAGGCTGGGCCCCACAGCGGAGGCAAGGAAGGTTGTGTACACGGAAGTGGGTGGGTGAGGGTATCAGGTTTGATGCTGGGCTCTGCACCGCTTCTCAGGTGGTCTTGGGCAAGAGGGGGGCGTGCAACAGTTCGGTGGGGAGCGTGGAGAAAGGGGAGCTGGGGTGGGGGGTGTCCCAGGAGGCCCCTCGCGGCTTCTCACAGGCTGCTTGATGGGGAGGCAGCCAGACGCTTCCCGATACAAATGCTGGAGAGAGGAGAGGAAGAGGGCAGTGAGTGAGGGGCTTGGTCAGGAGAGGCAAGGCCAGCAGCCCCCTCTCTTGCTAGGCTTCTCCAGGCAAGTGGGAGAGGCAAGGGCACCCACAAGAGAAGGCTCTGAGCAGCAGAAGAACATGAGAAGAGGCTGCTGGATCAGGCCAGAGGAGACCCATCTAATCCAGCACCCACTTCTGCAGCAGCCAGCCAGGTGCCTGTGGGGAAGCAGAGCTCAGAGACTTCACTGCAGGTCTCAATACGTTTTGGAGGGGAGGGGTAGGAGACAGACACTATAGGGGGCTGGCTGCACTGGGCAGAATTAAGGGTGTTTCCGTAAAGGGAGAGAAAAATCAACCCCGTCCCCATGTTTTGCCACAATTCCATTTCTCCTCGGCTGATGTGCCACTGCTGTGTGTGTGAGAGGAGTCCAGGCAAGAGGTTTGTGCCTGATTCGTTGCCTCCCCCCCCCCCATGACTCACCCAAGGCCGAAGGCCAAGACGTGGCTGAGCAGCAGAGAGGGGATGACCAGAAGCAGCAGCTGGGGGTCCCGCAACCCCCTCCTCCTGTGTAGAACTGGGCTGAGCAGGGGGGCACACGCAGGGGGCAGGCAGGCCAGCTCCCTGCAGAGAGACAGACAGACAGAGTCCAAAGTGGAGCAGGCAGTGGGGTGAGAGTCTTGGGGGGGGGTTGCCTAAAGCCAGGACCCCCGGGGAAAGGCAGTGAAGAGCCATCCTTACTTTTGGTGCTCAGGGGGGCTGGGCCACGACCAGGGCAGGGTCCCCAGCTGAACAGACCCTTCAGCGTCTTCCCTCTGCAAAGAGAAAGTGCAGCATCCCATAATATTTTTTTAAGGGTGGAGGGGGAGATATCCCCAGGGCAACCATCTGGGCATGTCTTGTGGGTGGGTGTGAACACACCTGTCTATGGAACTCGAGGTGCTTCATGGGTCAGTCACCACAATGACTCCTGAGATTAAACCTTTCAAGACCCCAGTTTGGTTGGTGCCTTCTCAATCTGAGGCTACAAGACCACAAGCCCATGGCCCAGGTGGGTCCTTTGCACACCTCAGCGTTGACACTCACCTGCCCTGGGCTCAGGTCCTCCACACCAGGCGCCTTCAGTGCAAGGAAGGAGCTGGAAACACAAGAAATGGAATCTGCTGGTGAGAAATTGCTCTCGCTGTCTGTGTGTTCATGCACAAGAGAGATTTCGCTGCCATGCTGTTTGTGAGCATGCTCAGAAGCTGCTGTGAAGCCCTTGAGAGGCTGATGCCCTCACTGGACCTAAATCTCTACCAGGCAAGAGCTGTCCACAGCCCGTGAGGATGCTCAGGTGAGCCCTGCAGAAGGCAGGAGCCTCCTGTCCTGGGCAGGTGAAGAGGCTGGCCAATGGAGCCCTGCCTCAGACAGGAGAAGGGAGCCAAGTTGTCACCCCACAGAAGAAGCCCAGGTCATCCTTGCAGGGGCTTTTGTGTGTCATGACTGGTGGCCACTCCCAGGCCGGTCTTTCTGGGGGAGCAGCTGTAGAAACCAGAGCCCACAAAGGCTCCTTGTGACTAAACCTCAGGAAGAACTTTCTGAGCTGTCTGACAGTGGAACAGACTCTCTACAGAGGCGATGGAGTCTCCTTCCTTGGAGATTTTAAAGCAGAGGTTGGATGGCATCTGTCATGTTGTTGAGATTCCTGCATTTCAGGGGGTTGGACTAGATGGGCCTTGGAGGTCCCTTCTAACTCTACAATTCTGTGATTCCACGATTCTTCCAGCTCTGGTACATTTATAATGGCAGGATGTGGGGTTCACACCCCCAGGTTCATGTGGCAAGGTGGAGCCCAAAGAAAATCATCCAGACTTTCCAATTTCTCAGTGAGAAGTTCAGAAATACAAATCTCAAGAGAGGCGATTTGGTTCAAACTTTGACGTTTCAGAGCATCCCAAAAGGGAACAGAACAGAACCGCGAGTACTGAGGGAACATCTGTGCAATAATTAGCATTAAAAGCTGACCGGAATTTGCTTAGGAGCGCAGTTATGCCAACTCCAGTAAAAGCCTAAGGAGCCCCACATGCAGCCCCATAGCCTGGGTGGGGGGAGTCGAGTCAGGCTCACGGGAGGACTTTGGGAGGACTTGGAAGGAAGAGCTGGCCTCCCCCAGGCCAGGCAGTGGGCCGCCCCCTGGGTACGCAGCCCTGAGAGGGGTTAAGGAAGGGGCGAAGAGCCAGGGATGCCCAGTAGCGCCTGTCTGGCTCCGAGGGGCTGATCTGCCGTCCCCTCACCCGAGACCCGGCAGTCCAGGCTTGGTCTCCCGCCGCCCCCCGGTGTCGTCGCTTCCCGGCCCTTCGGAGCTAGCAGCCGCCGCCCGCTTGTCCACCGCAGAGCCTTCCTTTCGCCTGCTGCGCTCACAGCCAGTTGCAAGGAGTTCCGCCGACCCCGCTGCCCACGAAAGAGTCATCCGCCCACGGCCACCTACCCCTCGGCCCGCGGCGGCTCCATCTCCAGCTGCGCTTCCAGCAGGATCCGTTCCATGTCGCGGTGGGGCGCACAGGCCGGTGTGGGGGGCTCCTCCAGGTCAAGTGGGGGCACCTCCACCCAGGAGCCTAGGAAGCGGGCAGGCAGGCAGGAAGGGGCAGTTAGAGGGACCGAACTGGATCCCCCCCCCACCGCCTGGGGGATGCTGCTGCAGCTGCTGGGGGGGGGGGGAGTCCCAGAGCCCCTACCCCAACCTGGCCCCGCAAGGGGCTCGGCGCGGGAGCGCGCTTCTCCTCCCTCCCCCCGCCCGCCCAGGGCCACTCACTCTGCAGGGCGTCTTCCCGGGGCGCCTCCATCGCTCCGCTGCCTGGGGATCCCTCCCGGTGCCAGGCAGGTGCCCGTCCCATTAGCCAGCCGGCCAGCTGGAGGCCACGTGACGCCCAGCCGGCTCCCTTCTGTAAACAGAAGCGCCGGGCACCCTCGCGCCTTAAAAGGGCGACGCCAGCCTGCTCCGGGGAGGGGTGGGGACCCCAACCGGCAAGGGACAGGGGAAGGGGCGCCGCTCCTTGTGCCAATATCGGAAGGGCTGCTGCCCCAGGAAGACGGAGCCGGCTCATTTCCAGCAGGGAGAACCCGTCCCGAACCACTGGATTCAAAGGATAAGGAACGAGATTCTGTCTTTCGACAGGAAGAGCCGTTCTTCCTCGGAAGCAGCGGAGTCTCTCCCTCGTAGGAGGGATGCTTTGGCAGGGATGCCTGCATTGCCGGGGTTGGACTAGATGACCCTTGGGTGCTTCCATCTCTGCAATTCTAGGATCCTAAGGGGAAGGCTTTCTGAACATCACACCGTCGAGTCAGAATCAGAATTCCAAATGACCGAAACAGGTTGGAGAACTGGGCGCAAGCTAAGAAAATGAATTTCAACAGGGACAAATTCTGGGTTCTGCACTTAGGCAGGAAGAACCAGATGCCCAAATATCGGACGGGCAGCGCCGGATTTACGTATAAGCTAAACAAGCTATAACTTGGGGTCCCACTCTCTTGGGGCCCCCAAAGTTACCATATAGCATATACTGCATTCAACACAAAAAACAGCAACAATTTGTTGTTGACAACGGGCAGCTGGACACATAAAGGACCCCATTACCTTCAGGAGCTGAGGGCCTCATCAAACCTCAGTCCGGCCCTGAGGACGGGGGACACCTGGCTCACTAGCAGGACATGTGAAAAGGATCTCGGGGTCTTGCTGGACCACAAGCTTCACGCGAGTCCACAGTGTGATGCAGCAGCAAAAAAGGGCTAATGCTATTCCAGGCTGCATCAAGAGAAGCCCTAGTCCTGGCCCGGTTTCTTTCGGCCTTGCGCCGCCCGCCGGTATTTCTACGAGCGGGGCGCCGCCGAAGCCACGGAAGGAGGGAGCCGGAGGAAGGCAGCTCCGGGCCGCCTCCTGTCGCCCCTTTAAGAGTAGCCGGCTACGTGCTCCATGAATGAATGCGCGCCCGGGAGGGGCGCAGCCAGACATGCCGAGCTGCACGCATCTCCCGCCCGGGAGGAGGAGGCTGACCTGGGCCGACCCCGCGAGCCGAGCAGAAGGGAGCAGCTGCCCGCCCCCCGCCCAGCATCCTCCGGAGCGCGCCGCGCGGCCCCGTCTCCCGGGCAGACTTCCTCGCCCCTCTCCTCCTCGCAGCATCATCGGCCCAGACTGCGGGGCGGGGGAAACCTGAACAATTTAGGCTGCCCCACTGATTCAGAGAACTGGAAGGGGGCACCCCCCAAAGGGACATCTAGTCTAGCGCCCCCCCCATGCAGGAAGCGCTCATCGAAAGGATGCCCAGAATACAGGCAGCAAGGATACAGAGTTCCTCCTGCCACACTCGCAGCCACTGGATTCTGAAAGGTGTGGGGAGCACCCCCCTGCCCCCTCAGGGTCGCCTAAGACCCCCCAGGAACTGCCACCCTCCCCAGGTGGTCAGGAAGGTTCCCTTTGTCTAAAGCACAGGCAGCCAATTGGACAGACTGACAACCGCCCACTTTCAACTCCTATGTGATTTCCAAAGCTCAGGTTGCTTGTAATGGATCCCCCTCTCAAGGAAAACAGCATGCAGGTGGCTGGGCTTTCTTTTCTGGGGGGAGCAGAAGGGCTGGCCCCACAGCCCTCCTCAAGGATCCAAAGGCGTCCCCTTTGGAGCACCTGCCCTGCATTCTGGCTGTGCCTGGATTTTGCGGCAAGGCTGCCGCCCCAAGGAGACCAGGAAAGAAGCAGCCATCCTGCTAAGGGAAGAGCAGCTATGAAAGGCCGCCAGGCATTGGAAGGGAGCCCATGGGTCATCTACTCCACCCCTCACAATGCAAGAATCACCCCAACACTACAATCACCCCCCATCCCACTATCCAGCAGCCCCTCCACAGCACAAAGCTAAAGCAGACTCTCACCACACAGAAACAGAAACCAGAGACACAAGACGGTGAGGACACAAAAACCAGCCACTCAAAAGCACTTGGGATGGAGCTTCGCGTGGCTCAGGCTGGGTCAGGACAGGAGGACCTGGCTGGAGGCAGGAGACAGCTCAGCCCACTGCTGAGTGACTCGGGGGCCACCCCCTCCGGAGTCAGGGCACAGAGGGCAGAGCCAGAGGGAAGGCAGCCTGGCCTTGCGCCCGGCCCAGCAGCAGCTGCGGTGGCAGAACAAGGACCCGTTGCGTCTCCCTTGGCAGGGCTTCTGCTGCCTCTCAAGCAGAGTCAACAGCAGCGAAGGAAGGCGCGTCCGAGAGGATGAGAATTAGAGTAACGTTTATTTCGATAGTGAAAGCTTGCCCCCTCCCACCCGCACTCTGAGGCAGGCCGTCGGTGGCCCCAGCTGTGTGGCAGGGCGATGTGGAGTCCGGGCCTTGCAGCGGGCGGGGTGGGGGCTGGGAGCCTCCCTCTTGCCCTGCGGAAACGTCAGGCGGGGTGGGTGCACACCACTCAGGGGCAGCCAGACACACTGCCAACCCCACACGGGTCCAGCGGGGCAGCAGTGTCCGCAGCAACCCTCCACAAAGATCCAGAGTTGATCAAGCCAGCAGTCCTCAAGAAAAACACCAGCTGGTCAGTGGCTCCCCTCCTTCGGCGTCATCCCATGCTTCTCCATGAATCTCCTGAGAAGGCAAGAGAAGCCTTTCATCAGCACATGGTGGCGCACAGCTGCTCAGCCAGAGCAAGGGCAGACGGGTGGATGGGGGGTGTCAGAGAGACTGCTGGGGGGGGGTCCACCCCTTGCTCCCTCCGCGACAGGGAAAGGGTCCCGGCCTCACCTCCTGGCATAGTCGTACAGCAGCCGCTTCCGCTCCTGGAGGGAGACGTGCCTTGCCTCTGGGGACCGGGCAAAGAGCTTCATGGGGGCCTGCAGAGAGAGAGGGGGGGCAGGAGCTCAGCCTTGAGAAGCCCCAGCACCTCTTCAGCCCCCCCCACATGGCCCCCCAGCGCCTGTTTGTCCCTCCCTCCTCCCTGGGGTGGGGGGTGTTGGATACCGGGGTCAGGGGAGTAGAGGCGAGGTAGTGAGCGCCAGAGACGGACGGGGCAGCCGAGGAATCCTCTGCCTCCGCCTCGCTGGGGATGAAGGGAACCCGCCCCTCCAGCAGATTGGCAATGGTCGCATCCACACAGTTCGTCCGAGCTGGAAGAGAGAGAGAAGGAGGCCAGACTTAGAACTGACCGCAGGCTGGGTGGTCCTCTCTCAGGGGTGCTTCAGTTGGGATGCCTGCATTGCAGGGGGCTGGACTAGGGCCCTTGTGCAAGCCTTAGACAGATACACGTTACTCTGGTGCAAGACCTAAATGGAAATATAGGACTAAGCCTCAAATATCTAACAGACGATGAGAGATTCTGTGTTTCTAGTGGGGGGGAAGCTGCCCTCCCCAACCCTCCTGGGTATGAGAATCCCTCCTCAAGCTCTTACCCAAATGCTTCCCCCCCCCCCGGGAGCCTCTCCCCCACACCACGCACCTAGATCCTTGCGGATGACTGCCAGAGGCACGTGGGGCAGGACTTCTTTGACACGCTGGGCCATGCCACTCCAGCGGACATCCTCTGCAGAGGTGACACTGGGAAAAGCTCGGTCCTGGGCCCCCGAAGGCTGGCTTGGAGCTGAGAGAAAGGAAGGAAGGCAAGGAGAAAGGGGGCGGCTGAGGCACAGAGGCCGGGGGGGGGGGACACAGCCCCCATGGTGGCCTGGATCCTCCCTGCCTCCCTGCCAGCCACTGCTAAGCAGAGTGGGCAAGACCCTCACCACCCACCAGGAGAGAGCTGGGAGCAGGCAGAGCCCCCCAGGGCTTGGAGCTCTGACAGCAAGCAGGCCTATGGAGGAGGGAGACTCACCTGGGGGGCTGTAGGGGGCTGAGGGGCTGTGGCGCAATCGCTTCAGGTGCTCGGCTTTGTCGGCAGCAGTGAGTCGAGTCGACACCACACCCAGCTCCAGGGCCAGGAGCTGCAGGGAGGAGAGACGCAGGCCAGGGCTCAGCTAGGAAGCTCCCCAGTCCAGGCTCTGACACAGCCTGAGCGGACAGAGGCAGCACCTCAGCACGGGCATCACGCCCCCTCCCACCCCACCGCTCAGGAACGTGCAAGACCACGGCCGTGCCAGTCAGTCTTTCATGCCGCCCCCCCCCCCCCGAGGCCTCTGCTCCTACCTCCTGAACTCGCAGCGCAAACTCCTCACGGGTTTCTTCAGCTAGTCTGGCAATGGGCGGAAGCCACCTGGGGAGGACGGAAGGGAAGAGGGGAGGACAAGCCCCAGGCTACCTACCCAGGTGACCTGCCTCCCCCCTCCCCAAAACGAGGACCCAACTTCCCCCTTTGGCAAAGGCAGAGAGAGGGGCTCAAGGGCAGAGACTTCCTTCCCTTCCGCTCTGAGAGCCTCTCTCCTCTCCTTCCATCCAGGCCCCCCCCTCCCCCATGCAAGGAAGTAGCAGAGACTGTTAGTACCTTACTTGATAAACAGTGAAGGGCACAAAGAACGTCCAGAGCAGCTCCGTCACCCAGGAGGCGTCAGCCACACTCTTGGGGGGGGGGGGGAGAGAAAGAAAACAGTAAAAAGCCAAGAGGGGTGGGGGCTGCTGCAAGTGCAAGCCCTGGCCCTTGGGATGGGGGAGGAAGCACCCATCACAAACACCCATTGCTGGGGGGATGTTCCTGGGGGTTCTGCTTAACGGCAGCAAACAGACAGTCCCCTGCCCCCCCACCCACTCACCACAGCGACAAAAGGCCTCTGGACTTGCAGAGCCACTGGCTGGACGCTGTCCAAGATGGAGAAGGGCCATGAGCTGGAGAGAGGGAAGGGTGCAGTCAGTGGGGCAACACTCAGCAGGAGACTCCCCCCCCCCCCCGTTTGCGGGCCCCCCCCCCCCCCTGTGGCACCTGGTCAGCCAATATGAGAACCAGATCGTGGGCTGGATGGTCTGATCCCGGGGGATCTTCTCGGGTGCCTGGCGCCAGGCCAGAGGCTCTGCCCACCTGAAGCGCAGGAGACCCACGCGGCCGTTGGTGGTCGTCTCCTCGGGGAAGAGCAGCAGGGGCGGGTTGCCCCCCTGGGAGGAGTAGGCCTTCAGGGACTCCAGCAGCTCGGCTCGGCTCTCTGCACCCCCCACCTCCAGGAAGCCCCGGGACCAGCAGATGAAGCCGGAGGTGCCATTCAGCACGGGCTGTTGGGAAGAGAATCCGTCAGGGCCTGCCTGGGAAAGGCGGCAGCCCACGGCTCTTCACTGGTGGGGATTGGGACCTGCAGCCCTGGGGAAACCAGCCCCCAGGGACCACAAGGACATGAGCATTCAAGGGCATGCGCTGCCTTCTGCCCCAGAGGCAGGGGGCAGCCATCAGGGCTAGAGCCCCCTCCTCTGCTGTGAATCTGTCTCATCCACTTTTAAAGCCATCCAAGTTGGTGGCCAGCACAAACTCTTGTGGGAGCTAAATCCACTGTTTAAATTATGTGCTGCATGAAACTGTATACATTATTATTTATTATTATTTCTTAAAATTGCATTCTGCCCTATATCTGTAGCAGTTCGCAACACAAAGTTACAATATAAAAATCACAAAATACATAATAAAAACAAAAGCAAAGACAACACAATAAACACATTTAAAGGTCAATCAGCCCAAGACCCGGTTGAAGAGGAACATTTTCACCTGGCGCCTAAAGGTGTATAATGGAAGGTTCCAGCCGAACATCCCTAGAGAGAGCATTTCACAAATGGGGAGCCACCACAGAAAAGGCCTGTTCTTGTGTACATGCATACATGTACAATCACACACACACACACAAACGGCAATGATTATTACGTTAAGGTGAACTCCCAAAGGTGGACATTCAAGGCTAAGAGTTGGAAAAATCAGAATGAATAAAATAAAGTTGTTCTTCATGCAGTGCATAGTTAAACTATGGAACTCCCTCCCGCAGGAGCCAGTGATGGCAACCAGCCTGGGTGGTTTTTAAAGAGAGTGAGAGAACTGCATTGTGCCAAGCACAATGGCTGGGCTCTGCTTTCACAGTCTGATGCAACAACACTTCTGGATGCCAGAGACCAGAGGAGGGGCGAGGGCTCTTGTGCCGAAATCCTGCTGGGGCATCTGGTGGGCCCCCCCCGGGGGGGGGGGACACGGGCCTGATCCAGCGGGTGCGTCTTACCTTGCCAAACGCTGCGCTAACAAGACCTGCATCTCTCTGGAGCAAGGGGAGAAATTGCGTGAGGCCCGGACCGAAGCCTCTGCCCCTCCCGGAAGGCGCATTTCCTCGGGGAGAAGCGGGCCAAGGGGCGGGATCCTTTGCTGTGCCCCCGGCCCCCGGCGCTGCCTCCCGGCCCGCCAGGGCTTCCCTGCCCCCCCGCCCCCGCCCCCCTCCCGGCTCACCGCGTTGCAGGAGGTGAGCAGGTTGAGGACGTTGTGGTCGAAGTGGGTGACGTGGTTGGCGACGAAGACGCGGGCGCGGAGGCTGCGCTGTCCGGGGCGGCCCTGGCGCACGAGCACGCCCAGCACCGAGCACATCACGCGCACGATGAAGCGGCGCGGCGCGCTGTCCGGGAGCGCGCAGCTGACCAGGAAGACGTGCAGCCCCAGGAAGAGGCGCAGCAGCAGCAGCGCCAGCCCCACCGGCGCGTAGAGCAGCAGCGAGAGCAGCACCCGGGGCCCCTCGCCGCCGGGGAGCCTGCAAGGGGGGGGGAGAAGGAGAAGGGCGCCGAGGGTCAGCGGGAGAAGGGGAGGCCCGGCCCGGCCCCGCCGCCCCGCCCCGCCACGGAGCCCCCCCCCTCACCGGTGCGCGTCGAAGAGCCGGTCGGGCGCCACGGGGGCGGAGGCGGCGGCGGAGGCGTCCATGCTGCCCGCGGTCCGGAGGCGCCGCTCAGCGGGAAGCGCGGCGGGACTCGGCCAGGGCCTGACGGGCCGCCGCTGCTGCCATCTTGGTCGCGCCCGCTCCGGGGGGAAGTGCGTCACCGCGCCCGACGCCCACGCCCCGCCCCTTCCGCCGACGCCGCCCCCCGCCCGGACTACGTTTCCCGGCCTGCCCCGCGAGGCGGCCCCCAGCAGCATGGCGGCGGCGGCGGCGGGGTCTGGGGTGGCGCGGCGCTGGGCGGGGGCGGCGGGGCTGCGGAGCGGGGTGGGGGGCGCCTGGGCGGCGGGGCCGGGGCTGGGCGGCGGCGGGCAGAGGCGCCCTCCTCCTCCTCCTCCTCCTCCTCCTCCTCGGGGGTGGCGCTGGGGGGCGGCGGGGGCGGGGGCGCTGCTGGGGGGCTGGGGGCTCCTGCGGGGCCGGGGCGAGGAGGGCGAGGGCGGGGGCGGGGTCCGGCGGGCCTCCCTCTGGCCGGGCCTCCCTCGGCTGCTGGCCGCCGTGCCCTCGCCGCCCTCCTCGCCCTCCTCGCCTTCGCCGCCCCCGCCGGCCTCCCCGCGCGCCACCTACAACTTCATCGCCGACGTGGTGGAGCGGACGGCGCCGGCGCTGGTCTACATCGAGATCCTGGGCAGGTACTGGGCGCCCGGCGGGGAAGGGGCGGCACCGGGGGGGGGCAAGACGGGGACCCCCCCCCCGGGGCATTCGGGCGCTTCCGCTGCGTTGAGTTGTAAGCCGCCTTTTCCCTGGGCAGAGGCTCCAGGCGGCTTACGGCTCCAATGTTCACCGCTCCAAGCATCGGGCGAGGAAGCAGGAATTGAGAAGCCATGAAACGGGTAGAATCAAGATACTAGGAGGGGGAGAGCAGGGAGATCCCGACCGCAGAAACCTCCCGGTTAGCTTTTCCCTTCAAAGCAGCGCATTTCCAAAAGTAGAGGGACAGCAAGCAGGCAGCCAGTCCGGCTTCTCTAGGGAAGGAGTTCCAAGTGATCTGGCAGCAGCCACCACCCAGAAGGCCCTGTCCTGCTTACGGTTTTACCATGGGGGCACCTGGTTGGCCACTGTGAGAACAGGAGGCTCCTCTAGGTAGCCCATTGGCCTGATCCTGGCTCTGCTGGTCCTGGTCCCCATGTCCCTCATTCCCCCCTTCCTTCCACAGGCACCCATTTTCCGGCCGGGAGGTGCCCATCTCCAACGGCTCCGGCTTCGTGGTGTCTGCGGATGGGCTGATAGTCACCAACGCCCACGTGGTGGCCAACCGGAAGCGGGTGCGGGTGCGCCTGGCCAGCGGGGAGCTCTATGACGCCGTAGTGAGGCAGGTGGACCAGGTGGCTGACATTGCCACTATCAAGATCAACGCCAAGGTGAGTGCGCGGGGCAGCGGGTGATTTGCAGCAGTGCCCCTTGGCTCTTGAGCTGGGCGGGGAGGGGGCAGCGGTGGCATCATCCTAGACCTTGTTGGAAAGTTGAGAGGTGGGCCAGAAGCCAAGAGCAGTTCCTGGTTGGGTGGGGGCATGCAGGGCAACCAGCTTCAGGGGCCATCTAAGCTGCCCAGCACCAACTCCTCCCCCCCCCCAAGCTGGGCTGACGCCAGTCTCCTGACAATTTCCTGACCCTCAGAAGTGGGGCCAGGCTTCTGCCCCTCACCCGTTGGGAGAGGAGTCCAGATGAGGCCAGAAGGGGAGCTCAGCATGTGGGGGGGGCGGGGCGCACTCTCCCATGCTGTGTCCTGGTACTGACACCTGTCTCTTTCCTCCTCCCCCCCCCCCCAGCGCCCACTGCCCACGCTGCCCCTGGGCCGCTCCGCTGATGTGCGCCAGGGGGAGTTTGTGGTGGCCATGGGCAGCCCCTTCGCCCTGCAGAACACCATCACCTCGGGCATCGTCAGCTCTGCCCAGCGAGGGGGCCGGGAGCTGGGCTTGGCAGCTTCGGACATGGAGTACATCCAGACGGACGCAGCCATTGACGTAAGGCCCGCTGGGCATGAGAGCCGGGAGGGGGGCAACGTGGGGGGGGGGAGCTTTTTGTTGGCCTGTCCCCTGAGTGGCGCAGGTGCTGCCTCTGCTATGCACGAGGGGCCTGTCCCTTGTGGCCAGGGGGTGGGGGCGCCCAGAGGGACATGGGGCAGCTCTGGGTCACTCCAAGTGACTTCCTCTTCGGTTTTCCGCTCTGCAGTTTGGAAACTCCGGGGGACCCCTCCTCAACTTGGTAAGTCCCTCGTCCTCTGCGTATTTCCCGGGCGTGGGGGCTTCTGCTTGCACAGGGTGGGGGTCTTTGCTCATTGATTGGTTGGGGAACAGGTCCTTCATTTCCCAGGTGACACAGGGGGCTTGGCTCCTAAGAGCCTGCTGCTGCTGGATCAGGCCAGGGGGCGCATTTGGCCCACATCCTGTTCTCACAGGGGCTGACCAGACGCCACCAAGGGATACCTGCAAGCAGGATCTGGGCCCAGGAGCAACTCTGTCCTGCGGTTTCCAGCAACTGGCATTCAGAAGCGGGGCTTTCTCTGGGGGTGGGGGTGGCAGAGCCCGGCCATCCTGGCTAGAGCCCCCCACAGCCTCCTCTTCCACGCAGTCTCATCCTCTGAAGCCATTTAGACTGGCGGCCACCCTTGCTTCCTGTGGGAGGGAGTTCCACAGTTTCCTTCTATCAGTCCCGAATCGCCCACTGTTCATCTGGGTTGGATGGCTAGGAGGGTTATGAGGGTGGAGCAAAGCTTTTCTCTCCCCCCCCCCCCCCGAAAGCCAACCTGAAGTGGCTGCCCTGGGGCTCCTCTCCCTGCCTCCTAGGACGGCGAGGTGATTGGGGTGAACACCATGAAGGTGACCCCTGGGATCTCCTTCGCCATCCCCTCCGACCGACTGAGAGCCTTCCTGGAGCAGGAGGAGAAGCGCAAGGGTGAGGATCTGCCCCCCTTCCATGGGTGCTGAGCATACCAGGGGGAGAGAGGTGGGGTTGGCCTCTATATCCCCACAACCCAGGGATGTTCCTCCTGGCAGCCTTGAGTCTCTCTTAGGCTGGGTGGGCTTCCAGCATGGAGGGGCCCCCAGAGTCTCCTTCCCCCCAGGGTCAATGACAGTCTCTTCTCCCCCCTCCCAGACTCCTGGTTTGGCAGCACAGAGGGCAAGAGGCGCTACATTGGGGTGATGATGCTGACCTTGACGCCCAGGTAGGTGCTCAGCGCCAGATCCTTCCAGACCCAAGGGGTGCAGGTCTCCCCGCCTTGGGCCGGTTGCTCCAGAGTGGGCCCTGGTTTCCCCCTAAGCTGCTGGGGCAGAGGGTCTTCTCTGCTGCCCCCAGAAAAGCAGTGCCCCACTTCCTTGGGTGTCTGCACAGAGCCTTCTCCCCCCCCCCTCCCCCCCCCCCAGCCTGCTGGAATCCTAACCTTGTGGCTCCCTCTCCCACTCCAGTATCCTGTCTGAGTTGAAGATAAGGGATCCTGCCTTCCCCGATGTCTCCTATGGGGTCCTCATCCACAAGGTCATCATTGGCTCTCCGGCACATCAGTAAGTGCGACACTCACCTGCCCACCTGATGGGGGTTGGACTAGATGACCCCTGGGGGTCCCTCCCCACCCTAGAATTCTAGGTTGGGTTCCCAGTTCCCCTGGCTGGAGGGCAGAGCAAGGAGTGTGGCCCCTGGCCTGTCTCTCTGCCCTCACCCCCTACTTTGCTCTCACCGCAGGGCGGGGCTCAAGGCGGGGGACGTGGTCATGGAGATCAACGGCCAGGCGTCCCGGCGGGCAGAGGACATCTATGAGGCGGTGCGGAGCCAGAAGACCCTCACGCTGCTGGTCCGGCGCGGCTATGAGGCGCTGCTGATGAACATTGTCCCCGAAGTCACAGAGTAGGGGCGGGGGGGGGTTGTGGCCGCTGCGTTGGGGGTCTGGGCAGGAAGACGGACTTCGCCTTGAGCCTGGAGAGGACTGATCCTGCCCTCTGTCCCCACAGAAGGAGGGGGCCCAGCGGGTGTCGGGTGGCAGTTCGGTGGGACTCGCTCCTCCGTGGTTGCGTGATGTCAGCTGGGCGCTCTCTCTGACGTGGCAGGAAGGCCCTTTGGGGGGGGCAGTGCTTTCCTTTTTCCCTTTCCCCGTTGGCTATTGACCTGTCCAGGCCCACATTTTCTGGAGAGCAGGGGTCATCCTCCTTTGTCGCACTGCTACGCAAATGGGCATTGAAGGCCAGGCCAGCTGCGGGCTCTGGTTTGCCCCTTGCCCAGCTGTTTTAAAAGGGGCCAAGAGGCCAAGCCATGGGGCAAGTGGCCATCCCTCTGGGGGGGGGGGAATTGGCAGCAAGGTGGTCCCTCTTGCTATTCCCCCCCCCAAACTCAGAATCATGTGGCATGAGCCGAGCAGGGCCCAGTCTGCAGCCCCTTCTGCTCCCAACTGGTGCTGCAGTGAAGCAGGAATCCTTAAGGAGGGTCTCTTGCCACCTGCAAGGCGGGGGGGGGGGGGGCGGAGGGGTCCGTCTGCAGTGGGTGCCATGAAGGGTGGGGTAAATTAATGGAGGCTGGGAGGGCTGGTGGTTGTGCCATCCACAGGGTCCTTAAGGACTAGAAAGTTGCTTTTAAACCCTTCAGAGCTAGCCGCTCCTCAGCCTGACCTGACTTGCTGCAGAGCCAGGCGGGGACGGGCTTTGTGCCTCGGTCTTTTCTGCTCCAATAAAGGGTTCTGCCAAGGGGGCAGCAGTTTCGTCTTTATTATGGGATGCTCGAGGGAGTTTAATTTAGCAGCTCTGCAGTGGCTCCTGCTGCCCCCATTTGAGTCAGGGGCTGCAAAACTGCTGCCTGGGCGGCTCAAAGGACTCGCACATCTGTTGCCTCGCCCTGGAAGAACGGGGGGGGGGGTGCTCTTCCTCCCCCACCCCAAAGAACAAGGCCTGCATTGAGGGAGGGAGGGCTACTGGAGGTGGGCACAGAAGAGCCGCCCCCCTGACCAAAGAGACGTGCCACCTCAGCGCCCAGCGATGGCGACACAGATTCCTTTCTGCTCTGCCACTCTCCTTGCCCCCAAGTGGGCTGATTTCTGCCGGTGGTGGGGGTGGTTTGCCTTGGAAGTGGTCTTGCTAAGCCCCAGGAACTTTGGGGGGTGGAGTGGGGGGCTGTTTGCTTTTGAGGGGCTCGGCTGCGTCTCACTGGGAGGGGTGGCGAGTCCCTCTGTGCCACCACCGGCTGCCCAGACAGGCCTCTCTTTCACCTCCAGCCGTGGAATTTGTTTCTCTGCAGCCCAGCCAGGAAGGAAAACAGGACACGGAAAGTAGGGGGGGCGGGGGGGGGGGGTTCTTGCAGGAGAATTAGGCCAGGCCGGCCGACTGACCGCAGGCCTCCATTAGGACATTTCTCGCATAGCTCTGAAGTGGCCAAGGGGAGGGGAGGTCCTGTGGGGTGGGGTGGGTGTCCTAAATGCCCCTTTTTCTTCTTGGCTGTCTCCATCTGAGACGCCCCACCCAGATTAATAGGGGGAAATGGAGCAGTTTTTCTCCTACTCTCTCAAAACTAGAAATTGTGGACATCCAAGAAGCTGGATGTTGGAAGGACGTCACACGGTAGAATCTGTGGAACTCCCTCCCACAGGAGGCAGGGATGGCCACCAACTGGAATGGCTTTAAAGAAAGTGACAGATTCATGGAGGAGATTATTATGGATGGCCCTCCTTTGTCGTGACGACGAGTCGGCGTCTCTTTGGGGCATCCGATTGGCCGCTGTGAGAACAGGATGCTGGGCCATTGGCCAGATTCTGCAGGTTCTTGTGATCTCGCGTAATCCTGGCACTTTGGGGGCTACAGGACCCATCCCTCCACCACGCTGAGGGGCTGCCCGACCTGGCCCCCTCCCAGGTGCAGCTGGCTCTGGCCAGGCGACACAAAGGCCTGGGGGGGGGGCATGCGGGGGGGCGGGTTAGAGCTTTTCCTGTCTCAGAGCTGAGCTGCCCCTTCCTCACACATCAGCTGGGAGGCAAGTTGGACAAAAGACATGAACTTTATATAGGAAACAAGAACTGGCCTCAGAGCCTGCAGCACCAGAAAAGGGGGGGTCTGTGCAGGGGGGCAGAAGGAGCAGCTCCTGAGCAGGCAGGCAGGAGTGGTGTAGACAGCCTTCCTCCTGACCCCCCCCCCCTGCAATTTCTCCATCATGTCAGATGCTCCCATTTGTGGGGAAGAAAACAAATAGCTTTGAGGTGGGGGAAAGGGGGGGGTTGGCCCTGCAGTTCAGTCCCAGCTCCCCTATGGAGGGGGGAGCAGGGGGTCAGCAGCCTGCTTTTCTTCTGCCCATTGCCAACTGGCTTCTTTGCACCGTTCAGGGCTGCGCCGCGCCAGGTGAGCCGCTGTCTGTCTGTCTGTCTGTCTGTCATGGGCTTTCAGGGTTCAGCCCCCCTTCTGTGGGGCAGGCCAGGCGGTGGAGCTTGTGGTCTGGCCTATAAAATCTGGTTATTGAGCTGTCCTGGGTACTGTTCAAAGCGCCTGTTTGCCTCTTCACTGAGAGCATCACCTGCAGCAGAAGGACCAGAGGAGGGCATGAGGAAGAGGAGGGGACCCCCAGCAAGCCCCCCCCCAAACCCCTCGGAAAGTACCTATATGACAGTTGTGCACCCAGATGCGATGGCCGTCATACTTGCAGTTGCACTTCATGGCGTTGTTGGTGAAGTCGCTCTCTGCCACTTCATACCGGGGGTTAATCACCACCTGGAGGAAGGGAGGGAGGCTGAAGGGAGCCCTGTGCCCCACGGGCTGCTGGGAAGAACTGGCACCCATCCTGGGGGGCGGGAAGCGCTCTTACAGCTGGGCGTCAAAGCCCTGAGGAAGGGCTGGAGGAGGGGGAGCAAGATGGAAGCTCCACAGGTGCGGCGCCCACTGCCATGCCTGCCCCACTGATTTCAACAGGGCCTGATTTGGTGCCCAGCCTTGGACGGCCTTTTGCTCACTGCCAGGTCAGTGTCTATAGAGTTGCAGCCACAGGGCTGGATCAGGCCCTATTTACAACAAACTAGGCAGAGGGGGGTAGAGAGAGGGAATCGCTTGCTGCCTCTCATAAGACCAGGCTTGGCAGGGACTCCCTTAATAGAAATGGAGAGTTGGAAGGACCCTGTGTGTGTGTCTCCTCTGGGAGGGAATTCTGTGACAAAGGAGACAATCCCTTGCCCTCCCTGTCCACCATGCTCTCAAGCAGTCATGTGCCTGGGGGCTCCAGACAAACACACCCTGTTCTGAGACTGCCAACCTTAAAAGTGTCATTATGCTTCTACTTCCCTGTATTTGCTGCCTGCATTGAAATGTAAGAAAACAATTTTTGTTTCTTTGTCTTACTAAAACATGTGGTACCTTTACTGCAGCAGGTAAAGAGAGGAAGGTCAGGAAACCGCAAATAAAGGAATAAAGAGCTACAACTGCCTCATTCCTAAAATTCAGGAAGCTGCAAAATGACTTGAGTGTATTTACTTTGCTAAAAAGGCTTCACAGCCCACTTAGCTTTTCCATTTCTCCCACACGTGGGATGGGTGGTTTAAATTTTAATCTACAGATTTAATGCTCAATTCATCTCCTACCGAAGGGACTCCCAGGGTCATATAGTCCAGCCCCTGCAATGCAGGAACCGCAACTATAGCATCCCTGACAGTTGCCATTCACACAACCTGCAGAGTTTGCTACCCCTCCCCTCCCTCTTCCGGTCTCACCTGCAGGATGTAGTTGCCAGCCTTGACGTCGGTGATGTCTATCCACTGGCAGTCAATGTCGTGGCGATAGAGGTCCCAGCAGCCCACCGTGATGCCCTGCTCCCCAAAGTTGGCACATTCATAGCGCTTGCTCACATCTGTCCAAAGAAGGGGAGGGGGGGTCAGGTCCTGCCAGGGGGCAGCAAACGCCTCCCTGAACCCCTGGGGGGGCTGCCACTGCCAGTCAGTGTAGGCAGACCTGAGCTCATTGGACTCTCTTAGATCCCATGCCCATCTGAGCTTCTAAGCCTCAGAGCAAAGGCAGCCGCTCCCCCCTGCTCCCCCCACAGAGGCTCCTCATGCTCTTCTGCCCCCCCCCCCCAGCCACAGGCACCCTGGCAGCTTCACCCACCCTCATGGCATTCAGTGTCCTCCAGGCAGAAGCTGGCCTTGTGTCCCTCTGCGACTTTGGTGCCATTGGAAGTCAGGAGGTCATAGTGGGTGAAGACGTCCATGCTGTGGTAGTGCCTGGGGTGAGACATGGCAGTGTTGTGTAGTGGTTAGAGCATCGGACAAGGAGAGACCAGGGTCCATGAAGCTCCCTGAGCAACTAGCCTACCTTGCAGGGTGTTGGGGGTGAAGAGGGCAGGGAGAGAACCATGCCTTCGCCACCTTTAGTTCCTTGGGGGAAAAGGTGGGATATAAATGCAACAGAATAAAAAGAGCGAGAGACCCAGCCCTGAGCCCAGAGGAGAGCGTGCTCACCCGTGACATTCGTGCCAGACCCAGGAGTGGCGCCCTGCCTTGGGGCGAAAGTCGGCCCGGCCGTTGTTGTGGATCTGCGAGGAGAAGCGCAGGAGGCGGCGGTGGCCGTAGGGCCAGTTGGCATTGCGGGCGCTGCTGGACAGGCAGTTCTCCTCCGCAGCACAGTAGAGCATGTGCAGAGGGCGGTCCTCAATGTACGCCGTCTCTTGTACCAGGGGGGCATGCAGCAGCAAGTCCGAGGCAGCTGTGAAGAGAGAAGGGGAGGGGGCCGGGCCCAGCAGCTGTGGGGCTCGCTCAAGGGCCGGCTGAAGAGCCAGTCTCTGCTGTGGGGCTGGCCCCTCTTCCTCTCAGTGACCCCACACCCAGGGCTTCAGAGCCGGCCCCCAGTGAAGGCTTCCAGGTGGGTTAGCTCCCAGGAGCAGCCCCAGGCCCAGGAGTCTCTTTCTGCCCCCCAGCAGCCCCCCCCCCGCCTCACTTTCTGAGCAGATGACTCCAGCGGCGAATCGGGTGCCCGTCTTGGGGCAGTTGAGGGTGCTGTGGTGCTGGCAGTGGCTCAGCGCCATCTCGTGCCCGCCACACTTCACTCCGCTCAGCACCATCTCCGTCACGTTGCTGGCATCCCAGTACCACGTTTCCTGGGGACAGAGCACAAGAGGCAGGGCAGTGGGGCACCTTCGCCCCTCTCTGTGGCCAGCACAAGCAGAGGCACCAAACAGAAGGGTCTCAGAAGGGCCCTCCAAGGGCCATCTAGTCCAGCCCCCTGAAATGCAGGAATCGCAACTAAAGCCTCTGGGACAGAGGCTCATCCAGCCTCTGCTTCCAACCTCCTGAGGGAGTCTGTTGTGCTGGTTCCCAAATCCTGTTCCTGCAGTGTCCAGCCAGAGGCCAGAGCACCAGATCCAATGGACTCTTCTGCCTTGTTGGAGCAGAGCAGGTGGCCATCTGCCAGGGCTGCTTCAGCTGCCATACCTGCATTGCAGGGGTCAGACTAGATGACCCCTGGCGTCCCTCCCAAGTCCACAGTTCTCTTGGCTAGTAGTAGCCCCCCCCACCCCTCTTCTTCTCCGCTGGGCCTCTTCTCCTTCACCCAGCTGCCCTCCCAGGAAACCCCTCCCCCCCAACTGCCTCCTTCCCAGCCCCATGGCTGCCCCACACCTACCGTCACGGCATGCATGGCGTAGCCCAGGCCGAGTTGGCGACAGGCCACCATGGCCTCGGTGGTGCTCCAGCCTGTGCTGCAGACGGTGCCCCAGCGGCCGGCGTGCTTCACCTCCACGCGCCCCTCAAACGCAGTTCGCCCCCCGGCGATGCGGATCTGTGGGGAAGCCCAGCAATGAGCTGGTGGCTGGCCCTCCCCATCCTGGCTGGCTGCCCCTTCCCACCAGCCAAGGTCAGGAAGGCAGGCAGGCAGTGGCCGAGTGGGGGGAACGTCATCATGGCCTCAAGGGTTCCCCAGCCCTGGCCAGAAACCAAGCCTCCCCCCCACAGGTGCACTGGGGGTTGGCAGCCCCAATCTGTGTAGGGGGAGTTGTGGGCTGGGCAAAGCCTGCAGGCAGCCTAGTGAAGTTCCCAGTCCTTTGGGAGGAGCTGCTGCTGCTACTTGGGGGGTGGAGAGAGGACAAGGCCCCTCTTCCCTGGGGCCCCCAGTGCTGACCGTGGTTTCGTGGCCCATGTAGGGGACATTGCAGCGGACGGCCGCGTCTTCGGTGTGCTTGCAGTCCTCCTGCGTGATGTTCTTGTGGGGGCAGCTCCAGAGGGACTTCTCGGTGCCCAGGCAGCGCACCTCATTCAGGTGGATCTGGCCCATTCCTGTGGCAGGAGAGGAAACGCTGGGCCTCTGGGAATGGCCAGCTGAGAGCCCCTTTTGGGGGGCAGTCTATGGGGAAGGTGGTGGTGGGGCGTCAGAGACGGCCTGTGCCCCCTTTCTTCATCCCAAGCCACCACCCACATTTCATTTGCCAGGCTAGTATTTTCTGTAGAGGCATACTTGTTTCCAAAGTAAGCACATCTCTGCCTGGTGGGGGCGCATGCAGAGTGGGGGGACCCCCCCCATGAACATGGAGTGCCAGGCCTTTCTGGCACCTGTGGCAGTCCAGACGGCTGTGGGGGGGTGCAGGGACTGTTGGACTGGGTGGCACCCCGAAGGAGCAGCCCAGGCCCCGCCCCCCCAGCGGCTCACCTTGGCCCATGCGTGCCCCCGTCAGAGCCTCCTTGGCGCTCCCAAAGCCCAGCTCCCGGCACACGACACTGGCGGACGCCAGGCTCCACCGGTCGTCGCAGACGGTGCCCCACTCGCCATTCTTCAGCACCTCGACCCGCCCCTCGCCGGGCTTGGCCCCGCCCTTCAGCCGTACGCGCTGCTGTGGGGAGCAAAGGGCAGTTGAGACGCCCAGGAGGTGGTGCCCTGAGGCTGCCCCACTCCATAGTCCTCAGAGGTAGTGCAGCGCAGTGGTTTGAGAGCTGGGACCTGGGAGAGACTCCACCACCCTGGAGCTCAGGGGCCGATCTTTGGGCAGCTGCCATCTCTCAGCCTGACCTGCCTTCCAGGGTTGTTGCAGGACAAAATGGGAAGAGGGTGCCAACTTGCGCTCCATTTGGAGGAAAGGAGGGATGTTTAGGTCATAATAAAGAGCTGTGTCCTGCGTTCCAGGGGGTTGGACTAGATGACCCTTAGGGGTCCCTTCCAACTCCACAATTCTAGGATTCTGTGAAAGAGCCGGCAGGCTGGGCAAGCTCTGCTCTGTCCTCTGCTCCCTCCTTCCTCGCTCACCTGCCCCGTCTGCTGCCGCTGCCTCTTCTTCTTCTGGGCGTTCCCAGTGGCAAACAGCGGCCCAGGGACGCAGCTGACCACGGCCGGCATCCCCGCCCTGCAGACGCCCGTGGCGTTGCCCTTGTAGAACTCGAAGGAGCAGAGGGAGAGGTGCACCTCCGTCCCCAGGCAGGCCACCGAGTGCAGGCGGTAGTTGAGCGGCTGCCGCTCCAGGGATAGCCTGCGGGGGAGAGGAGAGGGGTCAGAGGGCAGGGCTGGAAGGAGCACACAGGTGGGGCACCTGTGGGGCAGGCGTGCATCGTAGCATCTGGCCCCCTTCCGCTGTCCCCTGCACTCCCATACCAAGCAGGGCCCTCGGCTTCTCTGGACCTGGAATGACGGCTGCAGAAGAGCCTCTGGCTCCCTCCAAGGCAGCAGCCGGTGCCAGTCCTGCCCTCAGACTCCCAGGGACTCACATGGCCCCATTACCTCTTGGTGCCCCTAAAGTCCTCCCTGCGTCTATGTTTGGGGCGAGACCTGGAGACCGGCCTGGAAGACAGACAGACAAGGTGAGTGACGGAGCCCACCACGAACCCCTCCCTCCCTGGGGCCGGATCCTTGCAAACTCTCTGCTCATTTGCACTGCTCCGGGATGGATCAGGCCGCACAGGCCAGCCCAGGCTTGTCAGAAGCAAGCGTGGCATCCATTCCCCCAGGACTCATGCCAGCAGACCCAGCCCCACGCAGAGAAGCCATGCAGCCCCACACCGGCAGTCATGCATTACGGGGGGAGGTCTCTTCCAGCTCTGTAGTTCTATGGCTCAATGTCTCATTTCTGCCTTGGGACACTGAAGAACAGGAGAATGCCCCCTCCCGCCCTCGCTGGGTATTCAAAGCCTCCTTCTAGCCCACCCCACTGTGCCCCACAGCACCACGCAAAGTGCTGTGAGAAACCTCAAAGCTGATCGCAGTCCCCATTTTCTCCCCAGCAGCTGGCACATGTAGGATGGTAGACTGCTTCTGTAAAAGGAGGCTCCATTTAGCCAGGAGGGATCCTAGCTCAGCAGCAGAGGACATGGTGTTTTGAATTCAGAAGAGCCCAGGATACCCCCCCCAAAGGCTGGGAAATATCTTTTTTCCACCTGGTGGGACCTTTGGGGAGTCATAACAGAGAGCTCAGGGCAGGATGGGCCAGGGAATGAGGCAGGGCAAACCCACTTCCTCTGGCCTTCAGGAATTTGTCTAATTCCCTTCTAAAGTGGCCCCATCTGACTTGTGGAAGCAGATTCCGTGTTATGCAATGAAGAGCTGCCTTTTTGCCCACTGGAACTCTCCCAACATTGGATCACTTCCTGAGTCCTGGAATTATGAAAGAGAGAGGACCCCCCGCAAAAAATAAGCACTTTCTGTGTGATTTTATAAACCTTCCTCCTATACCTCCTTTTGCCCTCAGGCTGAGCTGAAGAGCCTCCCAGAATTTGCCCTTTTAGGGAAGACTCAGAGAGGAAACTGATGATGCCACACAGTGGACCCAGGTTACATGGTGCCTGTGTTGCGGTGGGACCTGGGTGCTCAGCTCCCTCCCAGCGCCCCCCCCCCCTGCAGCCCACCTTTGCTTGCCTGCCTGCAAAGACGCCTCTTTCTTTCCAGCTGAAGGCACACAGAGGTGCCCTCAGCCCAGCAGTGAGTCACCGCTCAGACATCCCTCGACCAGACAGAGCACACACTGCTGCCTTTGTCCAAAGTCCTCCGCGGCCAGACGCCCATTCACATGGCTCAGGTGCTGCCCCACTTTCCTTCTCCCCCCGCCCTGCTCGCTCCTTTCCTCGGAAACATTCCGGCGTCTTCCCGTGCCATTGACACACCAGCTCCCCAGGCCAAGTCAGGGTGAAAGAGACGGGCAAGCATCCATTGCAAGGCCAGAGGGCTTCTCTCCAGTCTGTCTGTCTTGTCTGTCAAATGACCCTCTACAATGCTATGATTCCAACTCTGCATAGAGGGGGGGCGCTCCAAAGGGTCCTATCAAGACAAATGCTGCCCCCCCCAACTCTCCATGTTCCTCAGTGCCAGCCCCCGTCCGCACAGCAGAAATGGCTCAGCTCCAGGGCAGCCTAAGGCCATGAGACACTCATGCCCCTGGCAAGACAAGAAATGTCATCCGCACCTGGGGAATGCGCCCAAGAGAGGTGCTGCCCCACTGAGAGGCAGAGGAGGCAGAAAGCAGAGAGCTCAGCCCTCCAGCAGCGCCTCTGAGTCACCGGTGAACCTCCTGCCCTCAAACCTGGAGGGGAAGCATTGCGGAAAGGGGCGCTCGGTTTGGGGAGGAGGTTCACCACCTCCCCTTCTGGATCCACAGCCAGTGAATCCGGACTGAGCAGGACAGCATGGCCCCCTGTCAGGTGGGGGGTAGGGCGGACTCAGGAGCCTGGGGGCCAGGGGCCACCTGCTGCACAGAAGCAGGGGCCTCCTGGCTCCATTACCTCTTCCGGGGGCCTGGCTTCCTCCGGCCCTTGGCAGCTCGCTTGGCCCGCCTGCGGGAGGAAAGTCAACATGGCCTCTTCAGGAAGACAGGCGAGGGGCCTGGCAGGGGGAGGTGGGGGAGCCCCCAGGGCAACATCTGGCCAAGTTGGTCCCCAATCCTCTCGTTCTCTAGCTGCAAGAGCTGGAGGTGCTTCCGCTGAGCAGCTTCCCACTTCCCACCTCCCACCCAGACACCGTCCCCAAATCTAACCGTCTGAATTAGCTGGCAAGACAGGAAGGTCCAAGGCAAGACAGCAACCTCCTCCAAAGACCTTGGCTCCTTGCAAGGCAAGATGGACATTGCTAGACGGGAGCTGTAGGATAGCTCAGCTCCAGGGTGGTGATGTCATTTACAGCAGTCCAAACCTATAAATTTTGGTGCCCAGAACTGGACATGGGACTCCAGGTGGAGGCTGACCAAGACAGACTAGAGCAGGACTCTGACTTCCCTTGATCAGGACACTAGACTTCTGTTGATGCAGCCTAGAATTGCATTAGCTTTTTTTTTGCTGCTGCATCACACTGTGGACTCATGTCAAGCTAGTGATCGTAGAAGACCCCAAGATACTTTTCACATGACCTGCTGTCAAGTCAGGTGTCCCCCATTCTATATACCAAGCTGGTTATCCTTGCCTAACTGTAGAAACTGAAATTTGTCCCTATTAAACTCCATTTTGCCAGTTTTAACCCAGTTTCCCAATCTGTTAAAGGGCATCTTGAATCCAGATTCTGACTTCTGTGGCATTTGCGACACCTCCCAGTTTGGCGTAATCCTTGACAGGAATTTGCACTCAGGGGGGCAGAGCCTTAAAGGGGTCTTGACACATGGCTATGATGATGACGACAGTATCCAAGACTTAAGTGCAGAGGATGGGGAAGAGCCCAAAGGTCCTCTCCTGATTTCCCAACAGATGACTGCAGTGCCTGGAGATAGACAGTGAGGTCATGCATCTATAGCAGTGACCAGAGGAGGAATGACCACTGGCAGGAACGCAGAGAGAAGAAATGCCATGGTGCAACTGACCACCTTTCTCTGCCCCAGCTGCAACAAAACATATCTCTCCCCTATTGGTCTCTCCAGTCACAGCTGGAACTCTTCAACAGTCTGACTTCACCCCCAAAGACACCCTCCTCCATTGTCTCCAGAGACAGACACTGTTAACCAGCAATTTCCCAGCATGTGATCAGTCCATTCCCCCTCCCCCATGGAGGTCAGTGGCAAGACTGTCCTCCAAGGGTCTGAATGGGGGGTGCATCTCGGTTCTCCCCCCTCCACGCAGTCACTCACTTGTAGAAATTGCGGTTGACCTTCTTCTCAGCAGGGAAGCCCAGCATCCCGCAGATGACGCGGCTGTTGCGGCTGCTCCAGTTCTCATCGCAGATCTGTGCCCAGCTGCCTCGGTGGTGGACTTCCACAATGCCCTCCACCACGGGCAGGGGCCGCTTGGCGTGGGAGACCACGGGGCGCAGGCGCAGCTCCTCCACCTGGTTCTGCTCTGTCTGGAGGGAGGGAGGGAGGGAGGGTCAGCCCCAGGCAGAGACCTCTGCCCTGACTGCGTGGCCTGGCAGGGGATTGGGTTCCACCCCGAGAAAGGATGCTTGAGTTGAGATTCCCACATTGCTGGGGGTTGGGAGAGGGTTGCAAGGAGGAGGAGTTGGAGGATGGAAGGTGGGACCTGTCTGGTGGGAGCCTGTTGGGAAAACAACTTTTAAGACCGCCCCCAAACACACACAGAAAACCAGCAGGGTCTCTAAAGTGGGGGGAGGAGGAGGAGGAGGAGGAGGGCAGAGACTCTTTTGCTGAGAGGAAGGAGGCGGCTGGGGCTTGGGTGGAACCTCCTGCTGTTGAGAAAAGAATCCCTGGGCCCAAAAATGCAGCCACAGGGGTGTGGGGCCTGCTTAATAGAAAGCAGCATGGCTTTGCTGTGGCCAAGTGACGCCAGGCGGCCCCTACTTTCCCCTTGAGTGACGAGTCACAGAACGGAATGCTGTGGGTGTAAAACGCCTCTGGCCTCCTGCCCAGCTGGTGCCCCAGTTCCAGCAGTGACATCACCCCGCCAGCTGGAGACGGGAGGCCGTCAGGGCGGTGTGAGGAGGAAGCCCTGAGCAGAGGAAGGAAGAGCCAGGGGGGGCTCTGTGGGGTGAGGGGTCTGCTGTAGCTTCCCAGGAGGACTTCCTGAGTTGGGCCTGGCCAGCTGGGAAAGACTTGCAGGGAAGCCCAAAACTGGGGGTGGGGAAGAGTTCACCCACCTCAAATTTCTCCAGAATATAATATGGGGAAACTGGCAATGGAAAAATGGAAGGAATGTGGCCCCGAACCAGCCCTGCCCAACTCCCAGGGACACCTCAGGCCAGGCTCCCTCTTGCCCCCCACTCCTTCCGCAGTGACCCCCTTACACCCCCAGGGCTAGATCCCAGACTGCGCTAACAGTGACGTTAAAGCCCCACATTGGAATGCGCCTGGAAAAGTCTGTGCGCTGGAGCCACGAGACATTTTCCCTGGAAAATCACCCTCCAACTGAACATTTGGTCTCCCTTCGTGGAGGAAACGCGTCCCAGCCAGCTGGCCACAGGCAGCTGCAAGAGGAACATCTAGCCAGAACTGCCTTGCTCTCACTTGCTGTTTCCTACTCTTTCTCGCCTGCCATAGATGCATAAACACCCACACCTGGGCAGCCCATGAAGCTGAGGTTGGAAGATTCAGGGTAGCTGAATCCTTCCTCAAGAGGGACTGAGCCCCAAGCAACAGGCCCAGGCACGAAGGCAGGCCTGGCCCAGCTGGGGGCCCTTCTTCCTTCCTTCCACCCCCCCGCCTGGGCCTCCTCCAGTCTCTTTCAGGGAACAGCCTGTGCTCTTCCAAGCCTTCCACTTCTGACTAATGCAGCCTTGTTCGGACCCACATGCTTAGGGAGCAGTTGTCTGCAGCAGGAACGAGGGTCCCCCTAGCTCCCACTGCCTCTGCTCCCACAGGCACAGCAGCCCTGCCGGCCTCCCCCCCTGCCCCCAAGCAAACGTCCCACCCCCACCCACCTCAATCACATTGGAGTCCACAAAGCCAGGAATGCGCTCGTCTTTGCAGATGACACCGGCGTCTTCCTCGTGGGAGCAGTCGCTGTTGCCCCAGCCCCTCGACCGGCAGTCTGTGATGCTCTTCTCGCTGCCCCCACAGTTCACGTTGTCCAGCCAGATGCGCCCTGCAAAACCATAGCCAGGGGGAGTCAGGTGAGTGATGGAGAGGGAGAAAAAGAAAGAAAGAAAGAAAGAAAGATAGAAAGAAAGAAAGACAGAAAGAAAGAGAAAAGGAGAGAGCACTCAGCCTGACCTGAGAGCATCTCTAGCCAGAGACTGTTCCGAAGTCTGGCTGTGCTTACCCAGCAAAGAGGAGAAATGCTCTCTGCATATGCTTAAATGCACAATCTTTTAGTATTCCTTCACTGGTTCTGCAAGATTGTGGCCTAGAAAGCTGTGGAAAGTGAGGAGCCAGTGTGGTTTTGTGGTTAGAGTGTCAAACCAGGAGAGACCAGGGTTCAAGTCTCCATTTGGCCATAAAGCTCACTGGGTGACCATGGGCCAGTCCGTGCCTTTCAGCCCTATCCACCTCACAGGGTTGTTGTGCAGATTAAAGGAGGAGTGGGAGAAGCACGTGGTCCACTGTGAGCTCCTTATTTAAGTGCAATAAACAATTACATAATATTATGTATTTAAACAATCTGTGCATGGTGTGTTTGTTACTATGTTATGTATTTTGTGATTTTTTAATATTGTGAAGCACCCTGGGATCTCCTAGAAATTTAATAAAATAAAATGTGAAGCCTGGATCAGTTCAAGGCTGCAGCTTATGAGTGTCTCCTCGTCTCAAGGACAAAACAGTGCAGGGGCTGCCCCGCCCCCGCCCCGCCCCATCCCAGCGCCCCTTGCCCCGGCCCTCGATGCTCACCGATGCCTTTGCCATACTTGGCGCTGTGAGTCCAGCCGGTGGCGGCCACAAAGCCCAAGTGGCGGCAGAGAACGTGGGCGTTGGCCAGAGTGAAGTCGTCATCGCAAATGGTGCCCCACTCCTGGCCGTAGAAGACCTCAATGCGCCCCTCGTTGTGCTTGCGGGGGTAGCCAGCCAGCCGGAACTGCAGCTTGGGGCCAGCTGGGGTGCTCCGCGCTGTGGGTGCCGCTGGGGTGCTCTGCTGGGCGGCGCCCACCCCCAGCCAGACACCACACAGCAGCCCAAGCACCTCCCACAGGGCAAGACCCATCGTCCTGGCTGCCTGGACCTGGAGGGGAAGAGAGGGAGGTTGAGGGGGGAGAACCCCCGGGCCCAGGCAGGCAGGCAGGCGGGCAGTCGCGGCCCTGCAAGTTCAGCCTCCTCGTCGTCCTGCCCCAGCGAGGCCATTCCTCCACCCAGGAGCACAGAGCAAATCCCCGCGGCCATCCTGCGCCCTTGCCCAGGACCAGAGGCGCCCCGCCCCGCTTCTCCTGCTGAACTGGCGCGGATGCTGCTCCCAAGGGGTCGGAGCAAGTCCCCCCGTCGCATAAGAAGCCTCTCGTCCGCAGGAGCCCCTTCCGCTGGCCCAGGTGGGCGCCACTTGGGGATCGAGTCACCCTGCGGAACTGTCGAGGGGCTTTTAACTTTCGCAAAAAAGGGGGGTTGCCGGTGGGCAACCTGAGACGCGCGGAGGGAAGGAAAGCGGAGTCGGCTTTGGCCCCTCCTGGGCCGGGCAGAGATCCCTTCGGGCGGAGGAGGCAGCCGGCGGCCGCATTGGCCGAGCCGGGACTTTTAAAAGGAGAAGGTGGTTGCGAGCCGGGAGAGCGAGATGGAGCCTCCACGGGCAGAGGCCGTCTACCTTCTCCCGTCGGGGCCTTGCGAGAGGAACCGCGGCCGCCCGCCCCCGCGAGGAGTCCTGGCCTCCAGTGGCCGGGCGGGGAGGCGTCTGGAGACCCCCTTCCTCCCGCGTCCCCCGTCCCGCCTCCCAGCTGCCCCGGGATGCCGCGGGGTCCCACGCAGCCGCCGACCCCGGAGCTCCCCCGTCCTCCCGGAGCTGGGCAGGGCTGGCCAGCCAGCCAGGCTCGGGGGCGGCCTCTGCCATGGGCGCCTGCTTGGGAGACGGCGTCGCGTCTTCCAAGTTCCCCCTCCCGCTCGCCCAGCTCCATCTCATCCCGAAGGAGCGCGCGTCTCCGGTGCGCTCCCCGCAAGAGCCGCCCTCGCCGCCCCGCCCGGGGTCCCCGCTGACCTCGGCTGAGCTGCGCCGCCTCCACTGCGTCCCCGCCGCCGCCGCCGCCTCCGAGCCGCGCTGCCCCGCTGTTCAAGGCCAGGCGACTAACGGGCCGCCCCCGGCCGGCCTCTCCTTCACCCCGCCCCCGCTTGGCTCGGGCCGGCGGGGCGGGCGCAGGGAGCAGCCCCCGGGCAGCGGGAGAGGCGCAGGCGCGCCGCCACCGAAGAGCATCGGGGGCTCCGCTTCGGACGGGGCGGGCGCAGCTCCGCGGCGGACGGACTTACGCGGGGCGGGCGGGCGGGAGAAGCCTGGCTGGAAGGTCCCTCCCTACTTAAGGCGGGACGGGGAGCTCCCGGGAGCCGAGAGGGTCTTGAGCCAGCAGCAACAGCAAGAGGAGGCGCGCAGGGTGATCCTATGGCGGAGACCAATGGCTGGGCCACGGCAGCCTACTTTCCGCCGGAAAACCTCATTGGAGAGGAAAAGAGGCAGATCTTGCAGTCGAAGGAAGGAGCCCTCTCCAAGGAGCGGGGGGTGGTCGGGACTCCGCTTCAGCCCCCACAGGGGGCGTCTCCTCCAGGGCCTTCGACTAGCTCTGGGCCAGGAGAGGACGCCGGATTAAGCACTGGAACTCCCTGCCTCAGGATGCAGTGATGGCCACCAACTTGGATGACTTTAGAAGAGGATTCGGCAAATTCTTGGAGAAGCCTGCTTGGTTTTTTCCTGGTATGCAGTGCATTCCCCTAGAGCATACCCCCCCGTTTTCTTCTTCCCCCACAAACCCCCTCCTCCCCCCAGAAACCAAAATAAAAAAGGAGTGTCATGGCAGCTTTTAAACTGATTGAGGGATGAAAGCCCCAGAGTAATTCAGTCCTGGAAACATGCCATAGTCCCCCCGATCCAAATGCTCAAGGAGACCTTGACAGGATGAATGAAATCAAGGAAGCATCCGAAAGCAGAGGCACGGACGCAATGGGCGACTTCCGCTGTGCTCACCTAGGCGGGCTGCATGCGGGCACGACAAAGAGGCCGGGTTTCTAGGCGTCCTAAATGCGCTGGAACAGCTGGTGCTGGAACCAAGGATGGCGCGAGCGCCCCCTAGTGGGGAAACAGCAGCCCTGCCCGGCCGCCTGCTACTGATTTCAGAGGACTCTGTAGGAGCAGGGACGTCGTCGCTTGTGGGTGCTGTACTTCTTGAGGCTCAGGTGACCCGAGTGCCGTGGAAACTGGGAAAACCCTCCATCAGCTTTGCTGGTGACCCAGCTGCATCCTTATCTGGACAGGGACAGCCTAACTTCCATTGTCTATGCTCTCCTCATCTCTAAGTTAGATTACTGCAAGGCATTATACGTGGGGCTGCCTCTGGAGACAGTTCGGAAACTTCAGCTGGTGCAGAATTCAGGAGCCAGGTTGCTCACCAGGGCAAGAGGGTTGGAGAATATGACACTGATCCTGGTGCAACTGCACTGGCTGCCAATGAGTTTCTGGGCCCAATTCAAAGCACTGGTTTTGACCTATTAAAGCCTTAAACAGCTCAGGATCGCAATACCCCAAGAACCACCTTCTTCAATATGAACGTACTTGGACCCTGAGATCATCTTCTGAGGCCCTTCTTTGTTCCCTTTCAAGCAGGCCTTCAACCATACTCTCTTAAATGTGGTGGGGACGGGGTTATTGGCTGGTTGGTTTTTGTTCTTGTTTTTATTGCGTATTTTGTGTTTTTCTCTTTTATTTTATGTTGTGATTGCCCCAAAATCTAGGGATGAAGTGTGATATACAAACAAACAAACAAAATAAAATAAAAATTCCATACTCCAGATGCCTCTCAGCTGAGAGGCCCTGGGGTTCAGCAGAAGCCCCTTCCCATGCCAGAGAAGAGCCACCCTCAGCCATGCAGCTGCTGCAGGAGCTCTGCCCGCCTCCTCTGGGCTCCAAGGGCAGGAGAGGCTTTGGCCCCGCCCTGCTGGGATCCTAAGCTGGATGCCAGTCCTTGAGGGCCCAGGTCAGGCCGTTGTCTGTGCTGGGAGGGTCCAGTGGTCAAGCGCAGGTCATTCCCCAGCGGCATTTGTGTTCCCTCCTCCTGGATGTGCAATATGTGTCCTCCTGCGTGGTCTCGGGGGAAAGGTGGGGCAGAAGGCATCACAGAAATGTAGAGTGGGAAGGGATCCGAGGGTCATCTAGTCCAACCCCCAGAACGCAGGAATCTCAACTAGCGCATCCATGATGGAAAGGGAACAAGTGCCCTGTGACTGCTGCTAGATCACCCCAAAGGGGACCCCGCTCGTCCAGCCTCCTGGCTACCCCCCCCCCCCCCCCCGTTGCCAGACAGATGCCCATCCTGGGAAACCCGTCAGCGAGTCCAGAGTGCGACAGACCCCACTCCTCTCTTGCGGCTTCCCCGCCCGGGCCGACTCCGCATTGCGGCCGAGAAGCTCTTCGGGGGTCCGGGACAGACCTGCAGCGCGGGGATCCTCCCGCCCACGGACACGCGCGCTCCCACCCGAGACCTACGAGCTCCGGAGTCACGAAGCAAAAGTTTCGACAACGTCCCCCCGGGGGACTTGCCACCACGCTTCCAAATACAAACGCGCTTCTTTCTTCTTTTTTTGCGTCGGTTGGGGATTATTTTTTCCTTTAAGGTGACCTCTCGCCTGAATGTCCGCTCCAGAAAGCGGAGTATTTTCTCAAACTTTTTTTTGTCCCGTCGAAGTTTTGATGTTTCTGGTCTTGTAACGTCCCAAATGCAGAGGCAAACTTTGGATCACGAAACCAGTTCGCTTCGAAGCTTCCCTTGGCGGTGGCCACGCCGTCCGGAATGAGGCCCCCGAGCAGAGAAAGGGCCCCCGGGCCGGCCGTCCTTCGAGGCTGCTTCCGGCCAGAGGGCGGCCCCGAGCGCGGCCGCCCGCCCCCTCCGGCCCGCCCCTTCGCGGCCCGGCTGAGCCAGGCGAGCGCCCCCATCCCTGGCCTGGGGCGGAGCCGCCCCTCCCCGCCCGGCGGCTTCCGCTCCGTCGGCGAAGCCCCTCCCCGCGCCGAGAGGCGGCGGCGGCGCTGACAGATCCGGAGCGGCTGGGCTGCCCGCGGCGACTCTTCCGGATGGACCCGCCGGTCAAGGCCGGGCCGCTCCTGCTCCAGCAGCCGTCGGGGCTGCGCATCGGCGCCAAGGTAAGGGCCTCCTGCCGCGGCCGGGGCTCCTCGGCGGGGGTTGCTCCCAGCGCCGCCCGCCCGCCGGCGCTTCCGGGATGGGGCGCTGCCGGCAGCGCGGACTCTGCGCGGGCGGCCGAGGGGCGACTCTCCTGGACCCGGCGCCGCCCCGCCAGCCCCTCGGCGCGGCCCGGAAGCGCGGCCCCTTCGGGATGGGGCCCCGTGGGCCGCTCTGCCTCGACGAAACGCCCCGGCCACCTCCCTGCCCGAGGCCCATCCGGGAGCCGCTCCTGGGCTGCTTGGGGCACCTCCCGCGCTCTCCCTTCCTCTGACGCCCCGTCGAAGCCGGAGGAAGCGTCCATTCCTGCCGCTCGGGCGCCTTGTCTCGCCCTCCGGGGCCGCCCGTCCAGCTTCCAACTCTGGGTCCGGTCCCGGCGACGGGCTCTGCTCTCTTCTCTGGGCTTCCCGGCCCTTCCCCAAACGTGAGCCAGACGAGCGCAGCGCCCCGGGGTGCTAATAGGGGTACCTGGTTTGGCCCAGACGGGGTGGGGCGTCGTGGCCGCTGCAGGGAGCAGAACTGGACCAGGCCGGATTGACCGCTCTTCGCCTCCTTCAGGGAGGGAAGACAAGAGGGTCTTTCTACCACTTCTCCCCCCAAGTGGAGCACAAGAACCACAACACCTCATTGAAGGAGGGGAAGCCCCGTGTAGGGACTTTCTTAATCTTTGATGCTTTACTCTATGGCTTTTTGATATTCTGATGGAAGCCGCCCAAAGCGGGTAGGGCAGCCCAGCTAGCTGGGCAGCATATAAAGAAATAAAAGCATCGATATTATTAATAAGTGGCCTGCTTCCTCCTACATCACTGGAGCCCCTCCCCAGAGAAAGAAGCTAAAGCCTGTTAAGCCCCCATTGGGGCGCAAGGGGGACGTCTGCCCTGGTGATCGGCTCCTGCAGGGGGAGCCAAGGGGGCCTCCAGGGACCGGTTGGACTGCAGTTCCCATCAGCCCCTGCTCAGCAGGGATGGGGGCTCCATGTTGGCCACCAGGGGGTTGGGTGCATTGGGTTCTCCTTGAACCCTGACTTGGAGGCACCTGTTGGGCCTCTCATATGCCAGCTGAAGGCAGCGAGGGGAGGGCAGACCCTTCCCTGGTTATATGCAAATTCCCTGCTTGCAGAAAGGCAGGCTCCAAGTGCACTGACTGTGTGTCCCTGCGGCTCCTCTGCCCCCATTTCCGCTCTGCCTCTCGTTGCAGCGATGGAAGAAGAGCTGGTTTGTGCTCTACCCGGCCAGCCCGCATGGTGTGGCGCGCCTGGAGTTCTTCGACGGCAAGGAGGGTCCCGTGCCGGCGGAGCGAGTGGGCACCAGGCGCCTGGACAAGAAGATTGTGCGCCTGGCGGACTGCGTGAGCGTGGCCCCCGCCCCAGACGGCAGCCCCAAGGAGGGCCTTTCCGCCTTCCGCCTGGAGACCAGTGAGCGCAGCTACCTCTTTGCCGCTGAGCCCCACGAGGCGGCCGACTGGATGGCCAGGCTCTGCGAGGCAGCCTTTCTGGTGAGCCCACCCTGGGGTGGCGGTGGGGGGTCTCGGCGCCTTGCAGGGAGAGGCCCTTGCCCGAAACCCTGCTCAGCTGCTGCTGCCAGCCAGTGTAGACAATACTGTGCTGGCTCTGCATAAGGCAGCTTCTGATGTTCCAGGGACGATGGAGGGCTGGTCAGCTTTGGCTGGTGGGAAGAGCCCCCCACTTCACTCCTTGGCCCCCCCCCGGCCGTGCTCAGGGGCGGCAGGGATGCTGTGCATGCCGGGGGTGCCCTGGACGACCCCTGCAGCAGAGGAGCTGCCATTCCTGGGAAGGGCTGGGGTGTCTGCTGATGGTCTTCTCTCCCGGCAGGGCAACCCTGGCAAAGCAGCACAGCCTGCAGCCGACTGCGCTGGGGGGCGACCCCTGGAGATGGCCATGAACGCCATTTATTACTCCCGAGAGGAAGGTAGGAGGCGCTCAGGAGCAGAGCTGGCTCCACCTTGTCCCCTTCAGACTTTCAGCCCATTCCCCCCCCCCCCCGTAGTTTGGGTGGTGGGGCAGAGGGAGTGCCATAGGAAGTCACGGCTGCTGCAGGACAGAATTGCATGCTGGGAGTCCCCCGCTTTGGAAAACGCAGCTTGGGCTGGGAGGATTCTGGCTGCCAGGGCTGCTGATTCTGGGGTGACGGCTGCTGGGGGGTGCCTGCCCCCCCGAGGGTCCCTGGGGGTCTCCTGCTCTGACTCTCCCCCTTGGCCATAGTCAGCGAGTTCTGGGTGACGGTGCAGAAGACGGAGGCTGCTGAGCGCTGCAAGCTGCAGGGGGTCTACGTGCTCAAGGCGTCCGGCGAGGGCCTCATCCTTGGGGACCCCCACTCCAACCAGCCCCTCTTCACCTGGCCCTACCGCCTGCTCCGCAGATATGGCCGGGACAAGGTGGGTCCAGGAGGAGGGGTGCATGTGGGAGGGAGAGGCTGCATTACTGGGGGCAGGACCATGGGGGCAGGATCATGGAAGCCCAAGGAGTGATTTAGTTGAGATTCCTGCATTGCAGGGGGGGGGTTGGACTAGATGCCCCTCAGGGGCCCTTTCAATTCTGCAACTCTGAACAGGAGGAGCTGCTCTTGCTCCCTGTCTGCCAAAGAGCTGCCCTGGGAGAGCTGATGATGGGGGCTGGGCTCCCTCAGTGGTTGAGGAGGTGCCCAGCTGGCGCTGGGTGGGGCAGTGGGGAGCAGCCCCCGGCCTTATGTGCTGCCCAAGGGCTTTACGGCCAGCTCAGAAGCTCTCTTGCTGGCCCTGTGGGATGCTGGCTGGCGGGGCTTGTGCTCAGAGCGGGCAGAGAAGGGGCGGGGGAGGTTCCTGTGCCCCTCAAAGGGTGCCTCTTGGCCCCGGGGCTCCTTTGCGGCCCCTGACTGTGCCCGCTCTCTGCCCGCAGGTGATGTTCTCCTTTGAAGCCGGCCGGCGCTGTGAGTCTGGGCCAGGCAACTTCACCTTTGAGACCAAGCAAGGCAACGAGATCTTCCACGTGGTGGAGGCGGCCATTCAGGCGCAGAAGGCACAGGTGGTTGAGCATCGCCACAGCACCTGCTCCCTGGACGCCGAGGTGGGCCAGCTCCCGGGCGCCCTGGCTGGCTCGCTCAGCCTGGAGGGGGAAAGCCTGGCCCCCGAGAGACCCGGCCTGCGCCCGGCCCCGGCCAAGCTCAGCGCTGCCACTGCTGCGGAGGAAGAGGAGGTGGTGGCCCCCGCCAAAGGGCTGGGCCTGCGGGACCCTCTGGCCAAGTGGCCCAGCACTCCCCCCCGCTCTCCGCTCCCTGAGGTGCCAGGACACCCACTGCCCCCCGAGGACGCGGGCAACGTCTACTCCGAGCCTCTGGACGCGCTCAGGGCCCCTCGCCCCCGGCCAGACGCCCTCTATGCGGAACCCGTGGACAGCCGGCGCGAGGGGGGCAAGGAGCGTTGCCCTCCCCAGAGCAAACTGCTGTATGAGGAGGTGGGCCCTGGCGGCGGCCAGGACAAGCACAGCGGCAAGGTGCACATCTACGACGAGCCGGAGGGGCGGGCCCAGTGGCCGGCGCCCACCCCCACTGCCATCTACGACGAGGCCCGCCTCCCCTGCGAGGCCTGGCGGACGCAGGGCATGGAGAGCCCAGCTGGCTATGAGCTGCCCTGCCTGCTGGGGACGGGGGAATATTCAGTGCCGGCCTTCCCCCCGAAGCAAGGCCTCTCCAAGCCCCCCAAGCCCTGCCCTGCCCCCAAGCCCCCCCGCACCCACAAGAAGCCCCCCCAGCCTGGAGCCCCCAGGCCGGCCCCCGGCAACAGCAACAACAACAACAGTGGCCGCGGGGCGGAGGAGCCCCTCTACAGCAAGGTGGTGAAGCTGCCCCTGGCCAGCCTCGGTCGCTCAGGGGGGAGCAGTCGGGAGGAGCAGTCGGTGGACGAGAGCCGTCCGGCCTCCGTCTACGAAGACCTGGGTGAGATCTGATGGCTCCCAGGGAAGTTTGGGGGGCAGGGGACCCCCTTGGGTCCTTGCAGGATCCATCTTGGGCAATATTTTTCTACAGATGTCTATTTTCATATTAAAGCATTTTGTTTCAGTGGAGCTGAATGCACTTGGGGGGGGGGCTGAGTGCCCCAGGGGGGCAACGGGTGGGGGGGCTGAGCAAAGCAGGTTTTTGGAGCTGCCTTGGGAGGCTGCAGTTTGGAGCAGGCCAGGAGAGGGGAAACTGAGCCCTGCCAACTGTCAGGGGGTGGGCTCCCCCCCCATCGCCCCCTGGTCCTAAGGGCCCCTCCAATGTGGGGTGTCCTGCTTCAGAGCATTGGACTGTCTCCTTCAACTGGGGGGGGTCTGCCCCACTTCATTTTTTCTGGGTGAGGGGAGAGACGCCCCTTTCCCGGCCCCTGAACTGCCTGGGAGTGATGAGCCACCCCCCCACTTCCTTCCACTACTCCCAGGCAGAACTCCCTCCCCCCAAAAGATGCAGCCTGGGGGTGCCAAGGCGGAAGAGGCCCAGGGAGCGGCTGCAGCCCCCGCCTCCTGCGCTGCTTCCTCCTCTGTGGCTTCCCAGCAGGTTCCCTCTTCTGTCTTCCCCACAGCTGGGAGGGGGGAGCGTCCTGCTCTTGCGGGGCGGGGGGGGGGGGACAGAAGGGCACAGCTCAAGGTTTGGTGCAACAAAGACAAAAGTTTATTGAAGGGGGTCTCCAGAAACCAGAAACTGGGGAGGGGGCTTCCAGCCACACTCGTCCCCCCAAGCAGACAGAGATCCAGGCATTGCTGCAGAGGCTCCAGTTTTGCCACACGAAGGGGAGGGACAACTCCACCTCCCCCCCTCAGGTGCTCAACAGGGTGCTTGTCGTGGGGTGCCTGTCTGGGTTGGGCGCCTCTTTTTGTGGGAGCTCTGGCTCAGCGGGGCCTCCATGGGGCAAAGGGAGTGGCCCCTGCGGTGTCACATGGCATCCAGGAACTCTTCTTCATCTCCGGAGAACAGGGAGAAGGCGGGTGGGCGGGGGGCAGCGGGTGCCATGCGCAGGGGGGCCACCATGGCCCTGGCCTTGCCCAGGTGGGGGCGGGTGCCCTGCTGTGGGCAGAAGGAGGAGGTGGAAGAGGCAGCCTGACCCCCAGGCGAGGGCTGGGTCCCCCTTGCCACTCCTGGGGGGCACCGGTTCCCTTTGCATCTCAAGCGGTCTGGCACAAGTGGGGTGGACCTCCCCCCCCCCTACAGCCACTGGGGTGGCTCTTTGCAGCCCCGTCCGTGGGGTGAGGGTGCCTGCCGTACCTACCTGACGGGGCAGGTGCCGATCTGCCTTGCGCTCGGGCCGGGAGGGGGGTGGGCGCCCCAGGCTGCTCCTCAGGGCTTGGTACAGGGGGCCCCCCCCCACTCAGGGGACTGTAGGCCGGCTCTAGGTCTAGGCCATCCAGGAGGTTCTGCAGGGAAGGAGCCAGCGGGAAAAGGTGGTTTCATCATGGAATCAGAGGGAGCATTCCTAGCCGCTGGCGCCCAGCCAGGCCCCTCCTGCCACCCACCCGCCAAAGCCCCCTCCCAGCAAGGATGAGGCGCAAGCCCTGTATCTCCGCACCCCCAGGGCAGGAGGGTTGAAAGCAGGCAGAGCCTGAGGGGGGGACCACGATGGTGCAGCCCCTGGGACCCTCTCCCGGGACCACCACCCTTCCTTGTGTTTTCTCTCTGACGGGCCAGTGCCTGCCTGCTGGGGTTGTTGGTGGGTTTGTGCTGCCTGCCCCCCCCCCCACGCCACTTGCCTCCATTTGGCTGAGAGTGTCCTGGGGAGGCTCTGCTGGCAGGAGAGGGAAGCTGCAGGGCAGGAGGAGCTCCCGGCCCACCAGGGAGCAGAGCAGCAGCGAGGCGGCCCCTTCGGAGGGCAGGAGGACCTGGAGGGGGCTCGGCCAGGGGGCCCCTGGTGGGGTCTCATATTTGGCCAGCAGCAGCCAGTTTCGCTTCTGAAAGAGGAAATTACAGTCTCAGGCACCCCCCTCCCGGGGGGTGTGTGGTTCTCCTTCCTCTTTCCCAGGGACCCTGTGCCAGGGAGAAGTGGGGTGCCCTCTCCTGAAGGCAGGCACCGTCACATGGCGGGGGTCACTATGGCTTAGCCCTGCAGCCGTGGAACCTCCCCCCCCCCAATAACTAAGTGCCTTGCGACTCTGCACCCTCCACCCCAACTCACCCCCAGACAGTGGCAGAGGGCCCGGAAGAGTTGCTGGTTGGCCTCCAGTTCATCCCAGTTCATCCGCCAGCAGCTTGTGGGCCGGATGACCAGAGGCAGCCCATAGAGCAGCGAGGTGCACAGGCCTTTGGCCTCCAGGGCCCTGCAAGAGACGGGGGGCAGGGCCTTGGTCAGGGGGGCAGAGCCTGCCTCCGGCTCCCAGGCAGCACCCAGGGCCCCCCAGGACTGGGAATGATCTAGGGGCAAGTGACTCCCCAGTGGAGGAAGGTTGCCGCATCTGCAGCTTTTTAGTTTGCAGAAAAGGCAAGTTTTAGACAGCATCAAAGTTTATAAAGCAATGCTTGGCATGGAGAGAGTGGATGGAGGAAAGATTTCCTCTCTGAAAACCATGGAGCTGGTGGGCATGGCAGAAAGCTGAACGTTGGAAGACTCTGGACAGATAAAAGGAACTTCTTCACGCAGAGCAGAGTTCACCTGTGGAACTCCCTCCCTCAGGAGGCAGGGACGGCCACCAGCTTGGAAGGCTAACCAAGAGGATGAGCCTAGTCCTGGGCCCAAGGGCTCTGGTCTGCCTCCGGGGCCCCAGGCAGCCGTGCTTTTGATTCCCAGGTGCTGGAAGCCCCAGGAGGGGAGCTGCCCTTGGAGCCCTTTGGGGCATCTGGTGAGAACAGGATTCTGGGCTGGGGAAGCCACTGGCTGGACCCTGCAGGCTCTCTTCGGTTCGTCTCACAAGGAGAATTGGGAGGGAGAGGGGTTCTCAGAGGGACCATTTCTGCAAAGCAATCTGCATTTCCTGGCAGGATGTCCTGTGCCAAAGGGGAACCTGCAGCAGCCTGGCTGTCAGCAGCTGCGAGAACAGCCAAGAAGGGGAAGCTTGTGCTGCTGTTTGTGTGCCTGTCAGCTACTTGCCTGCCTGGCAGCTCCCTTGGGGGGGTGGGCTCTGTGCTGAGCTGGTGGGGGGGTGGCTGTCCCCAAGCAGAGCGCCAACCAACCTCTGCCCTGCCATGGCACTTTTGCAAGCAGTGCACTCCCTCCCACCCCGCAATGCACATCTTGCCACCAACTGGGGTTACATCAGCAGACAAAAAACCAGGCCACTTGATAGGCCTGTGACTTGCCCAGTGTGGCTCCAAGGTCTTCTTTGACACCCACTCCCCTGCCCCCTTTGTCCACCTGCCCATGCCCGGGGGGGGGGGGGCGTGGAGAAGGAGAGCTCTTAAGGTGCTCCTGCATCATGGCAAGGGGAGCGGGGGGGGGGAGGAGGACTTCCTGGCCTGCCAGAGCCTCGCGATCTGTGGCTGCACCTCATGACACAGTTTGTCCACACTGGTGGGGGCACTTGGCCCCCTCACCCCATGCAGATGGGAAGTGGGGAGGAGGGAAGAGGCTGCTGAACTCCTCCCTCTGCTGCATTTAAAAAGGCAAATCAGGAAGTGGGTGGGTGGGTGAGTTGGGGTCTCCCTCATTCAGTCAGGAACAGCCTTGCTGGGCTTCCTCCAAGCAGCCATTTGTTTGTTGCTATTTTTCAGGCTTTGTGTTGCGTCTTCTGCCTCAGGCTCTCCCAAGGGAGGAGGATCCTCCCCCCAGGCTGTCTGCAATTGTGGAAGCCAGTGGGGGCTGCTGATTGTCCTCCCCACCCTTCTCAAGCGCCCCTGAGCCAGGCAAGCCAGAGCAAGTTCAGGGGAAGGGAGCAGCCGGCCCAGAACAGGAAGTGCAGGGGGGGAAGGACAGAGGCAGAGAAGCACACTGGCTCCAGCGCAGCAGCTGCCCTGCCCCCCCCCACCTGAGGGGCCCTTTGGCCAAAAGGTCCTGTAGCCCAGAGAGTGAGTGGCCAAAGCCAGATTTCCTGAGTTTTAACAAGAGCCCCTTTTTGGGTTAAGAGTGCCTCTAAGCATGGACAGAGTGCTTCTCACTGCAGTCACACCTCTTGAACATGGGACAGGGCTCCCAGGGCGGCTGATGTGGCCACAACACGACTTTCCATTGGAATCTGGGGAAGGGCTGAGGGGCATGGCAGGCTGGCCCTCTTCTCAAAGGGGCCCTTGGGGGCGCTCCCAGTGTGTCTCTCTCCCCCCCCCCCCCGCCCCGCTCGGATGGCTCCTGGGCAGGTACCTGAGGATGCGGAGCTTGCGTGGCACCAGGCCTGGGCCAGCTGCCATCCAGAAGGGGCCACTGGCATCCTCCCGTTGTGCAGTTGGGCCATCTCCGTGGGCGGAAGTAAGCAGAGTGGGGCTGAGAAGCCTCTCCTGGGCATCGCATTTCACGCACACTGCAAGGGCAGAAGGCAGCAGGGCTAAGGGGGAACAGGGCATGCTTCACCCAGCCCTGGCAGCTGGGGACCCCTCCAGCTGCCAAGGACCCAGAGCCACTGCCAGCCAGAGCGGGCAGCACTGCCTGCCCAGGATGAAACACAGGGCAGAGGGCGAGGGCTGTGCCAAGGACTGGAGAAATCAGGTTTGTGTCTTTGGGCAGATGTCCAGGGCAGAAGACCCCGCTACCCCATGGGAACCCCTTGGAGAGGCTGCCCTGGCCTGGTGCAGCTCCAGGCAGGGGACGGGGCAGGGGGGAGCTCAGCCTGGGGCCTCGGGCACAGCCACCGCCAGGCCCCGTCCAAATTCAAGGCACCACTCTTGGCATTTAATGCCCCCAAGGACTCCCCCTCACAGACTACAGCACCAACACTCTGGAACTCACTGCCAATGGGAACGATGCTAGCACTTTTGCTGCAGCACTTTGGAGACCTAATTATTATGATGATTTGCTTCAGTAAGCTTACCCATGTATGTAAATTTGATATGTATTCAAATACCGTATATGGTTTTATTTTTTCAAAACCATTGGGTTTATTTAAATTTTGATTCTTTTTTTACGTCAGCTTCCTTGTAACATTTCATTGTATCAGTCATTATAGTACGTGTGTGTATTTATTTGTGTAAATAATAATTTCATTTATGAGTGGCTTCCCATGAGGGATGCCGAAGCAATTTACTATGCAATAATTTATATGAAACAAATACGGAAATAGCAAGAACAACTGCACACAGGGAAACAATTTAAAAAACCAAAACATTTGTAAATGTAAAGGGAGTTTAGAATACCGGACAAACACTGAATGGGATAGAGATGTTTAGCACCCGTCTCTCTCCCAGAACAGCAGCGGAGGCAAGAGACGAGGGCACCCGTCTCTCTCCCACAACAGCAAGGGGTCCCAAAGGGTAGGTGCTGGGCGTGGTGTCAGCAGGCTCACAGAAGCAGCGAATCGTAGAGTTGGAGAGACTCCCTGAAGAGGAAGCTTTCGGTCTGGGTGAAGCAGCAACACAGGAATCCCACTGGCTCACACTTACCTGGGCAGCTCTGGGCCGCAGCAGGGGGGCAGAGGGCTCCAGCGGGCAGGAGGAGGTGGAGGTGCTCCTGGTCTGGGCTGTGGTCGTGGAACCAGCCCTTGAAGAAGGTCTCCAGGGCCACCACATCATTCTCCACGGTCTGGAGGTCAAGGACTGCGCCCAGGGTCACAGCGCTCTCTGCAGGGAGAGGAAAGGAGCCCCATCTGCACATGCCTGGGTATCCCCCCGCCCGACAATGGCTCGGCCTGGTCATCCCAACAAGTTCCTGCCACCCCCCAGAACAAAGAGACAGCTCCCTTAGAGCAGCGCCCCCCTCCCCCGATGCCCACAGATGCATAAGCAAAGTCTGGGGCTCCTGGAGGGTGTCCTTTGAGTGTCCTTTGAGTGCCCCACTCCCAGGCCTCAGGAGGAAAGGAGCTGCCAGCCTGGCCAGCCCATCCTGCACCACCCAACCGAGGCCCATCCTCCAGGGCCATGAGCTGCCTGAGTTCTCTTCTAAGTCATCCCACTTGGTGGCTGCCGTCTCTGCCTCTTCTGGGGGCCAAATCTGTGCTGCGTGTCCTGAGCCTCCCAGCCTCCCGCTTCCTTTGAGGCCTCTGCTTCCAGCCTTGTGAAAGGCTCTCGCTCCACTTTCTCCGCACCAGGTACCCTCCTATAAGCTACCATATCCCCCTCCCCCCCCAAAGCCTTACTATTTTTCTGAACAAAAAGCCCCGAATATTGTAATGTCTCCTCCTACGAACATGAGAAGAGCCCGCTGGATCAGGCCAGTGGCCCATCTAGTCCAGCACCCTGTTCTTGCAGGGGCCAAGTGGATGTCCCAAGGGACCTGAGCGCAAGAGCAGGACTCTGCTCTCCTGGGCTTTCTGGCATTCACAAGCCTGGCTGTCTCCGAGGGTAAAGGCAGAGCAGAGCCCTCTCCTCATAGGAGGGTCCCTCCAGCCCATGGATCACGTTGGCTGCCCTTTTCCGGGCCAAATGCTGTCTCTTCTTGCAGCTCTACTCTCTTTTCTGAGGGGGACAAGAGGAACTGCCCAGAGTAGGCCAAGCACAGATGCAAAACATTTAGGAAGCACCTTGAAGTGGTTTCACACGACAAGAAGAACACATAAGACCACTGTGTATCTAAAGACAATTTCAAGTCCAGCAGAGACCCTGCCTGGGACTCGCATCTCCGCTGGGGAAGCTCCTTGTAGGAGGAAAGTCTCCAGCAGAGGTGATGGTGAACTTTGGAACCAGGGTGACCTTGTCCCACCTCGTCCCCCAGTGCAGAGACCCCCTGGGCACTGGGGGCAGGAGGCCCACCAGCCGCTGCTGCGGGAATACAAGAGCATGAGGGCCACGGTTCCGGCCACTGCTGCTCAGAAACAGGCACCGAGCAGGGGCTGGGGTCTCTCCCCACAGGAAGCCTGTTTCTCTCTGGAAGCAGAGTCGGTGGCTAAGTCGGCCTAAGTCGGTGGCTGTGAGAAGGGAGAAGTGGGAATCCTGCCTGCCTGGTTAGCAACAGAGAGAGGACCAGTCACAGCTCAAGGAGGGTGGCTGGCTTAATCCAGGCTGAGCAGGGGGATCAGGCCAGCAGGGGGTGGGGGCCAAAATCTGCGCCTGAGAAGGAGGCGGCTCCGGATTAAGAACGACAGATGCCACCATCTGTCCCTCCCCAGCAGCCCCACTGAGGAGGCAGGGAGCACACAGCCCTCCAGCGCCCAGCCAGGGGGCAGCCGCCTTGCAAAGAGCCGACAGCCCAAGCGAGGGCAGAGACAGGGTGGCCGTGCCCACTAGGGGGCAGCAGAAGGCCATTGCTAAAAATCCTGGCGGCTGCAGCAAGGTGTTCCGGAGGCTGTGCATTATGATATTGACGGTCTCTTTTCCCTTCCCTTCCTAGGAGCCCTAGCCTGGAATCTGCTAATGGTGCCTCCAGCACCAGGGGCACTCTGAACTTTGTGGGGCTTCCCAGGGGTATCTGGGGGGCCAGGGTGGGGCACTGGGGGCTGGGCAGACTGGATGGGCCTCGCTTCTGACCCAGCCCCAGTCCCATCATGGAGCCACACTCCAGATCCTTGAGAAACCCAGGCGGATCAAGGCTCCCTGCAGCTAGCAAGAGGGGAGGAAGCAGACCCAGTGCACAGCCCAGCCACACACCAAGGCTGGGCCCCTTTCACTGCTTTCCCTTCTGCATCTGGGGTGAGACTGAAAGCAAAAAGTCCCCAGCGGTTTCTTTGGCTTTCCCCAGAGAAGGGCTTCCGTCTGCCGGCCTGGCCAAAGGGTGACTTGGGGTGGGGAGTGCATTTGTCTCTCCACATCAAGTCAAGTCGCCTCTGCTGGGCCTGTCTGGCCCATGGCCCTCTCACGATCTCTTTGCAACCGGCAGTGTGATGGTTGCACAAAGGGCAGAAAGAGCTGCCCTGGCTCCTGCCCTCCGGAGGCTCCTGCCGGCTCCCTTTCAGGCGCTGCTGGTGCCAACCCACAGCTGTGCGCCAGAGTTTCCTGCCTCATCCTCCTGCCTTTTCCCCCAAGATCTGATTTGTGGTGATTTCCCCCCACTTAAAATTCAGCTCCAGCGCCAGCCAGCCCAGAGGGGGCAGGCCAAGTGCCGCAGAGGCTTTCCTGGGCTCTCGTGCCTTTAATTAGAGGTTTCCCCCTTTGGGCCGAGCGGCTTCCTCCGCCTCTAAGTGCTTCCTCCTCAGCAGAGCTTGGGATGAGGCATGAATTATTCACTGAGCACCAAGATCTGCGACTGGATCTCCCGACTCTCCAAGTCTCAGCAAAGAGCAGCCCTGGATGCCCCGGGAAACCCGTCTCTGCCCCGAGTGTCACCCTTGTAGGTGACACTCAAGTGCAATTACCTACGTTCCTCCTAATCCAGCCAGATTCAGCTGGTTCCTCTCCAGCTGCTCTCTGCTACAACTGAGCAGCCTGGGAGGTCCCAGCGCAGATCTCTGGCAAGCCTCTTCTGTCAATTTCTCCTCCCCGCCTGGTCGGGGTGGGCTTCAATTAGTGGCATCCTTTCATTGTCTTTATTTTATTTTAATGTGCTGTAAAAGCCAGAGAAGAAAATGTAAAAACCCATGAGAGGACCCAAGGAATTAACGCCACCTTTCCCACTGCCCCACAGGGAACAGAAACTGACTTCCTGTGCACTTAGGGGGCACTTTGCCAGCCATTCACCGCTAATCAGGCGCAGAAGCCTTGAGTTCCCTTTCATGAATGGCTCTACACCAGAGGAGGACACCAGAGGAGCATCTCGGAGTGATAACAACACCCAGCGGGAGGCGAGGGGCCCTCGGAAGCGTCATTTGAAATGCCACAGGTTGGGAGGCACTTACCCCCACGGCTGCCGCTGCTGCTGCTGGGGGTGGCTCCCTCTCCGTCCTCCGCCGCAGCCTCAGGCGCCTCCTGCAGCCCCCTTGTGGAGACCTCCACCACCTGCAGCTGGCGGAGGCTGACCAGGTCAATGCCCTGCAGCCCAGCCTCCAGCTGCCTGGCCACCTTGGCGCCGGGCTGGCCAGTCAGGATGGTCATCTGGAAGAGAAGCCCCATGGCTGCCGGAGACTGAGGGGAGTCCAGAGGGGTGGGGTGGGGTGGGGGCGCTTCAGATCCCGGCTCAGCGAAGAACCTCACTGGGTGACCTTGGTCCAGTTCAAAGAACCTCACCAGGATGCTGAGTGGATAAATTTGGGGAGGGATAGCTGGACATGTGCCCTGAGCTTCTTGAAGCAACAGATGGCAGTGTCACCAACCATCTGCCCAGGTTTCCTAGTGCCCCTCTGCCATGAATATCCCTGGCAGTAATGGGACACACGGGAGGGAATCTGCCACTCCCCAGATTCTGGCCCCTGTCATGCTGGATTCCGTGAAGGAATCAACTTGCTCTTTCATGCAAACTGGTGCTTTGCAGAGCTCCGTGTATTGCCTGGAGGATGGCAGAGGTGGGTCTGCAAGGCCTCCTCGTCTTGCTGGAGGCTGCAGAAGAGGCAGGCAGAGAGGGGGCAACTCAGGAATGGATGTGGTCCTGGAGGGCCCCAGAGGCTCCTGCCCACTACTACTACTATTATTAGCGCCTCAATGTCAGCTTCTGCTTGGGGAAAGACGTTTGGGCAGAAATCTCCTAGGGACACCGAGGATCATCTAATCTAACCCCCTGCAGTGGAAGACCCCCAACCTGGCTGGAAGGTGATGGGGGAGATGGAAGTGGAGAGAAACAGCGACCCTCCTCCCTAATTGGGCAGTTGCTAGTTGGTGTGCAGCAGACAGGGGGAGGGCTCCCTCTGGCCTTCCCAGTCTGACCTCCTCTTACCTCCAGGGAAGAGCTGCTCAGGGAGGCCCCAGCCATGCCTTGCCCCGTGTACTGCTTGAACTGTTGGAGCCCATCCTGCACGGCCTGGACTATGGCGTCCTCCTTGAGGTGGAAGACCCCCTCGGAGGGCAAGGCGCGCAGCTCCGCCAGGCAGCTCTGGAGCCGAGAGAAACTCCCTCTCACTGGCTGCAACGACAGTGGGCAGGAGATGTGCCTCAGCAAGGGCCCAATGCCTCCCCTGTGAGGGGTGCCGACCCCTGGGGCGGGGGGGGGGGGTGGATAGCTGCTTCTCGGCTCCTTTCCCACAGATTCTGCCTGCTCCCCTGGTCTCTGAGATGGGCATGAAGTGGGACACATTGGGCATTGGAAAGCCCCCCTCCCGATGCAGCTGCTTGCGCTGTTGCTGGGGCCGGCCTGGGCGTCATGGCCGGGGGCCAAGGCAGAGAGACAGCCAGGGTGCTGAGCGCAGTTTCGCTGCCAGTTAGCCTGAGTTAATGAGCCCCTCTGTGGGCAGGAGACACCCGAGTCTAGACATGCTTGGCCAGGAATGAGCTGCAGCCCAGCCCAGCCGAGGCGCTCTGGGAGTCTGCTGCAGGAGCCATGCAAGGAGACAACTGCCTTGTCTGCTCCGGACGAAGGTGGCCAGGCTCTCTGAGGCTCAGCTCCTCCAGAGAAATGAAGGGTCCTCTTGGCTTTGGGGACAGCTGAAGAGTTTTCTGGAGGGGGAGGTCTGTAGCAAGAGCAGGGCAAGGCCCTCAGAGGCGCCTGGCTGCTGGATCAGGCGCAAGGAGGCCCACCTAACCTAGCGCCCTGTTCTCACTGGGCGCCAACTGGCCAAGCAAGGGAAGCCCCCAAGCAGGACATGAGCGCAACAGCAGGGCTCCCCCACTGGCAACTCCTAGCCGCGGGCATTCGGAAGCATCCAACCCCAGACAGAGGAGGCAGAGCCACGGAGAGCCTTATGCTCCATGCATTTGTGTAATCCGCTTTTAAAGCCATTGGTGCCTCCTGTGGGAAGGAGTTCCATAGTCTAACGACACTTTGCATGGAAAAGCACTTTCTTTCTCTGTCCTGAACCTCCAACCATCCAGCATCACTGGACTGGCCATTACGAGAGAGGGAGGAAAAGCTCCTCACATTCTCCAGGCAATGCAGCATTGCACACACTTCTATTCCGCCACTTTTTACGCACCTTTTCTGTAACCTAACTATCCCCCTCCCTGCGCTGCCATTGCTCCTTCTTGGGGAGTCGCTCCATTCCCTGGATCGCTTTGGCTGCCCCTTCCTGGACCTTTTCCAGCTCTGCAGCACCATTTCTGAAGTGAGCTTCTTCCAAGCTGCCCCTTCTACCCGGAAGTGCTGCCGCCTGAAGCTGCTCCATTTTACCCCTCCAGAAAACACAAAGGAGCCCTCCGTTGCACAAGGCCCCACGAAAGTGGGCGTGTGGAGCCCTTTAAATCGGCTGCCGTGTGGTGGGATGGCAAGCCAAGGAGCAGGACGAGGACTCTGCATGGACAGACCAGCAGAGAGATGCCCCCTTCAGAGAGATGCCTCCCCCCAGCTGCTCACTGTGCCCCCCAGCAGCACTCACTCACCACAAAGGGCAGAAGGCACTCCTGCTGGCTCTGGACCACGTAGAGGCTGAGCAGAGGGATGCGGGCTGGACCCGCCAGGCTGCAGGCCAGAGAGAAGACGTTTTCCAGGGCATCGCAGAGCTTGTGGCAGGTGTGGGCCCAGTGGGAGGGGTGGGCCTCCACCACCAGGATGTGAGGGGGCTGCCAGGAGTGAGAGGCGGCCCCAGCCAGGCCTTTGCCAGCGCCATCTCTGCTGCCTCCTCGCGGTCCAGAACTCATGGTGGTCCCAGGGAAATGGAGCTTGCGGCTGCCTCTGAAGAGGGGAGAGCTAGAATGAATGTGCTTCCCTCACCCACCAGCACCACCATCCCCCCCCACTGGGAAAAGACCCCCCATCACCAACAAATAGGGGGTGGAGAGGGCAGCAGATGCAAAGCGGCCCATTGCAGCCATGCCCACCCCTCCCTGCCTCCCTCAAGCTCCCAGGCCTTCTTCCTGTGCCCACGCCAATTCTGGGTCTGGAGGCAGGCAGCTGGTGGGGGACAAAGAGGACTGTGCCCCAAAGGGGAGGTGGCTTCCTTGTTCAGGGACAGAGGGCAGCCCACCTTCCTCCTGCTAGGGAGGCAAGGCCCCCAGGGAGACTTCGGGGAATGTGGGGCATCCCTGTCACATTCCAAGGCCCTCCATGCTGCTGCCGCAGCCGCATCCTGGCACCGCAGGCCTAGCCCCGGTTGGCAGCAGGAGTCAAGGTGAGTCAAGGTGGAGAGCAGGCGGCTGTCGGTTCTGCTTCATCTCTGTGTGCAGAGAGTCTTTTCTAGCCAGCCAGTTTCTCACCAGCTTGACAGGGATCTCTGGGAGGCGTCTGGGGGGGGGGGGGGCATGAGGCTCAAGAGCACTGAACACACCTTCCTTGCCCCATGCTGCCCCTCGAGTTCTCTTCTTAAGGCTTATTTACTCTCCTCCAATACTGATACATTGCCCAATAACAAAGGCTCTCTGCCATTTACAGTAAAAATGAAAAGACTACCAAATAATAAAACTCAAACCTGAAATCTAAAAGTAAACTAACCCCAAGCCGGCCAGAGAGAGCAATATCAGGATGTGGGATCTCACGAGCACCAAAGAGGCTAAAGAGAATGACATGTCTGAGGAAATGAAAGCGTCTTTAGCTGGTGCAGAAAAAGGCCATAGCGTGGGCTTCAGGAGAGCCTGGCTGGGGGGACACAAAACTGAAGAGAGTCTCGCTCAAGGAACCTTCTCCTTCCCCCGCATCCAGAAAAGGGCCTTGACCCTTCAGCTGCCCCGGCCTCAAGCCTTTGGGGGCCTTAAAGGGTAACAGCAGCACTTTGAGTCGGGCCCAATAACGGGATTAACTCAATAAAAGGGTTGCAAACAGATTGTTTCTTTCTGGAAAAAACTAGCCCTGAATTGAGTGCTAAAGTTCCACTACATTTCCAGAGGTGGTCTTTATGCCCCGTGAAAGATCACTAAAAATGCAAAAATTAACTGGCAAGGACACCTTGGGAAAGCAGCGCAGGCAGCATGGTGTGACCCTGTCAGCCAGACGCTGCTGCTGGCCTGTTTTGGACCAGCTGGAGTATCCTGACCCTGTTCAAAGAGAGGCCCACCCAAGACACACAGGAGAACATCCCCCACTCCTTTGCATTAACACCAGTGGCCGGAGGGCAATTCCCCCCAGGGCAAGCGCAGGCAGGTGAAATTGGGGGGGGGGGTCACTCTGTCCAGGGCTGCTTAAACTGGCAGAGAAGGGGTGGCTGCAGCCCCAGGGCAGGCAGCAGAGGCAGAGCAGATTTGCCCCACAGGGCTGCCTTGAGCAGCCTGGCAGGGACAGGGGAGGAAGAGAGTGGCATTCTTGGCAGGGACTCTAGATTAGGCTCATTCTAAGTGGCTTCATTAGAGAAGGGCTGGCGGCCAGCCTGGGCTGCTCTTGCATGAGCAACACAGGCTGCCTTTGCAGACACCCCCCCTCCCGCCCAGCGGCTGGCTGCAGCCTGGGACTTGCCCTTCAATTATATATCCTTCATTCCATCTAGAAAGCTATGGGGGGGTAATGCTACATCATCCCAAAAGGAAGACTCTTATTACTCTGGTCAAATGAGATCACAGGCGATAAGGAGATCTCTTCCTCCAATGCAGCAGCAGGTGGGCTGAGCGGCTTTGGAGCTTGATTGAGAGTGGAGCCTGAGAGTCACCAACTCCCCCCCCTCAATATGCAGCACCCCCACCCCAGAGAGGTGCCTCAAGGACTGGGTGACACTGGGTGACAGGGTAGCAACCGAAGGCATCTACTCAACGCACCAACTGCACAAATGGAAGGATCCACAGGAATCCTCGCAAGGAGAGCAACAGCCTTAGAGAGAAAGTGGAGTGTCAGAGGAACCAGAGGGGAGCAGGAGGGAGGAGGGGATCCAGTCACCACCTGCTCAGCGCACCTGGTGCTGAGCTGACAGGCGAACCAATGAGCACGAAGAAGGACTCCAGGGCACAGGTGGTGGGGGCAGGGAGGGGGCAGCATGGCAGCAGGGTGGAGCTCCAGGCCTGGACCTGAGCACTTCACTTCCTGGATGGCTGGGCAAGGCTGAGCTGGAACCATGGAAGCAGCTGCTCCTGGGATGGAGGGGAGCAAGCAGGGGGAGAAAAGCAAGTGGTCCAGGGCTAGGAGAACACTAGAAATGTGCTACCAGGGTACAGTAATAATATAACATTCTTATAATACTAGGGTGGTAGTCAACAAAGTTTTACTCAAAGTAGACCCACTGAAATTAATGAATGTGACTAAGGTAGGTCCATTACTTTCAGTAAGTCTACTCTGAGCAAAACTTAGATAAACAATGTCCGTAAATGAAACAAAATAAAAAAATCCCTTCCAGTAGCACCTTAGAGACCAACTAAGTTTGTTATTGGCATGAGCTTCCGTGTGCATGCACACCTCTTCAGATACCTGCGGCAGACCAAGATGGCTACCTACGTGTAACTAATGTCTCTAATGTTTTAGTCCTCCAGAAAAGGGTTCTGGAGAATGCAGAAGGGCCTTGAGAAGCTGCAGCCTTTTGCTCTGGCTGAAGACGCAAAGCACATCAGGCCAGGGAGACCCAGGGCTGCAAGAGCAAAGGGGCACCTCCTGAGCAGGAGGAAGAGGTTCTGCCTTTGACTACTGGGGGGCAGAGGCAGCAGCGGGCAAACTGTGTTGTCAACCACTTTGCTAGGATGTCCTGCGATTTAGCCGTTCTCCCTGGTCAGGCAGCTTAAAGCTCAGAAAGCACTCAATCCTGCGAGAGAGGTTAAAAATAATAAGGGGTTTTTCAGCTATGTTCAAAGCAAGAGGAAGAACAAGCAAGTAGTAGGTCCTCTGTGTGGAGAAGATGGAGAAATACTGTTGGGGGCAGAGGAAAGGCAGAACTGATCAACACCTACTTTGCCTGTGTCTTCGCCCAAAACGAGAGCAGAGCCCAACCTGGTGATAACAGAATAAACGCCGCAAGGTGGGAGCTGCTGCCTAAGACAGGGAAAGAGGTGGTCAGGGAAGACCTAGCTATCTTGAATTAATTCAAATCTCCAGGGCCTGATGAGCTGCACACAAGGGTGTGAAAGGAGCTTGCTGGTGTAATATCAGAGCCTCTGTCTATAATCTTCGGGAATTGTTGGAGAACAGGTGAGGTTCCTGCAGACTGGAGTCCGGCAAATGGGGGTCAGACTTGATGACCCTTGGGGTCCCTTCCAACTCTAAAAGTCTTTGATTGTTTGTTTATATGGTGCCATCAGTATGAATGACACTTTACAGAGTACAGGTCCCTGTCCCAAGGGGCTTATCATTTAAAACTCGACAGAGGGGAGAAAACAGAGGAAGGAGAGGCACAGGGTTTCAGTTATACATGCTCAGGGTCAGCTACAGGGCCTGGGAGGTAGGGGGAAGGGGTTAGTTGGATGTTAGGAAATGGGCCTCACACCCTGTTAGTGAGCTTTGCAAGGCCATCTGACTGGCCACTCCTGGGGACCAAACCCGTGACCAGCGAAACAAGATGAGGCAGCCTGGCAAGGCCCATGTTCCCAACAACCACACAGGTCCAGAGTGCCTTGCTCTTGCAGTGGACGGGGAGGTTTAGTCAGAACTCAGGGAAGCACTGTCTAATTTGCCTTCTAGTGGGTTATTTAACAGGCCCCAATTCTGGAGTTAGCCCAAGAGAAGGTTAATAAAAAGCTGTCTGAACATATTCTGGATGTGCCTTTACAAGCTGGTAGATGCAACTCTTTTATCTCACCATCAAAGGCAGAGCAAAAGCCAGCAGATTAAGGTAATAGTTCAACAGACTGAAGATGTGCCCAGTTTCACGGGAGGGGACTGGCACTAGACGGATTGCCAGGCCCAAGATTTGAGGGGGTGTGTGTGCTCCCCACCAACTTATTGTCTGGCTACTGCAGTTCTGTGGCCTCTCCTGCCAAGCAGGCACCCAGGCCATGGCCACAACCGCAGCAGGTGAGAAAACAAGCCACAGCCAAGTTGTGCCAGCCCCTGCCCCCAGGAGGTCACCTCGGGAGGCTCTTCCCCAGGGGCTGCCCAAGCCGCTCGTCATGGCTTATGGGACTTGCACTGTCCTTTCACTCTCTCTCTTCATTCTTCTTCCTTCCAGTTTCTTCCTTTTTATTGTATTTACATACCCCTTTTCCTCCCAAGAGCTCAAGGTTGCACGCATGACTCCCCCATGGGACACGATCCTCACAACAACCCTGAGAGCTGGGGCAAGTCTAAGAGACCTTAACTGCCCCAAGGCTCATAGCTGAGTGGGCATTTGCACCCTGTCTCCCAGCTCCTGGTCCCACATTCTGCCCCACACTGACGGGTTCTGATGTAACGCGCCCCGGGTGCAAAGCGGAAGGGCTGCTGCCAAATTCCGGCATATCTGCTTCTTTGTTAATCAGCAAGTAGATGGAGCCTCCAGCTGCAAGAAGAGTCTGGTCAGCCAGGAAAGAGAGGCATTGTTCACAGAAAAAGGGGGCTTCTCACGTGATGCCAGTGGCTCCCATTTTGGCCCCAGACAGGGGAAACTTCCCTCCAACCTGCCTTCCCCCACGTGCGCAGAAGTCCCCCATCATCTGTTGTAAATATAAATATGCCCTTTTCCCTTATGGGGTATCCAAGAGCCCATATAGAGTCCTTACGTGGGTTCCCTATTGGTAGGAGAAAATAACAGAGGCCAACCAGAGAATATTGAGAAGCAAAGCAGCTAGTAAGCTTGATCTTTATTTATCTGTTGCAACAGGGTGCTCCCCTCACATGCAGGAAAGGAGGAGGACCCAGAAAAATGGCCTGCAAGGCCTTATAAAGACTTTTGAAATTCCCATCCTGTAGATCAAGACCACCCCCTGGAACATCAGACATACATCGCAGAAAAGGTGGTCTTAAAAGAGAAATTTCAATATTGTTTTTCTCCTGTCCTTATTTATCTCCTGTCTGGCAGGTTACTTGATTGGATTGCCTGGGGAGCCTGGCCATTCTTTTGTAATGATAAATACTTAGTTCCTGAGCCAGGTCACAGGCTCCCACCCTTATTCAAACACAGACATACCCTTAAAACAGGATTTGTGAAGGAAAAGACAATGGGGGGGGGGGCTTTTCCAGTTTGACCTTGCAGAGGAAACATTTGCTCAGTTTAGGAATCAAAATGGTTCCAGGTTGGCCTTCCTGTGCTGATCTATGTATGTGCTTGGTTGGTACACTTATGAACATTACCATATATCGAAGACCATAAAATTCCTATCACACTTCCTACCTGTTACACGAAGGAAAAGCCTCTCAGCCCAAAGCAGACCTGGAATGGAGACAAGAGTGGAGAGACCGAGTCAGAGGCAGGCAGGCAAAGGCCACCAAGGCCAGTCCCAGCCCAGGCAAAGGGGGCTCCTGAGTGCCCCCCACCAGACATTCAGGAGATAGTGCCTGGCATGGGGGGGGAGGGCTGACCAGACCAGGCCAGTGGCTTCCCCAGGGGAGGGGAGGACTTTCTCACCCCCAGGCACAGGGGAGCTGACGTGGCCTTCACCGCTTGAGGGCTGGGGGCCAGCCGCTGTGGCTACTGGGGGGGGGCAGACATGGGGGGGATGACAAAGCGGCGTCTCCCTGCTCTGCCCCCAAGACAAGGCCCAGCCACCCTCAGCCCCTCCACCCCCAGCCCAGATTCCCCCATGAGGGGTCCCCAGACGAGGCAGGAGACCTTGGCGGGGAGTTGCGGCTCCAGCTGCAAAATGGCCCCCCAGCTGCCCCCCCTTCAGGGCAGGGCCTTGTCCTCTTGCTGCCCGGGGGCTCAGCTGGGGGCCAATTGGGGGCGCCCCCTCCCCGAAGGGGCAGCTCTGGGCCTGCCGGTCCTGAGGGAGCAGGGGCAGGAGGGCAGGCAAGGCCCCAGCCTGGTCTGGGCCTCCATCTGGGCCTCCTTCTCCTCCCCAGCTGCCATCTAGTCTGTCCCTTTGAAAGCTGTCCATTTACGGTGCTTCTTATCTTAGGTCTTGTGTGTTTTATGCCTGCGGTTTCTTGAAACCTTGAACAAATGAAAAGAATAAGAATACCGTATTTACGCAAATCTAAATGCACACCCTAATTTTTGCAACATACTGTATTTTTTCGTGGATAACAGCCCCTTGTATAAGACACCCCTTATTTTGGGGGACTCAAATTAAAGGAAATGGGGGGAGACAGCCCATAGTTGTTGGGGGGGGGTTGCCAAGATTTCTTGAGCTTCTTGGGGGGGGGGGGACTGCAGAAAATCGCTAACCAGAATAGAAAACGCTCAGATTCGCTCGTGACGCTGAACACAGGAAGCGTCTTCCCGCTCGCCAACAACAGCTGGATATCGAACGTCCGATTGTGGCAGCAACAGCCAACCCACGGCAGCCCTTGCCACAGCAGCCAACAATCACCCACCAAATCACTAATAATAATAATAAATTTATACCCCGCCTATCTGGCTGGGTTTCCAACAAAATATTAAAATACAATAGTCCTTCAGATATTAAAAACTTCCCTAAACAGGGCTGCCCTCAGATGCCTCCTAAAAGTCTGGCAGTTGTTTTTTCCTTTGACGTCTGGTGGGAGGGTGTTCCACAGGGCGGGTGCCACCACCAAGAAGGCCCTCAATGACAAGCTGCACCTCGCGGCTGCAACCAATCGCCCGGCCCCACAATGCACTGCCTGTGTGTAAGACGAGTCCCATTTTGTAACCTTATTTTTGAGTAAAAAAACCTCGTCTTATACAAGAAAAAGTATGGTAATTTGGACAAAAAAGGTGCACATGACATTTGAGTAAATACGGTAATAACCACCCTGGGGGCAGAGGAAGGGTCAGCTGGGGGGGCATCCCCTAGGAGGGGGGGTCCTCTGCCTGAGAGACCCCATATCCCTTTTGTGCCTGGGGTGACTCTGGGCAGGAGGCAGGGGGACCCTAACTCTGGGGGAGCCCCACTTCCCCCACCCCAAGCTGAACCCCAAGCAAGAGGGCCTCAGGCAGCAGTATTCGCCCTCCCTTCCCCACAGGTGGGCGGGGTTTGCAGCACCGAGCGAGGCTCACCTGGGCGGGTGCCACGCACCTGCTTGAGCTGGCCTTTGACCCGCCCTTGGCCAGGGAGGACAATGGCTGGCCGGCCGGGGGTGGGCCTGAGGCCAAAAGAAAAGAGGCCGACTCCTGGGCTCAAGCCTCTTCTGCTGTTCTTCCTTCCAGGACCCCCAGGATACAAACCCCACCCTGGACACCAAAAGGCACCCAGTCACTGAGGGCCAGTCATGGAGAGCGCTGCTGCTTTCAAAGGATTTTTAATAGATTTCTCACACGCAATTAAACCCCTCCCCCCCCCCAGTGATTTTGAAGAGTTGTCAGACTTAATGCCAAAGCAGGGAACCTGGATCTAGTGCCAAGTGGCACTTGATTCTTCTCTGGGTTCCTGGATACCGCCCCCACATTGGGCCCCAGATTATGAAGAGTTTGTGGGTCCCAGACTCCCCTAAATTCCTGGGTCTAGTAGGTGTTAGAATGTAATCAATACTTGGGAGTATTGAAACTGGATACTAGACCCATGTGTATTAAGCTGAGTGCTAGACATTTCTTTTTAAAAAGAATATTTTATTGGTTTTCCTAACAACAACAACAACAACACAATAAAACAAAACAAATCAATTTCCCTCTAGTCCCTTCCCTGGTTCCATTATTTGTCGATATACTGCATGTCCATTATTAAATTTATAATTTATTTAAATCACTATTGTTCATTCATTCTGAAATTACAAGTACTTTTAAAACCCTGCTAATGTATTAACCTGTGTACAATGCTTCTGTATATATGCAATAAACATCTTCCATTCTTCCGTAAATTCATTGTCGTCTCTGTTTCTTAGTTTCACTGTCAGTTTTGTCATTTAACTTGCCAATCTTCTTTAGTTAGGGCACCTTCTTCTTTCCAAAGTTGTGCTAGTAATGTCCGTGTGGCGGTTGTTGTTGTTGATTCGTTTAGTCGTGTCCGCCTCTTCATGACCCCCTGGACCAGAGCACGCCAGGCCCTCCTGTCTTCCACTGCCTCCCGCAGTTTGGTCAGACTCATGTTTGTAGCTTCGAGAACACTGTCCCACCATCTCGTCCTATGTCGTCCCCTTCTCCTTGTGCCCTCCATCTTTCCCAACATCAGGGTCTTTTCCAGGGAGTCTTCTCTTCTCATGAGGTGGCCAAAGTATTGGCGGTAGTTGCATAGATGTAAGTCCACTTCTGTAATACCTAGTAGGAAAGCTTCTGGTTTTTTTTTTTAACAAAGTTTATTTTAAACATCTTCTTCAGTTCATTATAAATCATTTCCCAATATTTCTTTATAATTTTACAATCCCACCACATGTGGAAAAAAGTCCCTTCTGTTATTTTACATTTCCAACACTTGCTTTCCTTAGTTTTATGCATTTTTGCTAGTTAAGTACCATCTATACATCAATTTCATATAATTTTCTTTAATCGCCACACATGCTGTAAATTTAAACTAATTCTTCCATAATTTTTCCCATTCCTCCATCTGAATATTGTGTCCCACATCTTGTGCCCAATTAATCATAACTGATTTAACCTCTTCATCTTTTGTTTCCCATTCTAGCAACAGATTGTACATTTTTGATATTAACTTTATATCATTTTCTATTATTTATCTCTGAAAAATTGAAATCCTATCTTTTTATGATTCTTAAATATTTCATTTAACTGTAAATATTGTAACCAATCTGTCAGGGGCTCAGGAGCAGAGGGGCAGGAAAGGGAGGGATTAGA